>QAOC01021678.1:73757-417253 GCA_003255005.1 Begonia fuchsioides
ACACCAAATTGATTGGCCTAGAATGGGACAAATGAAGTGGTTACAAATGAAGACTCTAGTCAAGTTTTTGAAATTGTGCACTCTTTCTTAATGTACCTATTGCTGCATTCGTACGTAGTATTGACTAAGCTATGCGTGGTACTTTTGAAATTTGTTCGTTTTAAAACAATCAGCTTATTATTATAAGTAAACTTGTTCGACAGACTCGATTCAAAAAGTTAAGTTCGACAAACACAACAAGTTAAACAATTCTAATCTCAGCTCGCTCGAGCCAGCTCTAACTAAACCTTACTTTGGGTTTTTGTTTGTTTATAAATCTCCAATTTAGTTCTTGACCAAATCTTTCTTCCACTTTTGTCTTATCAGTTCATACTCTTTCAACATTCCAAAAAGTAGTACATATATTGGAAATATGCAGAAGGAAATTAAGATATAGAGAGAAATCCATTGATCATACATATTTACACACACACACACACTTGTGCATACAATGTATAGTTCAGTGCTTAATCAGACGTCCCTTGGTGACTTCACTGGGATTGAAGAGCCAGCGCCAAATTTATGAAGCAAAATCTTGAAACATGGTAGAAGTATTACATAAAGCGCGCCAAAAATAACCGGTGCCGCCACAAGCCATCCTAAAAGCTGCAAAGATTGACAAATAATTTTCATTCGTTAGTTATTTGGGGTTCGATCACGTCTTTGGCAGAATTCGTTGTTAAATTCAGAAAAGCTTGTCATGTTTTGCACAAAGTACAAAATTTCTAAGCTTCGGTGAGTGAGGATAAACAGAATCAGTTTGATTCGAAACAAATGATGGTCAATGTCTCATCATTCTATATTCCAGGGAGAAGAGAAAATGAGTTACTGTATAAACTAGGAATTCCAGTCTAATCTTTAATCTAGACGGCAACAAGTTCGTTCTTATCTTCTCACTCGATCAAACCTGTTCTTCAAATCTATATTGATTTTTCATAAGGCTTAAACTCTTTGTAATTGCAACTTCTGATGTAAGAAAGGGGAACTAGACTACAAGTTGAGAAGAAAAAACAGATGAAATTTACCGCATGGGAAACACTTAAGAGCACTTCTCGTGAAGCTTGGCCTGTTAAAACCTTCTTCAGCGCATCAGGTGTCAGCGGAAAATGAGATCCCCCAGAAACAGCTTCACCAAACCGCAAGAAAGGTACTACCAAACTTGAAATGAGAATTTAAGGAAATTTAGCATGGGGAGAAAAATTAGCAAAAAACAATTGCATTTTCTGTATAAATAATCTACAAAGCTGTTCTTTCTTGCAAGTGCTTTCTTCTCTCGATTCTACCTTATTCTAGAGGAAGTTATACTGGGTCTCCAAACATTACTTCAAAAATCGACCATTGCAGTCAAAATACTAGTTACAAGATCCATTTCCACCACCAAGGTCATTCAACAGTTGCGTAAAATGCCACATATGATAATATACCTCAATTCTATTGGAGTTGCAATGAAGTTAGCCAGCATCACAGTTGGAGCATGACAAAGAGATCCAAGCAACGAAATGGCCAACCCACATAGAAAGACGGTGACCCCTGCAAATGAAAGGAAACTCAAGTTCTCATCTTTAACCTAATTTTGAGTTTGGCACATACAGAACAGTACTATGTGAATTTCTAGTTCCAAATAATCAATTTTTAGCTCCAAATAATCAATGTCCCACATCAGTAAGTGATGAAGGCCAAAGAGATCACCATCTACTACATGCCAGGGACAGAGTTTATGGGATCTTCTCCACTCTCTTCTAAGCCTAGCTTCCTCCATCTAGTATTGGTACAGTGGAAATTAAGGGGAAGAAACTATTACTCATTATTCTACTCAAGAAAAGAGCTATTGGAAGTTGAGAAGAAAGAAACGCATAAAAATGATCTGAACCAACTTGTTCTATGAAGTTGGAGGTGACGCGTGAAAAAAATAAAGCATACCACATATTGGAAACACGCCCAAGGTAGTGCCCAGTGCAGCCGAAAATGCTAAGGAATGCGGATCAGAACCCCTTCAGAAGCAGAAAATATCCCCATAAAATCACAGTAATTTAATATCAGTCAACAGAAGAGAGAAAGTCGATTCAATTCCTACATAAGCATTAGCAACAGAAGTAAGTGACAAAAAAGGTCGAAGAAGAATCGAAAAAACCTCTGGAGGATCTGGGACAGAGGATCAACGATCTTCTTGCGAAACCAAGGAGTCGAAGCTGCCTTTGCCATGGCCTTTTTTCTTTCTTAAAATTGTTCGTCGTCCGAAGAAACGAGACCTCCTCGCTCAGAAGTCAGTAACACGGGAAAAGAATAAAACTAGGGCTTCGAATTGCAATTCCTCGAAATATAAATTTCCCTGCAAAAGAATCAGAATCTACGTTAGAAGGACACGGAGTGTAAATTAGCTTAAGTTGGAGGGCTAGAAAACAAAATTTAATAGTTATCGATTTAAGGTCTATAATTTGAGGTAATTATAATCACTATCCTGTATTTTAAGATTTGCAGATATCAGCAGTAGCGTCAGCCTGGCTCATAAAAAAACCTCCTTTGCCTCCTCGTTACCACCTCCTCTCCTTAACTCGCCGTAGTTCGTTCTTCACACCCCCGCAACCCCTGCTCCGCCGCTCACCCTCGCCGTCAATTTGAAACCTCGCTGTCAATTTCAACCCTCGCTCTCCTCATCTCCGAATTTCACTTTGAAGTGCGTGTTATGTTTAAGAAAGCGGTTGAAGCAAAATCGCACCAGAGACTGTCTGGTGCAGATAGGAAAAAACTTAAAAGGACCATTAAAGAAAGATTTCCAGCTGCTTCAGATGCAGATATCGATCTTTTACTTCCTCCAAAGGTGTTGGTTTTTCTCCATTTCGTTGCTTTTGTTTGAATTTTCGTTGAATGATGGCAATGCTCTTACGTTTCATCTTCCTATGGTTTTTATTTCCAAAGGATGTTTGCTTGAGATAGAATTTCAATTTACTGGCTCTGAATGCGTTGTATTTCTAAGTAAACTTAAGTCATGGAGAGTGTGGCTTTGTTACTATTTTCTATATGAGGTCCGAGAAGTAATTCTCACTGAACCATCAAAATCAATTCATTAATTTAGTTAAAATTTCCATTTTTTTTGTAATAGTTGCTCTTGCATATAAGCAAATCATGTTTGTTTGAGTACTGTATGATGATCAAATGACAATATTCCTGTTGTGCTGTACTGCCTACTTGTTGATGTCACGCTGGCTATCTTTTCCTAAACTGGATATGTCATCGGTTTCTTGCATAACCTTTTCAGACTGAAATAACAGTAGCAAAGTTTCAAAACCGTGTCCAAGTATATGGAGTAGAAGGAGGGTTTCCTGTCTTTTTTGATATTGATGGGCGAGGCAACGAAATATTCCCAACAGGTACCTTGTTTTTGTTTGATGGAAGTTTCAATTCTTTAGATGAGATTCATGATTTATCTAACTTAAACTTACAATCATCCCTTCCTCAATTGCAGTATATTCCCTCTGCAAAGTCCCTGAACTATTGCCCGCCTTTTTTCTTAAAGGTGGGGAAGTTTCGCGCTATATCATTGGCGGGGCAGATCTGATGTTCCCAGGCATCAGTGTACCTTCCGAAGGTCTTCCTTCATTTTTGGTTGGGGAACCATGGGCCGTAAAGGTTCCTGGAAATTCGGCTGCTATTGCTGTAAATTTCTTGAATTATTATCTAGCCACTATTGAATAACTTGTGAAATAAGTGAGTAGTTAATGGAGTATAAAGATATTTACCTATGTACAGGTTGGAACCACCACTATGAGCAGCGAAGGAGCATTAAAAGCAGGTCTAAGAGGAAAGGCTTTGAGAATTGTGCACTATTATGGGGACCTACTTTGGTAAGTATTGCTTTTAAGCTGATCCAGGTAGACTAAAGAATTTTGTGTTTGATTAATAACAAGATCTTCTCTTATTGAATACTTTTATAGGGCGTCAGCCGAGGGCCATTACGTGCCCAATGCTGGCTTTTTTGAGGATGTTGTGTTTGAAGATCCTGCTTGTTCGTCCATCTCTCTATTGTCACATTCACTTGAAGGCGCCGCCGATATTCATGATAACCTACAAGATGGCAACGATGAAGTAGAGGAACCTGAAAATGATAATAATTTTGAGCCTAATTCTTCAGTAGCATCGGTTCATGAAGAGAATGCTGAAGATATTGTTTTAGATGTTGATTCTTTGAAGGTCACAGATGTTTTACCTGAAGAACAAAGTGATAATCACCCTCTTTCTGCAGAGGATGTGGATACGCTTTTGGACAAATGTCTTTTGCAAGCTTTACATACAACAGTTAAAGACAAAGATCTTCCTTTGGCAGGAAGCACCCTTTGGTAAGATTTGATCGTATCTCTTATGTGCATATTTTCTTTTCCAAATCTTTGCTTTGATCAATGACATGATTTTACCTTCGGATTCATCATTTAGTTGCGATAATGTTCTTTTATCTGACTCGTTGTAGGTCAAATCATGTACTACCTTGCCGACCTTCTGGAGTCACTCTTGATATAAAGAAATCATCTTATAAGAAGTTGTCTAAGTGGTTACTGGCAAAATCTTCAATTGGACTGGTATGGCTTCTAACTTTCTCGCTGCTTTTTCTTGAACAGAAGCTGACAATAAATACAGATTTATAGACCGAATCTCTTAAGAAATGCATTATATTAAGAAGTTTATATTTGACCGTTTTCTTTTCACTTGATCCCCGACTTGTGCTGTAAGATTATATGGCTGGACTTGGTTCAGCATATTCGGTGTGGTAGATTGTTGTGAGCATAAGAGATGAGAGGTCTTGTCATTTACCATTAGGCACTTTACTTAAATTCAACATTTTGGGTCCTTGCTTATTATGTGATTTTCTTTGTGTTTAAATTTAATGAAATACTTCACAGCGCATTGCTTGAATTTCTTATCAATTAGATGCTAAATTTCAAAATTCTCTCTTTTCAATCTTTTGCTTATTTTTTATTTCTTTTTTTATGCTGGGCAAACATTTGACAGATTTCAGTAAAAGAAGACAAATACAAAAAAGAGACAATGCTATTGACTATTAACCGCAATCATACAGACTATTCATCTTTCAGACCAGAGAAGCAACAACATATTGAAAAAACTGAACATAGTGCTACTCCTACTGTCAGTGACTCACAGTCCCTCAAAAAGCTCGAGGTGGCGGAGATCTACAAACCAAGCGTGCATGTCAATGCTATTTTCGCTGCAGTGGGAGCCGAAACAGGCAAGCTATATAGTTCAACAGAAGCCAGTGAGATTGTCTTCAAGTACATCGAAAAAGAGAGTTTGGTCAAGCCAACTAACAAATCCATGGTAGTTTTGGATGCAATATTATGTGATGCACTATTCAAGGGGGCTATTAAGAAAGGGTCGACCTACCCGACTGAAATTCATAAGAAAGACGTGGGACCCACATTTATTAGCCGAATGCAGCCCCATCATGTGGTCTCGAGAGGAAGTGATTCAGTCGTCCGTAAAGGTTCATTGAAAGGAATTCAGATAATGACCGAGCGTCGACAAGGAAACAAGAAGGTGACTAGACTTTCGGGGTTAGAGACATTTTTGCTAGATGCTGAAGCTTTGGCTTCAGAGTTACAGAAAAAGTTTGCATGCAGTACAACTGTTGCGGAACTCCCCGGTATGATATTCAATTTCTTATTGTACACGCTGATGTGTCAAATTGTGATTGGTGCAATAAATATAATGAATAATTATTTTAATTTTGATATATTAAATGTACTTTAGTTAAATTAATTATTGATCTACATTAAGAAAATATGTTAAGAATGTAAACTTAATATTATCTCAAACGATAAAAAGAAGTTGTGTTATTCGAGCTTGATTACGTGCTCCGCAGGCAAAAAAGGGCATGAAGTTGTGGTTCAAGGCGGTGTAATTGATGATTTGGCGAAACATTTGGTCGAACAGTTTGGGATACCGAAGAAACACATCGAGGTTCTTGATAAGACCAAGAGATGAGAGTTTTCTAGGTTGTTTGAAGAAGAAAAAGCTGTGTTTTTGTTTATGGATTGATTATGCATTAAGAGGGAATCTTTTGTTTTTGTGTTGTCCCGATGAATTAGCTTGAATAAAGCTTCATATAATCTGAATCTCTAAAAGTAACGATTATGCGTCATTGAATTGAGGATTGTTGGTTCAATTATGCTTCTTTCGTTTGAACAAATGGCGAATTTATTGCCGTGCAAAATCCGGACTATTGATCATTGTTTGGATTCATCTCTTGGAATTCCCTGGCCAGCCATTTTCATTGTTATCGTATTCCTGTTCTAGAAAAAATGAAAAGGGAACAGGGGTTCTTCCATGAATTATCATTAATCTTTTGTATTATTATTTAATTACAATTATATAAAAACTACAGGGGGAGGGGAAGCCTTTGTAAGGTTGAAACAGATTCAAATTGGGAGTGTGAAGAGAGAGACAGAGAGAGAAGGAGATTTGAGGACGCAGGAGAGAGAGGAGTGTGGCGAGCGTTATTTGGCTTCTCGTTTTTTACTTTCCCCATCATCGTTGAATTTCAAGTTTCGTGGACATCTATTTCTGCGAATTTTCTTCTCCTTCTATTCCCCTTGCCCTAGGGTTTCACGCGATCGATTTTTTCTGCTTGATCTGATTTTTCTCCTTCTACTTCTTCTCGACTTCTCCTATTTTTTGGACGAGTCTCAGGGTTAGATCGTCGATCTTACTGCAATTTTAATGGATTCCGTGGATGCGATCGAGGAGCTATCCCAGCTCGCTGAGTCTATGAGGCAAGCTGCTGCTTTGCTTGCTGACGAAGATATCGATGAGAATTCCACTTCTGGTGGTTCCTCTCGCAGGTCTTCCACTTTCCTCAACGTTGTTGCTCTCGGAAATGTGGTAAGTGCATTTCGGTTTCACCTTTATGCAATTTTGAGTTTGATTTGTCGACTTTCATTCCTTTTTTATTTTTATGTCTAATTACATCTAGATTTTATTTCGAGTTATTCTTTCTTTAAATATTGTTTGCTGTTCGGATCTCAAAAACTGTCGTCAAGTTATTATGCGTTGGAAGTGGAATGAGCAATAGCCTGAATGTCAGAGCTATCTCAACATGCTTGCGGATTTGCAAGAGTGAACTATGATTTTTCATCTCCCAGATTTTTGGACTACTGAATTTTATATTCAACATTTCTTATCTTGAGTCTTCAGCTATCCACTTCTAATTTTGTCAAAAGTTATCCATTTGCTGAAACCTTATCGGAGAGCAAATGGATCCATCTAGTAAATGGCAAGATGGATAGAACTAAATTTGTCTTGTGACTTATAAGATAAGATTGATTTAATAACTTTGAAAAACTGTTGGCCCTAGTAATGCACGAGTGTATTATTCTGAGATGTATAAATTCATGGTGATATGGATTATAAATACGAATTGAGAAACCTAAGAAAATTGACAAGAACATGATATGGGATGTGGTAGTAAATTATGGGAGATTTAAAAAGTGAGAGATTTACAAGGAAGAAAATTTAATTTTTTTGTTGATAAATTATGAGAGATTTACAAGGAATAAGTTTAAATTTATTCTATGCAAATAAGTTTTGATAATTATTTATTTTACTTCATGCTATGAGGACGATGAACCTGCAACTGCAATATCTTAATCTTATGTTTGAAAATGTTTCATGTGATTCTAAACACCTTCCTACAATTCCATTGGTAATCTAATACGAATTTGAGTTTTCCATTTTATTATATTTTGTCTAGATCTCAATTCTTTATTAGAATCCCATTTTTTACAAATTCTTTGACCAGGGTGCTGGTAAATCTGCAGTTTTGAATAGTTTGATTGGACACCCTGTTTTGGTATGTCGATTTCAACTTAAGTTGCTCCATTACTTTTATATGTGCTATTTATAATTTGTTCCTTTTTGTATCTAGCCAACTGGTGAAAATGGTGCTACCCGGGCTCCCATAAGCATTGATTTACAGAGAGACGGCTCTCTGAGTAGCAAATCAATTATTTTGCAGATTGACAACAAGTCACAACAAGTTTCTGCCAGTAATCAATCTACTTATGACTATTGTTATTCTAACTTTACACTGCTCCAACTATTTATGAACATAAATAAGCTTTATTGTAGAATTGTGTAGGAAATTGTGTAGTCATCTTTATCATTAGGATTCCAAAAAAATTATTATAGTTGTATTTTCTTACTTACCCTCTGGAATGCACTCTTTCAAGTTGGTTTAGAAGCTTAACTGTTGTGTCTCTTGTAGGTGCTTTACGGCATTCTCTTAAAGACAGATTGAGCAAAGGTGTTTCTGGAAGGAGTCGGGATGAAATTTATTTAAAGCTTCGCACCAATACAGGTGGCATTACAAGCCTATCACAAATTTTTTTTATATGAATTGCTTGAAAATATTGAGATTTCTTCATCAAGCAATCTAATATTGGTCTAAATCTTGAGGATTAAGATTATGAATTGTAGATCTAATTCAATCTGTATGTATTGTTGCGAGGCATTGGTGAGATTTAGTCAAACGTAATGGTGTCTTTTGCCAGTTCGTTGCATTTGAATTTGACCTATTATTTTTCAAAACTTGATGTGAACTAGATCAATGCATTTGATTTTCTCAAGTTTCTAAATCAGATGACTTTTTTTTAACTTGATATTTCAAGAATTCACAGATAGTTTTAACAAAAATCAATCATTAGTTATTGCTATAAATTTTTTTCCGTGATGAATAGAGCAGTTCCCAATGGTTGAGTTGCGTCAAATCTATATTTTCTGGTCTAATCTTGATTTCCTCAGCAGAGGCATTTATCAAAGTTGTCTTTGTTTGTGGAATTTTTAATTTGAAGTGGTGACTGTATTATTATTGCTATTGGAAAGTTGGTTTGATTTCTTTTAATTATTTTCCTGTAATATATTTCTTTTTCAGCCCCACCCCTGAAATTGATTGATTTACCTGGGCTTGATCAAAGCATAATAGATGATTCTTTGGTAAGTAGTTAGTTTTATGCTGGAACATAAGGAACTCTGATAGAATGTTTACATGATACTTAGTATATATCCAGTTAGAGAAATAATATATTTATAGATTGGCTCTAATTTAAAATTTGGATTTTTTTATCGTGGTCCTCACACAGGTTAGTGACTATGCTCAACACAATGATGCCATTTTACTAGTTATAGTACCTGCAGCTCAAGCTCCGGAGATTGCTTCATCTCGAGCTCTCAGAGCTGCAAAGGAATATGATGCAGAAGGTGAATTGCTCAATCAAATATAGATAATATGGGATAACATGTTCATATTTTGACATCTCTTAGACTTGGTGTTTATAGGTTTCACCATGAGTACTAAACCCGTGTTTTATTTCCTGAGATTATTTGATTAGCTCATTGGAACTAGATGCTGTCTCTGGAAGTTTTAGAATTTTGTTGACTTACCTTGTCTCAACTTTCTTTTTACTTGTTTCCTTTGCTTACAGTCTTTGTAACAGTATTAATTTGGACATCTGGGATCAGGTGATGGCTAAGTATTTTGAGATCTCACTCTCTTTTTCTGTTGGAGGAATATCAGAGAAAATAAGTTTCTTGCTTTTTATCCACGAGTGGGTTTGGAGATAGAAAAGAGAAATAAGTCTGTTTTATAGCTCTTGTTTATTTGAGTAACTTTTTTGTGCTGAGATTCATGGTTGCAGTGAATAAAAGTATTTATCCTCCTTTTTTATGTTTATATTGATCTCAACATCTCTATATTTTCCACCACTTTGATAATCATGTGTTTTTTCTTTTCATTCATTCAACCTGTTTTCTTTTATATTTACTATAGTTACCAATAAAAAAGTCTTAGCACCAAAATCTTGATTTTAGGATTGCATTTTTTGTTTATATCTTTGCACATGTTCAGATGAACCTCACTCTTTGATGTGTATCATTCTTTCTCTATTTCTCCCTGAATGAATAAATGGAAATAGTATTTTAACTACAGGTACCAGAACAATTGGAATAATCAGCAAAATAGATCAAGCTGCTTCAGATTCAAAATCACTCGCTGCAGTTCAGGCTATCCTTTTGAATAAAGGGCCATCACGCACAACAGACATCCTGTGGATTGCTTTGATCGGTCAATCAGTTTCTATTGCTTCTGCTCAGTCTGGATCTGGAGGCTCTGATAATTCCTTAGAAACTGCTTGGAAGGCAGAAGCAGAGAGTCTGAAGTCCATATTAACTGGAGCTCCACATAATAAGTTAGGTAGAATAGCATTGGTGGATGCTCTGGCTCAACAGATACGAAATCGTATGAAAGTGCGGGTTCCAAACCTTCTCTCTGGGTAATGTTTGCGATACCAGTTGGTTCTGCCGTTATATTTCTATATCAAGTTCATTCATTAAGGTAGTAAATATTCTTATCTTTTATGTTTTGTTTATGGTAGATTGCAAGGTAAGTCTCAAATAGTTAAAGATGAGCTAGTAAGGCTTGGTGAACAAATGGTACATGGTTCTGAGGGGACTAGAGCCTTAGCTTTGGAGCTTTGTCGTGAATTTGAGGATAAGTTTCTCCAGCATATTGCGACTGGTGAGGTGAGTATCTTTCTTCTATCCTATCCTGCTAGTCTTCTTTTCACAATGTTGCATGATTTGAAAGATATAATTGAGGATTGTGTATGCAGTCAACCTCTAGTTCATAACCAATTTTGTTTTCAGGGTGCCGGCTGGAAAATTGTTGCTAGCTTCGAGGGAAATTTTCCTAATCGAATTAAACAGCTACCTTTGGATAGACACTTTGACATTAACAATGTGAAACGGGTATGTTTCTTATATCATGCTTTTTTTTTATTTTCTGTATCATAATTTTGTGTTATTTTACCTATATTTTTGAGCTATTTAACATTTCTTTCTGTTCGTTCTCCTGGGAATTGTTTTTGATAGATTGTGCTAGAAGCTGACGGTTATCAACCATACCTCATATCCCCTGAAAAAGGTTTGAGATCTTTGATAAAAGGGGTTTTGGAGCTTGCCAAAGAACCATCACGTCTTTGTGTTGATGAGGTAACACTGCTTTAGCCTTTATCATAATTGTATGAAGATTTCTTTCATCTCTGAGAAATTCTTGTATTTATAAAATTGGGGCTTCTGTATCTTGCAGTAATCTATAGCTTAGGGATTCCATGATTGCCATTTTTAATGTTTCTAAACTATGGATCTTTTTTTTAGTAATTTGTTCTCTTTTCCTAGGTTCAGGGGAAAGTAATGGGATAATGTCACCCTGTTGGCCTCACGTTTTCCATTGCAGCAAGTTTCCTTTTCTTGAGTTTCTTTCTCAATTGTATTTTTAAAAATGCTCCATCTTAGTGTTTTTGCGATTGTTAAAGTTGTTAAAAGTTTTCAATGTTTTTTATTGTTGCTATAAAAGAAATTTTTTCTTGCTCTTTAGTAGGTTTCGTTAGGTCAATGTGCTAATTATAATTTATT
The DNA here is from genome assembly GCA_003255005.1 of Begonia fuchsioides. Lineage (NCBI taxonomy): Eukaryota > Viridiplantae > Streptophyta > Magnoliopsida > Cucurbitales > Begoniaceae > Begonia > Begonia fuchsioides. The sequence goes on from QAOC01021678.1 coordinate 85,269, forward strand.
TTGGCAAAAAATAGGTGCACCGGGTCCTGGTAGATATAGTAGCTGCTTCTGCAAGTTCTACACCAGGTCTTGGGAGATATCCTCCTTTTAAAAGAGAGGTAACTTTTTTTGGTGCTAATCACAGTATTTTTTGTTTTGATATTTGTTTCTTGTTTTTGCACACATATTTCTCTCTGCATGATTAATGAGTAATTGAATTGTGATTATCTTTTACAAGGTTGTGGCCATTGCAAGTGCCGCATTAGACAGTTTTAAAACTGAAGCGAAGAAGATGGTGGTTGCATTAGTGGATATGGAGCGAGCTTTTGTGCCCCCTCAGCATTTTATTCGTTTGGTACAAAGGAGGTGTTGCTTTCTTTGGCTTATTTTATTTTATTTTTATATTTAACGACAATAATATAGGGGGCAATATTATTGTCATGTGGATTATTTAAGATGGATAATATTATCCATCTTTTATTGGAATAAAACAATAAAATTATCAAATTTTATCTACATATGATGATCAGTAGTTGATATAAAATTTCAAAGTTTTATCTATCTTAATAGAGAAACATTGACCAGGAGATTATATATTTAGCAAGCTATTTCCAACTAAAGTTTTTTGAATTTTCTCCCTTCATTTAGAATGGAGAGACAACGGCGAGAGGAGGAAATGAAACGATCTTCAAAAAAAGGTGTAGATGCTGAACAGGGGATACTGAAAAGAGTGAGTCTGAATGGAGCTTCTGAAAGTTGTATTTATTAGGCAGTTACACACATTTTTTCCATTTTGTATTCTAATTTCCTTTATCCTTTAACTAGGCAACTAGTCCTCAAACTGATGGTCCACAACCTGGTGGGAGCTTGAAATCAATGAAAGAAAAATCTGGAAAGGAAGAGAAGGATGCACCAGAAAGTTCTGGTTTAAAGACCGCTGGTCCTGAAGGAGAAATAACGGCAGGTGCGTGGCAAACTATTATTCAACAAGTTACTATAATGTTTCACTAGAAGTTTTATTGAGTATTTGATATTGTTTTTGTTTCAAAGTAAATAGTCTATGCTCCTGTTTCAATGTGATTGAGTTAGTCTGTGGTTGATTTAGTTCAGTTGTCCTCTTATCTGGAGTAAGTAAATAGTCTTGGTATATTATTATTTTGATGTTGTAATCGAATGTCATTTTTTCATTTCGGACCAGCAAAATCAGTTTGTCTCACTTGTGAACAACTATGATTTTTAATTTAATTTTGTATTGTTTTCTAAATTAGGGAAAATGAATTAGTTTTTGCACGAGAGTTTAATTCCCCTGCAACTTAAGCTCTTCTGTGACAACAAAGTCAGCTCATGATTTAGCTCTTCAGAATGCCTTTGGGCTTGTAATATTATTTTTTTAATATTTTATCTTCCGTAGGTTATCTATTGAAGAAGAGTGCAAAAACTAATGGTTGGAGCCGCCGCTGGTTTGTTTTGAATGAGAAAACTGGAAAGGTTTGTTTGATATCGATGCAATCTATACTGTAACAAGTTTTATGCAACGTGGCATTTCTGATGTTCGTTTCTATATAGGAAAAAGTTTACTTCATCATATCATCTACTCAATTACATTTTATGTTACGTGTATTATGTTGCCGAATGGCGTCTTTATGCTTAAATTATTCTAAAGGGTGTTAAGAGTTATTGGTCTGTTGCTTCTAAGGCAGTTATTTGTGGAGTCTAACGTCACTATCCTCTGGTTTCTAGGCTAGTTCAACTATCTTTAGTTCATAAAGAATCAATTCGATAATAATATTACTTCCATGTTGATCCCTGAATTGTATAGTTGCATAATTCCATTCGTATGTGTAAATTATATTATTAAGGCGTGACAATTGTCAGTTTTATTTTGTTTATTCTTTTCCCAGCTTGGTTACACTAAAAAAGAAGAGGAGAGACATTTTCGTGGTGTCATCACTCTAGAGGTATAGCTGTTTTTGTGGGATTAAAACTTTCTGCCTTTTTCATTGAGATTATAAAATGAAATTTGTCATAAGAATTTAGTAGGAATAAGATAACGTGTTTTCTTTATGGATTGAATCAAACAAAACACCAAAAATTTTAATTTTGAGAACAAATTAAAATTATGTTATTCTCTTTGAAGTGAAAGGAAAATAAAAGTATAAAGCTAGTTTGAGTCTGAAATGAAGCATATATTCCTAAATGTTTGATGGGTTTTCTGAACTTTTTGGTTCTTTTATTTGAAGGTCATAGTTTTGGAGAAATTTGTAACTTTTTCATTTCTCTTTACCTTGGAAAATTTTCTCTTGTATTTGTGCTTATTTTTGTTCTATAATATCTTTCCTTCTTACATCCCAAACAAGATATATATGAATCATCAATTTTAAAATACATATACTTAACGTTGGCCTTAATAATATTTGTTGTTGTAGAGTTTTGAGATATTTTTCAACACGTTGTAATGTTTCTTTATTAGTTAACCCGAATAAATCACACAAAATTATGTCTAACGGAAGTGGTGGGAAACACAGTAGTTGAAATTGAAGGTTTATTACTCCATATTTTCTCATATCACTATAATTAAGAACTTATGGAGAGTGTTTATTTTCTTAGAGGTAACATATAAGCATAATGGACTCAAGATCTCATTTGAGAGGTGGTTTTCCTTAAACATTTTGTTGACCACTTTTTGAAAACTTCAGGAATGTGCTATAGAAGAAGGATTAGATGAAGAGGAGCCTCCTCCATCAAAGAGTTCAAAGGACAAAAAAGCCAGTGCTAATGGACCCTCAGGGAAAACGCCAAATCTTGTCTTCAAGATTACCAGCAAAGTTCCATACAAAACTGTTTTGAAAGGTTGGCAATTTTTTCTGCTTTGTACTGGATGATTTCCGACGTTTTTCATTTTTGTTAATTTTATTTGGATGCAATATTTCCTTTATTTTCCAGCGCATAGTGCTGTTGTCCTGAAGGCTGAGAGCATGACCGATAAAGTAGAATGGATAAATAAACTAAGCCATATTATACAACCCTCTAAAGGAGCACAAACTAGAGGTGCATCTGAAGGTGGTGTTTCAATGCGGCATAGTCTTTCTGACGGTTCTCTGGTATGTCATTGAATAGAGCTGTTGTTTAGATTCCGATGCTCACAATATTTGTGTCATTTTATTTTTTTCTTTTGCAAAAAGCTTCTTAGTTAATGTGTTTACAAGTTTTTGCTTCTTTCCTTCTTACCGGAGATGATGTTCATTACAACATGGTGTATTTGTTGTAATGTTGAGTATACAGTAATTTGTGCTAGTATATGCTTTTTTCAAAGATTTATAAAGAATGACTTCCTCTATTTTAGTAATTTTTTAACACTATGATTCATATGAGACACTTTTAACATTTTATATTTTTTTAAGGATTCGATGGTTAGAAGACCTGCTGATCCCGAAGAAGAACTACGATGGATGTCTCAAGAAGTGCGGGGTTATGTGGAAGCAGTTTTGAGCAGTTTGGCTGCTAATGTTCCTAAAGTAAGCTTGTGACATGACATGTGTCTGCTCATTATTGGTTCCTGTTCAAAGCTTCACTTGTTAATCTATTGATTGAGCAGGCAGTTGTTCTCTGCCAAGTTGAGAAAGCCAAGGAAGACATGCTTAATCAGTTGTACAGCTCAATCAGGTTTAACTATTTTTTTAGTACAGCGTCTGTTAATATTAAGACTTGTGCTTTCTGGTAATGCTTGGTGCCAACTTGAACATTAATTGTTTGGTTGCCTGCCCTCACAATATCGAAGGAGTTGAAAATGCATATGATAAGCTAAGTAATTCATATTTGTCTTTAATGTAGTAGGTTAAATCACGCAAAAAGTAGTTGCATGAAAACAACTTGAAATTGATTAACTCGTGCTTTTGTTTATTAAATTAGTGCTCAAAGCACTGCAAGAATTGAAGAGCTACTTCAAGAGGACCAAAATGCAAGGCGACGAAGGGAGAAATTCCAGAAACAGTCCTCGCTCCTCTCTAAATTGACCCGTCAACTTAGTATTCATGACAACCGTGCTGCTGCCGCCGCCTCCAGCTGGTCTGAAGGCAGTGAAACAGGTACGTCGCATGCATCTATCAACCGTACAAAAGTAACTTTTCTACAAAGTTATCTCATGTGATTATCCAAGAAATTTTCCTAGTTTGCATCCATTTATTAACTCATGGAAACATCTTTAAAACCTGCCTTTTGGATTGCTTGCTCAAATTTGCTATTAGTTTGATATATCAATTAAGACATTTTGCTTTGCGCTGCAAGGTGCGATATTTTTTGTGTATGCATTCTTTCAAAGTGATGTAGGATTTCCATTTCTCCTTGCTCGATTAAAATACTCGATAAAGCTCATTTCGAAGTTCACGTACTTAAAAAAAAAATGATCAATTACATCGAACATTGATGTTTCGATCTCGCTTCGTAGACTTATTCTGATGGTGACTTTATGCTTCATTTATTCTATCTGAACGTGATACTCGCAGAAAGCAGTCCAAGAGCTAGTGGTGCTTCAGCTGGGGACGATTGGAGATCTGCGTTCGATGCAGCCGCCAATGGTCCCACTGCCTACCAGAGGTCTTCATCCAACGGTCACAGTCGACACTCCATCGATCCAGCACAAAACGGCGAGGCCAACTCTGGGGCAAACTCCGGCAGCCGCCGAACTCCCAATCGATTGCCGCCAGCTCCACCACAGTCCTCATCCGGCTCCAAGTATTTTTAGCTGGCCTGGTATTACTCGCATGAACCTTGTTTCTCTGCATTTTTGGTGCGTGGTTCTGCTCTCTCGCCTTCACGGTATGAGCTGACCCTCACTGGTTTCTCAAATTTGATATTACGTCCAGAATCATCATCAGTAGAGGAGAGGATTTGATTTGTGTAAATAGATGATTCGCTCAGGCCTTTGTCTGTCCCATTTGAATATGAACGAAGCTATGGATTCAAGGCATCCTTGAAATCCAAGTACGACTATTTCATCATACACACTCAGCACTCTATTTTGTGTACTATATTTAAACCAGTATCATTTTTGGACACCGTAGATGTACTTTTGTTGTACTGTTTTTGTACCATTTGGGGCCTGGCCTGTTGGCTGCAGTGTGCTTGTATTCATCTGCCAGTGTCGTGAACATAATAAGCATTTACTGACTTCAATTTCCCGGTTGATGTTGCTTCTTATTTCACGATTATTCGTTAGAAAATTGATTGCCCCAGAATTTGACCCGAGTTCATTTGTTGATGCCATGCTTGTGTCTTTGTTCTTCCTGTGATCTTTTTCCGAGCTGTATTATGATAAGGGTCTATTTAAGGTTACCTTTTAGTTTATTTTTCAATGTTACATGCTTAATGTGAATGGTAAATTAAATATAAAAAATATATTTTAATTAGATTAATTAATATTCGATCCATCAAAAAGATTAAATGGTGTATAAAGGAGCAGGTGATAACCTGAGTTTTGCTTTCTCCTACTGCCGATGCTCCAGATTTGAAGAAACTCGGGTCTCCAGAAGCTAAGGTCATCAACATTTTCACTCTGCAAATTAAAAATAAAGATGAAAATAAAGAGCAGAGATACCGAAATCTCAGACTTTACTGACTACTGTTCAAAATCACTTCAAAAAATGAACAAAATACCCAGAAAGAATTATTACCGGCGCTAACAGAAGCAACAAGAGAGGAATAGATTAAAGCTGGGAAATCCTGTGATTCCAGCGAATTCCAGCGCTGCAACTCTAGAACATTCAGAAGTGAGAACCCCGTAGACGAAACGAAGAAGGTTTTACCAGTACTTTCCGACTAAGGTTATTCGAGTCCAGATCTTAGTTACCCTGATTTTTATCTTTTCTTTGGCAACATCCCTTTTCGAATCTAGATCTAGAACATCGAGGGGTAGCGCTCAAATTTGCGCCTTCTGATTTCTTTAGACAATACGAGACGAAATTTTTGAGTGGGATAGATAAAGATGATGAACTATCAGGCTTCAACCCAGCAAAAGGTTCCAGATGATAGCAGCAGAGTTTGAGAATATCATTGCGTACGTGATAATTTGGATTATCAGCATAAACTGCAGAAGAAAGCAGCATGAAGAACAGATGGATTATCACGTACTTCTCATGCTCTGCTTTTGATCTGGTAATTTGGATGAGAAATAACGTTAGAGTGCCAGTGTCTGAGTGTCTCTTTTTGTCGTGAATCTCAGTGTCTCTCTCTTCTGCTATTTCCTTTTCGTTTCACCATTGATTCTTAACAGTAATTACAGTACCTGGTTTTTGACAAACAGATAACGGATAAGACAAGCTATCACAGAAGACAGACGCCATGGTTGGTGACCACTTGGAAGCTATCGAAAACAAACCAAGCTTTGACCCTCCACCAAAGAATCATGCGGAGACACCTTAACAGCAGGCCTTTAGTTCATCACCAGAGTGTGATTTTTGAGCTTATCTATGGAACTATCCCCATATTCCTTGATTGCTCTGTCTATTTGCCTTCCTAAAAGACTTCATTTTTATGTTGCTTTGATGCTTGCTTCATGCCTTTTTCTTTCATAATCATTGCCAGTTCATCCTGATCTAGTTTATCAGTCTAACGAGCTTCGATCTCGTTTAAATGGCCACGAATGCGACTATATCCAGAGAATTTTGATCGTCCACCGATGTTTTACAGACACGACCGGTAAATTCGTGGGAGGAGAGAGAATATGTCCTTCATGCAAAGAAAGCTGAGGGTTGGTCCAACAATGGAGGATTTTCATCGCTCTGGTTTGGCCCTCCACGTGGTAGCCTTCATCTGCTACTGCTTTTGAAGCCTCCATTTCATGGCGTTGACTCTGCCTTGCCACTGAGAGTCGTAGAAGAACCTCTGCAGTAAATACCAGCTAATTCTGATAACGACATTATATTCGACTCTGGACTAGAAACAAACAAGAATTCAGACCATGGAATCCTTTTTAAATACCCGATCGAACCACTATAATGATGGATGAACCAGGAGTTCAGCTGTCACTATCATCTAAATGCGAATTTCTGCTGTCGAAACTCGTGAAAATTATACTGAGAAGCATAATCAAAGTGCAGAAAATGGTAGCCGTGTTCTTATCGATTAAGTAATCTTTTCTTGGTTCTGGATCAAACAAAACGGAAACCCGGATTGTAGTGCTATAATCAGCAACTAGATCAAGTTCTTGATTCTGTAAAATCAGTAAACATTACATTTCACATCTCAGAACCAGGAAAAAGACAAGCAAATGTCGATACTTGCATCATACACACCATATCATTGCTACATGTTTCCAACAACTCCAATTTCTTCGCAGAATAAAAGGAAGAGATTACACGTGCACACTAGAACCCAAGAACCAGAAGATGCGAGGAATTCCACGACAAACTACTACTATTTTTGCTATGCAGAGTTGGTAGGAGAAGAATATGAAAATTTTCATCTCATACTCATTGCAGGCCATTGGTGAATTCCAGCTCCGGCCGCAGGCAGTGATGGTCGTACCATTGGAACCCTTCTCACTACCGAGAAGGCCTCATTCAGACGAGCAGCACGGCTCATAAATTGCGACACCTTCTGCATATGTTCGAGAAAAAAAAACACAAACGCCCATCGATTAGATTTCATCAAACTTAGAATGTTTAACAGTTCAAATTCAAAGTAAACGATGCGATCCTTTTCTAATTAACTCAACTAGTATTGATAACTTTGCTTTATAAACATACTTTTTTTACTTATCTTCATTTTTTATTAGTCCAATTAAAATAATTAACATATTTATTTATAGGATTTATTGCATCAATCAAAACTCGACGCATCAGAAGATATATTAACGATATGCTAAGAAAGTAAGCCTAACGTTATTCTAACTCAATTTATCAATCTCCTACGAGTGAAGCATAAAAGACCATCAATAAATTAACCAACACAAATCTCACAGATTTCATCAAGCTATGCACTAAAGAATCATAATTTAAGCAAAATAGGCAACCATGTAAGCTCAAGAGCAAACCGAAAGAAAGCTATAGCCGATTCAACTACGCAGAACAACAGAGAAAAAGACACAAAAAAGCATAAGATGATGTCTGGTTTTGTGTTTCAAAGACTGGATAAAATGTCAAAAGGGTACAAACCTTATCATCGACAGTGACGTTCAGCTTCAAGCTCTGGGATTTCCTCTTCAATTTGTGAAGCCTTCTTCCCAAAATTACGACTCCCATCATCACAGCAGCTGCCATGGAGATTGACCAAACAGGGCTGGCCCTGAAAGCACAATACTTGAGCACCTCAAATGGAACTTTCCACCACTCTATCTTCTTCTTCTCCTCGTCAATGCCTGGTTTTTCACCTGCTTTTGCTTCTTCTTCGCCGGAAACTTTCACTTTCTCGCCTGAATGTTCAGTTCCTCCGGCGTTTATGTCGTTTACACCAACTAAATCATTTAACTGCGTTTCAGGTTTCTTTCCAATATCCCCAAATTTCACCGAGACCAGTTCATCTCCATCAAGCTCCTCCATCTGGGTTTTAATTATTTCTGAAAATTTCAGTTCATCTTTCGATTCAACAGCGCTGAATTTACCCTCGAGAGAATCCAACTTGTACGAATTCTCACCATCGCCGGTCAGTTCTCCGACTACCTCGCCTTCACAGAACTCGACGACTTTACGCTCTTCCGACCGATCGCTGCCGGAATCAGACCAGAGCTCCGGTGAATTCTTCACAACATATCTGTTATCCAATCCAGGATCGATCCAACTCGGATTGTCCGACTCAACAGAACCGTCTTCGCTCAAATCAAACTCTCCCCCCGTCCTCAAGTACCTTCCTGGATTATCGAGAGCGAAATAATTAGACCTGATTATACCTTCAGAATCAGAGTCGCCCCCGATTTCTTCGAAACTATCAGAATTCTCAATCAAAGACGCCGACGCTTTAGCCAGAGGGGCGGCGTCCGAGCAGGGGAGCACCTCCCAGTCCAGAAACTCGCCTCCTGCGTCTCCTTCCATGGCTTGCAATTCTGGGATTACACAAAAAAATCTTCAAAAGGGCAAGACAAATTAGAAATAAATATGCGCGAGATTGAGCAATACACCGACAAGAGAAACGGCGTTTCAAAAACAATTGGTAACCCACAGATGTGGTTGTGCTGACGCACCTTCGCCTGTAACCCAATCCAAATTCCAAACCAAACCCAACACCCTCTCTCTCTCTCTCTCTGTAACCTTTGTTCCTCTGAACCTCAGTCTTGCTGTTTTTGATCGACGGCCATGATTCCTGCTTCTGCTCTACGGGCTCCACATACTGATGAGCACAATCGTGTCGGTCGGATGAGAAGTAAAAAAAAAATTAGTTGACTTTTCGACGACAAGCAAGTGACAATCAGACACGTCACAGGAGAAGTGAGCTCAGAAGGTGTGGAATGCAAATGGGTGTGTAATAGAATAATGATATCTATTATCAAATCATATCCTTCTGGTTCTGGTCAGCAAAGCAGGGATGAAGACAACCCTCTCAATCCAACTCTCTAGAGAGAGAAAAGAAGAGAGAGAAGACAGATGACGACGACGACGATAAGCTAAAGCCAAACTCCACAAATCTAAATTCAGGGTGTCTCAACAAATGTCATTTCTTGACAGTTTTCATCAACCAGATGCATAATCAATCTCTAATCCATTCGAAATTCATACTCTAAACCGGGTTTGAACACAGTTTCGAAACTGATCTAAAGTTGGTATCAGCAGTTAATACCTCATTGTAATTATGAGCAATTCTAAATAACATAGATTAATAAAAAAAAACAAATAAACAGCCAGAATGTGAGAATCACAATCACCCTACCAAATGGCTAACACTAAGAAAATGAAAGGGAGATTCTACAACCTGATTGCCAATCGAATTGGCTGCGATCTCTTACGATGGAGCGCCAAGATACGATGCTAGCCTCAATATGTCGCTGAATATTCCACCCGCCGTGACTTGGGCCCCAGCGCCTGGTCCTCGGACGATCAGAGGCTGCTCCTTGTATCTATGCGTCGAGAAGGCAATGATGTTGTCTGATCCGGAAAGCTGCGCAAATGGATGATCTTTCTTGTATCTTCGGAGCTCCACTACGCCCTTTTTACTAACCACATCCACCACTCCAACATATCTCAACACCTTAGAACAACAAAAAGTTTGCCATCTATGATATTTAAAAAGAGAAACCAAGCAGACATTATCAAGAAAAAATATCTGGTTCCAGAAATTTTGATGCCGACCCGTTAATTAGACAATATTTCACGTCTAAGTTTGGGTGGCAGCTTGACAGGTGGAGCTGCATAAAATGTGATGATGCTTAAAAGAAACTTTATCATCTGTGTTTGAGTTTTCTGAGCATTTTCATGACTTAAACCTGATTCTATGTTTTATTTCTATAAATCTCAGTGATAACTTTACAATCAACAGGTTTCCAAGAGATAATATTCAAACAGGCAGTATAGGATAACGAAGCTTACATCCCCAGCTTTCTCTGCTTCTAATCGCTTGGTTGCTAAGTCCTGATCAAATTGTGGCAACTTTTGCATGTATTCATCAGCAGACTGGCTGGCCTGCACCAATCATTGGAAAATCATAATAACTGAACTAAGTTGCAATCCCTAATTGTAAAAAAATTGTTCTTACTCTTAGCGGCTCTGGAACAAGGCTTTCCACGGGGATATCAGAAAGTTCTAACTTTAATCCAGATTCTCTAGCAAGAATTATCACCTGCAATTCAGCATCACAACATAAAGTGATGCTTGTTTTTATTAGTTTAAAAAAGTAATAATAAAAATGTTATCTTTATATTTAATTTAGTACAATTTTTTTTCATCACGGGAGCAGAGAAGATTAGAAAAATGAAATTACTTTTCTAGCAACGTCTGTCCCAGATAAATCATCCCTTGGATCTGGCTCAGTGAAACCAGCATCTTTTGCTTCAGCTACCACCTCACTAAAAGCTCGGCCATCAGTGAAATTATTGAAGATGTAACTCAATGTCCCACTGCAAAAGCAGACCAGAGAAGAAAAGGTCATCATCTTACTTTCTTCTGTCACAATAGAAGAAAATATAAAAACAGCTACGAATGGTTAAACCCCCACAATACCAACTCTCCAAACCTCCCATCATTCTCCATCTATTTAACAAAATTATTGACAAAGTGGGCGTGTGAAGATTACAAACAGACCTGAAGATGCCTTCAATCCGCAATATTTTGTCCCCTGTTTCAAGAAGCCCTCGTAGAGTACTGATAATGGGAAGACCAGCCCCGACAGTAGCTTCGTAGAAGTAGTGAGTATACGATTGTCTTTGAAGAGCTCTCAACTTCAAATACTGCATATGAATATCAGAAAAACCTTACAACGCTAGAAAGGACTTGCATGGTTGTGATTCTTTAAATTTTTATATTGTTTATTTCAGGACTTGCAAGATTTGATTTTGTTTGCTCTGTATGTCTAGCTATGTCTGAAACATCAATTAGAAGGCACAAGTGCTTCCACATGATATGTTAAAGCAATTGATGAGTCATAATTACTGTAGAGTAAGAGGTTCACCTGATCAAGTGGTCCCGAATTTGCTTTTTTATTTGGCGTGATTATGTGAATTCCTTTTCTAAGCCAATCATGGTAACGGCTTGCCACAGTGGAATCAGCTGTGCAGTCCACCAAAACAGTATTTGGTATAAAATGATTTTGATGCACATGCTGGACAAATTTTTCGAAATCTGCCTCTTCTCCTTTCTCTGTGTAAAGTTCTCTCCACCTAGATAACTCTATTTCCCTAGAATTTACACAGCACTAAATTCAATTTTGAATTTCAAAACTGAAGTGAATATTATGAATTATGGCACGAAAACAACTTGTAGCACATAAACTTGTGTCTCTGACAATAAATAGGGGTAGGCAGGCTTATGCATACATGATACAACCAAGTCATCATTTTTATGCTAATAACTTACGAGTCTCTCAGAAGCATTTTCCTTGAGCTTGTAATTCCCAGGACACGTAAATCAATGTTAAATTCTTCCTTGAGTACTGCTGCCTGGAAAAGAAATATTAAAAGATGGTCACATTCAAATACAAAAAATAATGAGCACATCATAAACCAAAGAAGAATCAAGAAAATAATCATCTTCATCACTTCTGAGATATGGACACATCATTAGATGGGTGCATCCATATGAGATATGTGTCAAACTTACGATGCATGTTTATACCTCGACATCACAAATAGGTACAAAAAGTTTAGAACTATATACTATTCCAATTCACAGATTTATTTACTTAAAATACCTGATCTTTAAGTTGTTCAAGTAATGTAGCACCAATCAATCCCGGTCCAATTATGCCCATTGCAATTGTGGTTTTGGAATGATAAAATCTTGAGTGGACAGCTCTTAATGCCTTTATGCAATCCTCTCTCTTGACAACTACAGTAATGTTATACTCAGAGCAACCTTGTGCAATAGCGCGGACATTTATATTTGCCTGCATGGCAGTAAGAACTTGTCAAAGATTATATGAGTATTAAAGAAAATATAATATCTGAGATATAAATAATTAAAAAGATCGGACTAAGCACAAAGCCCATGAAATTTTTTATATGAATTAGAATACTCAAACATTAGAAAAAAATTAAAATTGAAAACTTAAATGCCAAGAATAAATTTTCTGAAATTCCATTTGCAAAATGTGATATTTCTATCACCTTTGCCAGTGCATTAAACAGAGTTGCGCTGACTCCAGGAGTACTCGCCATATTTTGTCCAACAGCTGCCAAAATACTACAGTTTGGAACAACTGCAACCTGAGATGAGCACGATTCAATTTTATCACATGAAGAAAAGACACAACAGTAAGAAAAGAGATGGGAATGAAAGTATTTAGTCAAATATACATAATCGAGATAGTCAAGTGAATAACAAGATAAGCACATAAGTCCAACTCAAAGACGTCATTGGTTTATAATAAAAACAACATAAGCACCTGAGAAATGCGTCCGGCATCTAAAGCTTGACGAAATCTAGATTGTAATGCCCCAGCAACAGCCTTTACTTCATTTTCAGGCACAGCAAAGCATACAGAATGCTCGCTACTTGCCTGCATTTATCAAATCAATAAGACTCGTACACAAATGAAGGCAGAAAGGGAAAAATGATGGTGAAAGAACCTGTGAAATCATGATAACATTAGCTCCCACATCTTTTACAGCACCAAAAATTGTACTAGCTGTGCCAGGAACTCCTGCCATCCCAGTTCTGAGAATGAGGAGAAAATGTAAGATAAACACAATGAATGAGAGTTGCAAAGGAAAGAATATGCAATAATAATCCCTAAAATCTGCAGCTCACCCTTCAACATTTATAAGAGCCAGGTTGTCAATAGTGGCAAATCCTTTGACAAAAGATTCTAAATTTTGACCATCCGCATCTTCATCAACAGGTTGACGGCTAATTTTTGTACCAGGAGCAGAAAGATTAAAAATATTCCTTATCATTATTGGAATATCATACCTCATGACTGGAATGATGGTACGGGGATGTAAAACATTTGCACCAAAATATGACTACAAAAGATGAAGTGTGAATTAGACATAAATAAGAAACCAAAACTCAGGAAAAACATTGATAAATAATGACAATCACCATTTCCCAGGCCTCTTGATAAGATAATTGCTTTAAAACAACCGCCTCACTAACTGCAACAAAAAATGTGAACTAGCTATTATCATAGTCTGAGGATATTCTAAAAAGGGCATTTCAATTAAGAAACATACATTAAATTCAAAGGTAAAATCCGCCATCCCCAATTATGAGTAAACTACATAAATTTTCCAAACATGCAAATGTGAGAAATGCAAACCTCTTCTGGGATCTGCACTATAAACACCATCAACGTCTGTCCAAATCGTCACTCTCTTAGCTCTTAGAAGAGCACCCATTATAGCTGCAGAGAAGTCGCTTCCATCTCTTTTTAAAGTCGTAGGAATACCTAGTGGTGTGCTGGCAATAAAACCAGTTGCAACAATTGTCTTGGATGGAGTTCGAGAGTACCATATATCAAGTCTTTTCTCAGACTCTAAGAGATCTGGATCAACTTGGTTAGAACTAGTTGGATTTACAATAAGAACTTCTCTTGCATCCATCCATGTGCAGTCAGTCCCATTCTGCAACAAGTTAAAATACAATATTTGTCAACAAATCTAATAAATGGGATTAGACACCACTTACAAAAACATACAAACAAACATACAAATGAAGGACTGAGCATACCTTCCTCACAACAGCAGACAACAATTGAGCAGACCATAATTCTCCATGCCCCACAACAAAATCTGTAAATGATTCTGTTGCATGACCAGCTGCATAGCACGACAAGGGTCACGTTAAAACTTCACATCAGGTTTTAAAATGTCACAAAAAATGAATTTTCCTGTGTTGACTATAGAATATAAATATAAATGAAAAACTAATTCCCATGAAGGAGCACATAAAGTGCTGTCTTTGTTTTGAAGTGTAAGGATAACTAGAAATTCAGTATTCCAAGAAAAAAATAGTTTACTAAAGGCAAACCGAAAAAACATGCAATTTCATCTCAAACAAGTTTAGCTCTACTTATTTTCAATTTTCGATTTTGGATTGCTTTCATTCTTATGACGAAACCTATTAAATGGAAATTAATGAATTTTGAATTTACTGTAAACCGAAATCGAAATCCGAAATCTAGCAGCTTATTTTAATCAAAGCAGTGAAAACAAAAATATCAAGCATTCTATAATAGAAGCACCTGTCTTCAACATCAAGATACTCGAAGTCGAGCTTTAGCAAATTATTAAATTTGTAAATTTGCATAACAAGATATGTGACAATATTACCTATGTAAATTGCACGAAGCATAGCCTTAAGATTATTAACATCGTGATGCAGCTTCGATAAGAAACTAGCAAATTCATCCCCATCAAGCAGATCATTTGCTGTTTCTTTGTGCTTTTCTAGAACAGCGTCCAGTGCAGATGTATAAGACTCATTTCGTGATTGAGCCTTGAATACGAGGTCATACATCATATCAGTCACCTTTGACATAGCAGAGACAACTACCAGCTTCCTTTCTGAGTCATCACCAATGATGACATCAGCAACATTCTTGATTCTTTGTGAGCTACCCACACAAGTTCCACCAAATTTGTGAACAGACCATGAGTCGCCCTTGGGCAGCTGAACTTGTTCTGAAGATTTTTCCAATGAGATGTCTACCAACAAGCACCAAATCGAAATATAGATCAACAACAATATTCAGTGATGAAGGCATGTTTGAACGCACTAGGAATAGATGTAAATGAACCTGCAGTGGAAGCAGATGCTTGTATGCTAGGATTTTTTTTTCTTCCACTCTCAAAATTAGAACACCATCTAAACAGATAACACCGTGTCCCATACGGTCACATTAGAAAGGATACATTCATATACAGGTGCAAAAGAGAAACTTTGAGTGATTAATTCACTTATCAAAGGCAAAAGAATACAGGGTGCAGGTAAAACTTCATTTATCCCTATCTAACGTCGGAGGAAAATCCACACATTAAAAATCTCAAGAAAAAAGAAACTGTATGATTTTCCATTGATCAATAATTGTGACAGGCAACAACAGCAACCACGCCAACAAAGCCATCTAGTATCCAAAGGTAAATCTTACAAATGCCCAAAATGATCAACGTGATTGCTACGCGTCGACATTTCAACGAATGAAAGCTATGCGATGGCATACATCAACAGAATGTAAATAACTTGGAGGACCCTCCATGCAGCTTAGGAGGCAGAATTTGTAAAACATTTCAGGAGAAGAGTGACGATATATTCAGGACAATTTCCATTTATCAGAACCATGACGGAAAATTAGAAAAAATTGAGAGACTATTTCGTCTCGTGAATTAACAAGAGAAAAAAAAATAGACAACCGAAAAATATGTAAAATGTTGAAAGTAAAGGAAAAAGACAAAAGAATCAAGTTTCGGCTCGATTTTCAGGTCTGGTTTCGAGTATTTGAGCGGCCGAAAGAAACGCAGGTTGAAAAACTGACATTTTCATTTCATTTCAAGAAATTAACTCAAAAATAGATGCTGAAAACCGGAGACATACCCACAGACAGGAGAACGGAGAGGGAGAATAAATGCGCGGCGTTGAGGATGATAATAGAGCTTTCTCGACTTCAATATTTGAGAGAATTGGTTCGTTGAGGGTCCACCGGAGGAGTGGCAGATCGCCGAGGAGAGCGATGCCATTGCAGAGATAGAGAGAACGAGGGAAGGAGAGATTTTGGGTTTTAGGGGCGTTACAATCTCGCTTCGTCACTGTTTGGCGGCTCTTAAGCTGAAACTGTAGACGATGACGAACGAGCGAGGCAATAGAAAAACGTAAGCATCATCTAAACCAATGAAATAGCGCCGCGTGTCAGGGCTTGATCTCTTCCCATGGAGTTTCGAACTCTTTCAGCGTTCGCCGGTGGTTGATTTTCACGGCAAGGTGAGAAGTTCACAAATGTTTGATTTCATGTACAGTAGCTCGGAGTTTCGCCGGTTTTTTAAGATTTACTCAATCAGTTGCACGGGCCACCGGGGACTACGGCCATGGCGGCGCCGGCGCATTCAATTCTTCTGACGATGCTGGTCCATTGGGCTAGTCTGGGCCATTACCAGATGACCAAGCTCCAATTTTAGTCTCATCATTCAGGTGCGTCTGTGTATCAGCGAAGAAGAAAGACGCCATGGGAGTCTCGACCGGACCAAGGCTTTCCGGGATGCAGAAGCAAGTACTCAGTCTTTACCGAGCTTTTCTTCGAGCGGCAAGATCCAAATCTCCCGAGGATCGGAAACACATCGAATCTCTTGTTTCCGATGAGTTTCGTCGGAATTCCCACCTCGTAGACCGCAAAAACTTCCTCTACATCGAATACTTGCTCCGCCGAGGAAGGAAACAGCTCGATCAGCTCAAGAGTCGTCAAACTGTCAGATTGACGTCCTTGCAGATCAGTTCGTCTCCAACAGATAATCCTAAGCGCTGAACTTCCTGTGTTGATTTCTTGGTCTTTGTTTCAGGTACGGATATTTCCGTCTATTGATGATAATCGATGCCCTTTTTATCATCTCGTATGGCCATGGCAGATGAATTAGCTTCCGACCTCCATGAAAGCAATCGAATAATTTATTTCCTAATATACATGAACATAATCTTACATGATACAGAAAAACCTGAAATCACTTCATTCCCGCCCAATCGTTCCATTCTAGCAAGCGATCCTCAATTCATTTGCTATTTGCCTGCTCTCAACGTTTGTTCATGATAAACACACAAGAAATACTTCAGAAGGATCGAAGAAAGAAAACTGGTGTTGATCAATGCTTTACCATCTTCTTTGCGTTTCTTGACAAGTTCTCAGCCATTTTGCTGTCAGAGAATGTCAATGGAAGCTCCTCCTCGGCAACTTCTCTTCTGGCTCCATTGGATTCATCAGCGGAGCTCGGTCGGTATGTCCAACAATGCTTCAAAAATGTCAGCTTTCATATGCTATTCGAACTTATGGGAAGCAGATTATCGAATCCGAGCTTACTTATGAGCTCCAATGGCTTGTAGATACGGATGATCGAATCTTTTATCCTGCAAAGTCGATCAAACAAGACCCTTGTGAGAAAAGATTTCGAAACAAGGGTTGGAATTCTAAAACGAAAGACGCACTTGAAGCATGTGATCGATCCGTCCATCTTCACTTCCCGATAATCTAGAACCATAGGACTCCTCTGCCTTGTCTTCCGAATTCTCAGCTTGGGCACGAGCGATCGGCAATTAACAACGAATCCATTAAAAAACAACAAAATATGAAATTATCGCTCCGATATCAAACCCGAGTTACCTTTAAGCATGTCTGCGTTCTTGGATTGAAAAATCGTAAGCACCTTAGTTATATCGTCAAATGATCAAATATGCAACGACACAGCTTAAAAAAACCGAAGAAGAATACGAAAAATAGGTGAAATTAAGGAACTTGGAAGAACTCACCCTTGCAGCGTGTAGATGATTCGTTATTGCATGAGATCGATCGGCTAAATCTTCGGCAAATTCCTGCACCATGATACGTCGGTTAATTACAATCAAAAGCAACCAATCGTACACAAAATATAGTCTGAAAAGGATCATTGGTCGCACCTGAAGTCCAATATGCAGCCTCCTTCCACCTCTATGATATTGTACATCACCTTAATCCAGAGAGAACGAACAGAGAATGAAAGAGACCCATATGTAACAGGATCAAATATATCATCATAAACTATAATCCTCGAACAGTTATTTACTAACCATGCTTAAAGGCTCTAATCCTCTTATTTCTGCCATGATTATGTTGGACAAACCGAACTGAACCATTGAGTTAAACCGAATCCGAAGATTTAAGGTCGGGTTGTGTCATTTTTGGGTCGAGATATGTTTTGTTATTTGGATTTCGTGTCGGGTTAGGTCTTTTGTCAAAATCGAAAAGAATACTCGATTACAAAGTGCAATATATATCAATATACATCTTATTTCAAACTGGTCCAAGAATCAGAAGAACCTTCTGCAAGTTAAATCATAAAGAGACTCCAGGAAGCTTTTAGGATCTTCCTTTTCAGCCAACTTTAAAAGGCTAGCAACTTTCGAAAACCCTGCATCGTACTTGGAGTATGCTTTGTCATCAAATGTTTCGGACATGGTTTCATTTTTAAACAGCTTTGGCCTAGACAGCGCCCACTGCATTCCCCAGATGGCCAGCGGCCGCATGTAACTCATCGACCTGTATTTATCGTCAATGTTCCAAGCTTCAGGTGTCTGAAACGAGTAACTGCAGACAAAAAAACAGTAAAAAGTAAGAACCTTTTGAAGTGAAGATTCATGGTGGCAAATT
This sequence comes from Begonia fuchsioides, assembly GCA_003255005.1. Taxonomy (NCBI): domain Eukaryota; kingdom Viridiplantae; phylum Streptophyta; class Magnoliopsida; order Cucurbitales; family Begoniaceae; genus Begonia; species Begonia fuchsioides. The sequence goes on from QAOC01021678.1 coordinate 104,208, forward strand.
ACCAACTACTCGAGATTATAGATGAAAGATAATTGAATAATTTATATTTATTTTTTTAATACTCGTCCTCACATGGAAACTATTTTTCTTTTTTTGGTCCCAATATGTAGGTGCCGAGAATCGAAGTTAGCACTTCTAGTTCTGATACCATCAACAAATTATCAATTATTCTAAAAATTAGTATTTGTATGTAAAAAATAATTTAATTATTTATATTTATTCTCTTAACGTGCGAGTTTTTGTGGATTCCTACAAAGCAGAAGAGAGATACCTTAAACCATCTTCGGACCAAGCTGTTTCATGGATTCCAACAGCAGTTTGAAATCCCATTTCTGTCATTCCTTCCTGAATCATAGTGGCAGCAAGAGAATATGTAACTCCAGGCCAAACTTCCTTTGATTGTAAAGCCGATTTATCGAAGGTTCCATCGGGACGCATCCCATTCACTGCCCCACGCATCCCTCCTTTCATCTTTTTAACGTTAAATTCATAGATCTTTGTCAGTGCACTTCTCACTTTCTCTTCGTCGGCTATGGACGAAAGTCCACAAGCTCTGGCAAACCTATAATGCAAGTCAACTTCAAAGTAAGAACATAACAAACAATATATAGAGTCTGGTTTAATCTCACCATTGTCCACACATTTGGTCGGCAAAAATCGAGTCACTCCAAGTCCCACCACTGTTGTCGTAATTGAAGTACGATCCATTCCACAGCGTTTCATAGACAGCCTTTGCTTTCCGAAACTTGATTCCAAAGTAATTTTCAGCTTCACGATCGCCAATTTCGCGAGCCAGAGCCGAAGCAGCCTGAAGAGCAGCCACCCATAGCCCACCACAATACGCACTCACACCTTTCACAGACCAGGCATCGTAAGTTTGATCTGGAAACCCCTCATTCTCAATCATCCCATCTTGATCCTTATCGAATTGATCCATAAATGCCATCGAAATATAAACCGAAGGCCACATGGCTTTCGCAAAACTTTTATCTCCGGTCGCAATCACATCTCTGTAAACTTGAAGAACAAACTTAGAATTCAGGTCTTTCCACCGATCCGCATTGAAAAGATTATAAGCATTCAATTCAAACCATGGATCGTTGAGTCCCATATCGTGGGGCACGGCTCCAAGAATTTTGCGTCCAACCCACTTCCCATCGCTCATGAGTTTCCTTTTACCTGGATCGTGAACCATCACTGCAGCTGCAAAGTCTCTCTGAATGCTGAGTTCAAGTTTCGGAAATAGCATGAGTAATGCGGAGGATGAATAGAAGTGAACATCGTAAGTGTTGAAAATTCGATACTGGCTTCCTTCGAGATAAAGAAATTGGCCGATGTTTTCTTCTCCATTCTGAAGTAAATTCGTCCCAACGGCAGCATTCACAGTCCCAAGATCCGGTATTTGATTGAACACTTCAGCTATTTTATCCAAAATTCCAATTGCATAATCATTTCCCTTCAAATTTGATCTCGACTCATTGACACCCTCTAACTTTTTCATTGGAGGTAATCCATCTGCATATGCAAAAAATTAACTTTTAGAACTCGGATTGAAGTAAATATCTGGTAAAGATTCGAAACTCCTGCAATACCTATCCAAATTGTCCCTCCTGCAGTTAGATAGTAAAGCTCATTGAATAGAGTAACTGGATACCTGCACGACATTATCACTGTTTAGATTTTTTTTAGTCCGTAGATCTTTGTGCTGTTTCGAACAAAGCTAAACATTAAATATCACCATTTAGGAAGTGTTTTTTCCTCGAGAATCGGTCTTTGCCATTCTTCTATCTCTGATTCCCATCTGGCGTGCTCTAGTTTCCCAACAAATTAAGTTGATTCAGTAAATTGGAAACTACTGATGCAACTTATTGTGCTGCATTAGCTTAAACTAATTCATAATTTGTCTAGAGGGTGTTCATTACCGAGTAGAGCACGACTCGCAATACTTGCAGCAGCCTCTCCAATGGGACCGAAAAATCTCGTGTACCTTCTGCAATATGAACACTACCGTTAGCTTAAATGACTTTTTATAATGTGATTTCTGTTTCCAACCTGCGATAAATTTTGCCACTGAAATTCACTTCCGGAACATCCCACGACAGAGAAAATGTGACAGTTCGAGTAGATTTCGAGGGAATGGTTAAAGTCGCAGCTACGGCGGCTCCAATGGAAGATCCTGGTTCTGAAGGCGCAAATGTTTCTCCTCTCTTGGTAAGGTTGTCAAATGATCCATGCTACAAAAACAATGCTAGAAAAGTCAAATATTTTTTAGAATTGTATTGTATAATATCCATTTCCTTCAGTGTACCAGAAATAAAGCAAATCATCTCTCTAACCTTCTTAATTTCTTGCCACATGTCACTTGCAGTGAGGCTCTGGTCGCCAGATATGGAAAATGAAGGACAGAGAGAGACATGGACATCGTCGTTTCCCTCAGCTGCAATCGCATAGGTAACAGATGGACGTCCATTCGCGGTTCTGATAAGATTCTAAGCTCTTTAGGATGATAACATTAAGTTAATTTACAAAAGAAAAGCATAGGAGGCCTATGAAATGTGCTGACCTGTGATGTAATAATACTCCATGAACTCCATCTTTCAGCCTAATAAGAATTCAACGTCAAAAATTGCATTTTATATATAAACCAAACAAAAATTGAAGCTCAAGATAGCTCTTTTCTGCTTACACCATCTCTGTGTTGTAGTGATGACCAGTCAAACCAGAGTTCCCACCCACAGAGTTCTGGAACATCAAAAACAACAAATTTGAAATCTGTTCTAAAGGAATTTGTCCAGTGTTAATAGAAAATGAACTTACGGCCCATGTAAACAGCAGAGTGGCCTCTGCAGAAGTGTTTCCTTCATTCAATAGCTGCATAATTCAATAAGCATCCACTCACATTCAATCACTAAATATCGACGATTTTCAGGAACAAATACAGATCAAGATACCCTTTCCTACCGTGAATGTAAATACAGAGACAGGATAACTGCTCTCCTTGTAGTTGTGAGGAATAAAAGGTGAGATTTGACGAGAAACGATTTTAAGATCCGGGTCTGGTTCACCTGCCATACAATTAAATGAGGATGATACAAAAAAAAAAAGAATGTTTTATAGTCGCTGATTTTGATTTACAAACTCCAGCAGCAATCTTTACCCTCATAGGTTGTCCATGCTCTGGGAAACAAAGCATTGTAAGTACATTTCTCGCCGTTTAGATTCCAATCCCAGGATCTGATACCTGAAGGCACACTGTCCCTGCTCGAAAAGTAAAATGATCGATGAAATCAATACTTTTGAGGAATTGAAGTGACATTAGATTATGTTTATCAGTAGATGGACTTACTTTGAATCCTCGGGTCTCCAAGAACACAATACAGTTGAATATTTTTTACCATCTGGACGGGAAACAAAAGCCTGCATGCAATAAAAGAGTGAAACAAAAAAAAAAACAGAACAACTTGAAAAAGGAAAAAACATTAAATAAAAAACCCACTGAGAACTGGTTTGCTAGTACTGGTGAGTCTTCAGATGGTCCATAGAACAGTTGAAAACGTTGGAACTCACCTCTGAAACTTCTTCCTATGCTTCCTGCACTATATTTCATTTCTTCAATTGTAAGAAAGTCTATCAGAAGATGGGCTTATCATCAACATACAATCAAAGAACATGAAAAAAAACAAAGGTCATCTTCAATCTTTGCCACTTATCAAATACACCAAAGTTGATGTCTGCACAGTAAACTACTCCCTCAATTTAAACAGCCTTTGCTTTTGACGATGGGACCTGCTAGAAAATGACGATATAGTACAAAAATACTTACCCAATGCCACCTAAGGGTACACCGTGATGACTAGTGACTCCCATGGCAGAAAAATCAACTATTGGCACCTAAAAATAAGACATTACGAGTAATGAACTTCACTAGGCTAAAACCAAACAGAGGAAGCAGACTAAGTAGATTTCCTATTACCTTTCCTTTTGCTTTCTCTTCCTTACTGTGACGCGATAATCGATAGAACATCGGAACCTTCAAATTTTGAGAAATATAATCATGACATAAACAATCAATTCTAACACAATTGAATGCTTATCGGAGCTCTTGACCAGATTTGTGGAAAATTGATTCATACACAGTAGATACTGGCATACCAGGTGAAGGTCGTTGAATGCCATAGCAAACTCTGTTGGAATTTTTCCATTGAAGTCTAATCGACGCTGCCAAGTAAGCCGAGGAGGTTTTGCCGGGTTAACCTGAAAAAACAACAAAAATCTGAACTACAAGACAACTAGACACAGATGTTTTCATCAAATGAACCATATATGGAGTTGGTGAGTTGAATTAACGTGAAGTCAAGGAAACAGCTGAATTAACGTGAAGTCAAGGAAACAGCTGAATTAACGTGAAGTCAAGGAAACAAGTGTATTTTGTCTGGCTTGATCATCCATCTTATATAGCATATGAGATCATCATACCTTCTTCAAAGATGTTCCCTTTTCACCCTCTTCCTTTTCCATCCTGTCTACAAACGTAAAATAAACGTCATATGAATGTGAAATGCCCCACGTGTTTCTTGTTTATCCTACTCTATTTGATTCGAAACAAGAAACAGATAAACAATGACTCAGAAAAAACATTCCGGGAAACAGATTCAGCTTAAACAAGCAGAGACAAGAGATAGAGTATGGATCCATTTCAGGATCCATCACTGCTAGCAACTCAACGTTCTAGATTACACACTTACATCGCACCAAATAAAACTTGGAAGAATCTCGACTGAAAGAGCAGAACAACTGGGAAAAGGAGAGAGCTAAAACTTCAACTCCTGCCACGATCTTCAATTGCAGAGATTGAGAGAGAGACTCAGTAACTATTTATAACAATGACAGCAGAAAAGGGAAGAAAAAGAAGAGAGAGTGGGTCGATGAGTAATTGCTGTCTACAGAAAAGCGAAAGACGCCATCTTTGATATTGTTTTCCTTTCACTTGACTTCAACCACCTGCAGTTGAAACACAGAAATCATCAAAGGGTAATAATTCATGCTTATAATATTCGGAATATACCTTATAATTCACGCGATAAAGATGATCATTGAGGAATGAAAGTGATGGGCCCAATCATTGTTCTAATTAGTGTTGTTTTTGCAAAAAAGTATAGTCGCGTGATGTAGCACGTGGGAACACCAGCTACCACCAAAAGATTCGAGCTGGATTTGCACTTGTAAAGTTGCTGATTCTCCACCATTAATTGTTTCAACGTGCTAAACAAATTAAAGCCTAAGAAGACTGAAAGAAATTTCACGATTCCAATTAGATGCATAATTTAATTACAGGGTAAATCTTAGATCCGATCTACAGAGTATTTCAAGAAATTAATAATCTAACACAACATGTCTAGATTCTGCCTAAAATTAGAAGCTGAAGAGAAAAGGGAGGAATGTCATATATGATATAAATTGAAAGGAGTGGCCACTCAAAGTGGAGCACATTATTAATCAAAGTTAGCCCAAGTTACACATGGAAGATATGAATTACAATAGAAGACCTCAGTCATTGGTCTTTTTCTTTATTGGTAATAAATTAGAATGCAAACAAATTTGGAGTTCCAAAATTGGAGATTAAGAGGCAGTGGATTGCTTCAAGTATGCTATGAGGTCTGCACGTTCTTGTGGCTTCTTCAGTCCAGGAAACACCATCTTTGTTCCGGGAATGTACTGAAAAAAAAACAGAAGGAAACATGCTTATTAAGAGTTGAAAGTTTGAATGAGCAAGAAAACACTTCTACGATGATTATAAATCGTTTAAAGCAATTGTGTTTTCGTTTTTAACAGCCAAATATTCCTACATGATGATCCGAAGTAAAATATTGTTGGTAAATTCGCGAAACAAATCTCCAGAAAAGCTAGACAAAACTTAAATTCACCAGAACGGTACCACAAAAAAAAAAAAAAAAGATTTCAGAAGAGATGAGTATTCAGTCCTCCATATCAAAAAAAGAAGTCAGAGAAAGAAGATAATTCTCAATTCAAAGGTCTTATTTATCAATCTCGAAGAAAAGTGCTACCCTCTGCCCATCTTAAGGAGTTTACAAAAGCTTGAGTGATTGATTTTATTGGGCAGAAATATGACTCTTCCTCAGGTCTAGACTTGGAAAATCTAAACCATACTTTTAATTTTCATTCTGCTGTTGATGCATCAACAGGGAGAATGTTCGAAAATTGAGAATTAAGCATGATTGTGGAAAGTATGCCTGCGACCATACAACATGAGCCTAGTACTGGTGCTAATACACTGAAGTTGAAAGGTGGAACTTGGGATGATTGTTTATGGAAAAAAGCCATGCACATTTATCTGACTTGTCTAAGAAAGAACTCTTCTGATGAAGAGCCGCCCCAGAAAATTTGAGCATATCAGTGGTAAAAAGATCATCGATCCATTAGCAGGGAGTATTCGAGTTTAACTTCAGTTGGAATGTTGGAATTTTGGGATTTAAGTAAATTCTCAAGAATAAAAATCTAGACATTTTGATGAACAATGTGTTAGTGGTCATAAAGGCAAATATTCCCCGCGAACATCGTGTCCTCAGGTATCTTTAAACACAAAAAAATATGTATAAACTCTATTCGAGAGTGAAATCATAACATTCAAATAACCAAACAAATTCATACCTTTTTAGGATTAAGCAAGTAATCATAGAGAGTCTTCTCCTCCCACATCACAGCCATGTTTTTATTGGCTGCAGAATAGGAATAGCCAGGTGTCGTGCCTGATTGCCTTCCAAAGAGTCCATTCAGATTAGGCCCTGAATATTTCAATCAAGCAGAAAACAAGGCTAAGAGAGCAACACAAGATGGAAAATATAATAATAAGATATATCCAAAAAAAGTAACTTGCATAAAAAAATCCAAGTATTGTTGGATGTAAGATGAAATAGATGATATTTCAATACTTGAATTTCACATTCAAATGGTCACAATCATTGAACAATCGATGTAAATGTAAGTACTCGATCAATTCAACTTGATGTGATCATTCTACTAATTAGAAGCCATTTATTCACACACATATACAAACCAATAAATATGAGAAGAAATTCATCAGATCTAGATTTCCAGTCAAACAAATTTGACGGAAGACAAAAATTTCTAACTAATCGGACCCGATAATCGAATAATTAACAGAAAAAATATACAAGGAATACTTAACCAGCAAGCAAAAAAACATGAAAACCCAGAAAATTGGAAGTAGATTACCTTGCTTGTGACCAGCCCCTTTCTCGACGGTGTGGCACTGAGCGCACTTAGTTTTGAAGATTTTCTCTCCGGTCTTGGTGTCGCCGGGCGGGGCCTCGTCAAACGACGCCATAACAGCAAATGTCTCTCTCGATACCTCCTGATCGGAAAGAGATGGAAGATCTTGACGGAAGGCGCAACGCAAAGGAGTTGGAGGAGACGGAAGAAGAATATTCCAGAAAAGGACAGTAATAGCAAATGATCGGCCCAAATACCCTTCCACGATATATGAGCCCTGACGTCGTGGCCACATGCTGGCCGTCCATTTTCAATCAATGGACCATCACCCAGAATATACTGATTTTTAGAATAAATAGCAATTACACCCTCAACTATATAAGATAGTTGCATCGGTACCTTCTCATAATTATAATAGACACAATATTCTTCTATTTAGTCAACATATTTAATTAATAAATAATTATAAAAATTATTAATATATAAAAAATTCTTATTTTTTATTAGATATAATTAATTAAATAAAATATAAATTATTATTAAATCTTTTTTATTTATTAACAAGTTTTTAAAATTAATTATATCGATGAAAATAAGCAAGTTAATTGACAGATATATAAAATAATAAAAAAATATGATGACAATGTATTTAATTATCTTAAATTTATTGTAAGGGATTCTTACAACTATTTTCATAGTTTAGGGTTTAAATTGACATTTCCTTTTTTTAATACGAACCGGAACTCTTTGATTCTCGCCGGGCCTGTGATCGGCTCTGTCGCGGGTGTCGCCGAAAAAGGCGATGGCGAAGAAAACCCCAAGCAAGAAACTTGAAGCTATGTTCTTTTACTCGTCGAATCCATTTTATTCTTCTCTCTTCAAAACCCCACTCTTTCCCGCTCTTCAATCGCTTTCACGCTATTAAAGCCCTGATTTTTAGTTTGCCATTTCGTTTTCAAAGTTTACTCCCGTTTTCTTTCTTCGCATTCTTTGAATTGGCGTTGGAGTTACAGTTGTGATATCTTCTGGGTTTCTCCTACCGCTCTCTTACAGCGACTATCGTTCGTTTTCCGTGTGTTCTTTTGATGATGTGGACCATCGCATTCATCCTTGGCCAGGTTGGAGGCTTCGGTTGTGGATTCTTCAACCGGAGCGATAGATTCTAGAGTGTTTTTAGAGTATGCAAGTTCTCAGCAAGTTTCAGATATTTTTTAATCCATTAGGAGCGATCCAGAGGATTTGGGAGCTAAGATTGAATCCATGAATGCAGGTCTGTCAGAATACTACCTGAAGTCAGATCTTCAGTTTGACGAAATGTTCATTCTATGAATTTCGACGTTATTCTAACATATCTAGTCTGGTAGTTGATAATTTCTGTTGATTGCTTGATTTATGAAGGTATGAATTCCTATTTTAGATGACTTAAAACGACTGGAGTTCATCTGAACCGAAGGGCCTTTGAATTCCTTCTTGTTTTGCTGTCCGAGGAGATAAATTTGCAATGAAGTATGTAAATTTATCGCAGAGGAATGTTGTCGAAAATGAGATTTTGAAGAAGCTAAAGCTACAATTAGGGAATTCAAGAAACAGGGTTGTCTGCCAGAAGTGTCTCTATTCAACTATCTACCTGGAAATACAAGTAAAGGATTGTCGAATAAGGTAACATTTGACATGTTCATTTACTCCGGAAAGATCGAGTATGCGTCCGTGCTCCTTGATCGTGTGGAATCGAGTGGTCTCAAGCCTCGGTTTTCAACTCGTGCTGCTTTTATTAAGGGGCTCTTCGATGCTCGGGGTGGTTCGGAAATCTCGAATTGGGAAACCATCGATGATCATGGAGCCAAAGATAGTGGAGGTGTATGCATGGATTTGATAAGAGTAGTTTATATTTAATCAAACTAGGCTTAATAATCCCATATGGAAGGAGACTGATCATAGAGCCTCATCTCTTCTTCCCAAGCTACACTATTGTTACACTCATACTCACACATTTGCATCCACATCGTCGGAGAATCCATGGGCCACTCGTTTATCGCCTCGATTTGGCTCGGCGAAAGCCCCACCCTCACCGCCAGAGCCGTTCTTTTCCCGCCGGACGCACCCTCCGGCGGAGAATCATTCGCCGCCCTTCTGAATCTCGACGCTGCCTCCTGTGCCGCCATCTGAATATCCTCCGACCGAGAGCTTGCTGGTCGGGGTAGACTCCCCACCAACTCCGGGAAGTTGAGGTGGGTTCCAGGCCCTTTGAGGTGCAACGCCGCCACGTCGTAGGCGGCTGCTGCCATTTCTGCTGCCTCGTAGCTCCCCAGCCATATTCGGGTTTTCTTCCCCGGCTCTCGAATTTCCGACACCCATTTCCCCCATTTTCTCTTTCTCACTCCTCTGTAAGTAGGAGGAACACGCCCGCCACCGCCGCCGTACTCCTCCATGGATAATCTTTAGAGAGAGAATGCTTAACGCTTGTTTATTTTGAATATATATAGATTAAATTAGGCTTGCATGATGATGAGGACACGAGCCAGCCAGGTGAGATTCTATGTAATTACGTGACTGAGTAGAAAGCTGCTGCTAATGAACTTCATCTTCGACCACGCTTCGTTCCAATGTATCGTAATTCAGTCAAAATCTTCCCAGACTTCAACTGTTTAATCTCTTTTTCTGCATTATTTTCACATTTATCTTCTCCATTTCCCATCATTTCTTCAGCTAAACCAGATATCTGAAACAGTTTACAGTGGATAGTTCGCAAAAAATAAGAATAAACTACTGTACAAATGTTATAAATTGAAGCCCGCATCGTTGAAAATGGAACCCAGAGAAAAAAAATGATTAATTTCAATCACTGTGTTCTACAGTTTCCAAATGCTCAAGAGCTTGCAGCCATGGAACCCACCATTTTAGTTACTGGTGCTTGTCAAATGTCAAGTCTTGACGGCGATCTTCACTGTTAGACATAGAGTGATGTTGGAAAAGAAGACACAGCTGGATAAAGCTCGGCCTGAGACAAGCACAGATCCCATAGCTGCTTTTTCGACCAAATCCATGAATTTTTATCGAAATCTTCGCGCAAAAATGTAAAAGCAAATCCACTTTTTCAAGAAACGCCCACCGGAGAAACACGGAGAGTACGGTCTAAGTGTGCACCGGCAGATAACGGTTTGCCATTTACGGACATTCCTCTTCCTGTTAGCCGCACGTGTTTCTTTTCTCTTTCAAAACACGAAATCCCACGACCAGTTCTAACAAAGGTTGGATACCCAGAAAAGCATGCAAGAAAAATAAAATTTTGACTGCATTAAATTAGAAAAAAAAACTAATTTTTATGTAATCCGTATAAACAGTGAATATTCCCTCGTGCTGGATCATTTGTGAAGTGACTTTCTCGTCCGTCTGTGTTTCCACTTTCAAATCGCAGCCACGAAAACACTATCTGTAAATGTCACGTCTTGGAATTTGAAAGAGAAGTAAGCAACTGAAATAAGTTTCGGAGAAAACCAAGAGCTTGTGCAGTGAAGCAACTGAGGCTGACGCTTGAAATTCATACAGTACGAGGTAGTTCTTTCTTCTTTGATGACCAGGATGAAGTATCAAGCTGAGACTATGCCACATTAGGATTGAGCAGTCACAAAATAGTAATTGACACTTCATTTATGTTATACAATATGATAAGAACTCGATTGAAAAATACAAATTTATAATAAATTATGGAGTAAATATTAATTTATTCTATGAACAATGAGAATAATTCTTTAGTTTTAAAAGTCATTAATGAATACTTTAAATTTTACTATAATTTCAACAAGATTTAAAATAATAAAAAAAAATTATTTTTTATTATTTTAAATTAATATATCTTTGCAAACTATTAAAATTAAAAAAAAATACGATGATATAATGCCTGTTACAATTACAATAAATTTTAAGGTGTTTTTCGTGACTACTTTAATAGTTGAGGGAATAAATTTCTACTAAACCTATAAACCTAAATTATTCGAATCCATGCAATGTCGGCCATGAGATTGGGCAATGCTTGGCTTAGGATTTGTCTATCACTTGGTTGGTCGGAGTTCCTGCGGATTATATAGATTTCCAAAAGTAATTCGATTATAACGAGTGTCATAATAGTTGTTGCTGCATGTCGGACAAGTGCTACGAATTCAGTTTTTTCTGTAGTTTATGCTTCTGATAAATGCTGATCGACGATGAAAACGAAGAAGAAAGTGGAAGGAAGCCATCAAATGCCGACGATCATGGTTGGATCGTGAAAAAAGGTCGTTTATTTGTTCTATTTTTGGCAGCGAGACGAGAAATAGATAGCGGAAGTGGTGGTGTGAGCGTGCGTGGGAGGTGAGAGAAAAACATGAGAGAGAAATGGGGGGTTTTTTGGAAGGAGGTGAAGAAGGTGAGCTTGATAGCAGCTCCAATGGCGGGCACTGCAGTCGTGCAGTATCTGTTTCAGGTGGTTTCAGTTATGATGGTTGGACATCTTGGAGACGAGGTCTTGCTTTCTGGAGTCTCCATTGCCACCTCTTTTACCAGCATCACTGGCTACAGCCTTCTCGTATACTCTCTCTCTCTCTCTCTCTCTTCTCTGCATTCATGCATGCATCTGGATTTATATGTATATATGATGAGAGAGAGAGTCAAAGATCGATTCATCTTCTGAGCTTTTCGATGAATCCGCTAAAGATTCATCTTCTTAACGAATTCAGAACTGATTTTCATTTCTGGGTATGATTCTTTGCTTATGATTTTGCTTGTAGGATGAGAAATCAGGAAGAAAATGACAGAAAAAGTTAGAAAATTGAGAGGAAAAAGACACGAGGTGTAGAAACTTTTCAAGATTCTGATGCCGATTTTCTTAGTTTTCAAACAGTTTGGCTTGGCTGGAGCTTTGGAAACTCTGTGCGGACAAGCATATGGAGCTGAGCAATATCAGATGCTTGGAATTTACACCTATACTTCAACTCTCTCTCTCCTCATTGTCTGCCTTCCTGTCTCTCTTCTATGGATTTTCACTGAAAACATCCTCGAATTGATCCATCAAGACCCCTCGATTGCTCGAGTGGCCGGAAATTATGCAATCGCCCTCATTCCGAATCTCTGGGCCCACCCATTTCTCCAGTCTCTAACTCGATATTTCCAAACTCAGAGCCTGACTCTTCCATTGTTCTACAGCTCATTTGCAGCCTTTGTTTTCAACGTTTTGATTTGCTGGGTTCTGGTTTTCAAGCTCAATTTGAGAAACTGTGGGGCAGCTTTGGCCCTAGGAGTGTCCTATTGGCTCAACGTCATATTTCTTCTCTTTTACATGATATTCTCCTCTTCTTGTGCCAAAACTCGAACCGGATTTTCGTCCTCTGTCTTTGCTCGTGTAGGAGAGTTCTTCAAGTTTGCAGTTCCTTCTTCTGTAATGGTCTGGTAATAGCTTCTCAATTCCCAATATTTTTCATGTTTTTGTTTAATTTGTTGCATTTTCTGATGGTTTTCTTGTTCAGCCTCGAATGGTGGTCGTATGAAGTCCTTATTTTGCTTTCCGGGATCCTGCCGAATCCAGAGAAGGAAACTTCAGTCCTTTCGATATGGTACATTCATGCCTGTGTATGATTTTGCAGGTAAATTCTTCCAAGTTCTTGACTTGTATTTAGTCTTTGAGCAGCTTTGCCATGACCTACCTCCATTACTTCATTCCTTATGGCTTCGGTGCAACTGCAAGGTAACATCAAAACCACATGCACACAACAAGATACATACTATAAACGAAACAAATACGTATAGATATACGTAGACCAATACTGATAGCGGTAATTTGGGTGACTAGTACAGCACTAGAGTTTCAAATGAGCTGGGAAGTGGAAATTCTAATGGGGCTAAACTGGCAGTGAAGGCGGTCATGGTGGTGGCAGTGGCAGAGATGATAACTGTGAGCATAACCCTCTTCTACTGTCGCCATGTTTTAGGGTTTGCTTTCAGCAGCGAAAAGGAAATCGTCGATGGCGTCGCACAAATGGGCCCACTCATTTCCACTTCGATCATCGTGGATGGCTTACAGGCTGTTCTTTCGGGTGAGGTTTTTTTTCGAAAAAGATTTGAGCTTTATTAATTGGAGAGCAAGTGTATTGAAAAGGTGCATGAATTTGAGTTCAGGGGTTGCAAGAGGAAGTGGGTGGCAGCAAATAGGAGCATATGTTAATCTATTTGCATACTATGGAGTTGGAGTTCCAGTTGGAGTTGTTTTGGCTTTTGTTTTCAAGTTGAGAGTTAAAGGCCTTTGGATTGGATTGGTAACTGGATCTGCTGTTCAAGCTCTTCTTCTAGCTCTCATTACAGGCTCCTCAAATTGGCAAAAAGAGGTTCTCTTTCTCTCTCTATCTCTCTCCCTCTATCTAATCTATCTATCTATCAACTCTTTCTTTCTCTAACTAATGTCCATGTGGGTGTTGCAGGCATCAAAAGCCAGAGCAAGAATATTTGAGAGTAACAACTCTCACTGATGGACCAAATCCAATTCTATTCCACAGAAGCAAAACGTTTAGATGGAGAAGCAAACATAGATTGGAAAAAGAGACCATTTTCTTTTTGGGTTTGGTCTGGGTTGAGTGTGGTGCATAGTTACAGCTAATAGTCAAGTTTCATGGCATTTTGGTCAAAGAAGACAATCACTCATCAAACCCTAGTTCTTAGTGTCAAAGATAACACAAGTATGAAAATTCGGAAAAAAGCTCATGCTGAATCGAAAATAAGCGCATGTAATAAGAATCGCTCTTTAGCCCGAACTAAATAATGTGAAATTCTATACGTTTACTCTTCTATATTGAAAAGACTAAGAAAGAGAAAGGGGTCTTGCCTCAACGTTCGGCTAAGGAGGAACTCATTTGTATAAACCTTCTAGCCTCATCGAGCCGTCCATATCTGGTAAGAAGAGCGACGATTAAAGAGAAATGCTCTTCGGATGGTCTGATATTATATTCGCGAGTCATCAGATCAAAAATCTGTAGAGAATCATTGACATATCCAGCCTCGAGACAAATAGAGAGAACTGCTTTGAAAGTGAATTGATTTGGAGTAAACGAGCCAGAGATCATCCGATAGAAAAGATCAATTGCATACCTAAATTGATCATTTTGTCCATAAACTTCGATTATGGCCGTCCACGTCATCGAACCTTTAACCTCGATTGCATCAAACACTGCTCTTGCTAAATCAACAGCTCCACAACTTCCATACATTTTAACAACCTCAGCCGAAACAAAATGAACAGACCCAAAATTCTTCTTCAATACTTGCCCATGAATCTCTTTTCCAAGCTTCAATAGTTTAAGTTCATTACAGACTTTCAAAATCCTCGCCATCGCAACTGTATCTGGCCTGTGCTTTGACAACTGCATCGACCTTACAACACCAATTGCTTCATTCAAATGCCCATTTTCAATGTAAGAGTCGATCATTGCCGTCCATAAGATCACGTTTCTCTGCTCCATTTTATCAAACAGCTTCAATGAATACTCTAGCAGACCACACTTGGAGTACATCACCATTAGGGATGAAACTATGGATACATTTGGCAAGAACCCATTTTTCAAAGCATAAGCATGAATTTCTTTTCCTCCATCCAAAGCCGTCAACTCTGCACAAATGGGAAGAACAGTAGCAATCGTGACAATATCGGGCTTGAATCCCTCTTGCTGCATCCAAACAATCGATCTAATAGCTTGGTCCGGTCTACCATTTAGAGCATATCCTGACAAAAGAGCTGTCCAAGAAATCGCACTTCTCTGCGAAGATTCATAAAAAACCCGTCTTCCAGAAACAATGTCATTACACTTGGAATACATGTCGATCAATGCAGATTGAATGAAAACCTGCTTGGAACAACCGCTTGCTTTCATCACATATCCATGAACCTCCTGGCCAAGTCTCCTGGCCTGGACCTCTCCAATAACAGGTAGGATTATGCTCAATATAACTGAATTTGGCCTTAGTCCCTCATCTATCATCATCTTTGCGTATTTCAAGGCTTCTCTGTGCAGTCTATTGTGAGAAAAACCAGAAATAATGGCTCCCCAGACCACGACATCTCTATCGGTAGTTTCTTCGAACATGTTACGTGCAAGCTTGATCTTGCCACATTTAAAGTACATGTCGATTAAAGTAGTTCTAAGAATCGAACTGTCGATTAATCCATTCTTAATCAAAAGACCATGGACTTTCGACCCTTGACCAAGAGCCGATGCACCGGCAAAACTCTTGATGATATTAGAAAAAGAATAAACATTCAATTCAACCCCCTGCTCCCGCATTTCCGTGTAAGTTAAAAGAACATCGTGATATTGCTTCTTACCTGCAATTACAGTCCCTCGAAGCAAAGCATTCCATGGGTAAGGATTTTTGGTAGAGCTTTCGACGAACAGCTTCTGTGCATCCTCTAAACACCCACAAGCCGTATACATTTGAACAAGTTTAGTGCGCAAAAATTCATTGTCTTCCAGTCCATTAATCCGAATATGAGTATGAATCTGTCTTCCTTCGATTAAAGATTTGGTCCTAACACAAGCCGCGATGAGGGAAGAGAAGGTAGTAGGGTTAACCGGAATACCTTGTCGATCGACGTAGTCCAAAATGGTGAGGGCCTCTTTGAGTTTGTTTTCCCTCGCGAATCGCTGAATATCTTTGTAGATGGCGTGTGGGTTTTTGGTGTGGAGAGGTAACGAAGAAGGAAACGCATCTTTTTCTTCGAAACGAGAAGGTTTTGTCGAAGGCGGAACCTGGACGAAGACCTGCTGGGATTGAGCTGAAGCTTTGAACTTGAAGAGCGGGTAGCCATTAATGGATTTGAACAAGGTACAGTTTCTGAAGGTAGTGGAGAGAGGATTGGGGGAGAGAAGGTGAAGATGAAGGGATAGCGTTTGTGATGACGAACACTCCATAGCTGCAGCTCCTATGGCATTTGGGAAGTGAAAAAGGTTTGATATTTTTGACTCGCTTGACCACTGAGTCACATGCACGAGTCCATATCTCAAATCTGGTGGCTTGGAATTTGGATCACCTTCTTTATTTTGGGGAAAATAAGGAAACATATTTCCAGACATGATATCAAAATTCAAATCCTCTTCAGCGTGTCATTATGATCATAATTATACGAGTGGCTTAAACAATCTGTTTAAAGATCCTTACTTTTGATCATTTCACTAGCCAAGATAATCAGAATCGAATAACTAAACAGAATCAATGTTTCTATTCCTCGTTACAGCAAAAATCCTTCTCAAAATCATTACCATCGTCTTTCAAAAGCTCAGTTAATCCATCCAACACTAAGTAAATCTCACCAACATGAGGATTTGACATGTCTCCGACCACAAAGGGGACAAACTCAGACCCACAATCAATCCAGGCACATCCAGGAGCCTTGGACACGCCCCAATCCCTCATCAAAATCCTAACTTCTGCCAACTTACTCCAACACCCGGCTGCAGCATACATATTCGCAATCAAAACATAGTAACCCGGATTCTTGGGCCTCATTTCCAGAAGCTTCTCTGCCGCCCATTCTCCAATCTCGGCATTTCCATGGATATGACAAGCTCCAATGAGAGTTGCCCACATGGCAGATGTCGGCCTACAAGGCATTCTTGTTATAACATCCTTAGCTTTCTCTAATAGCCCGGCTCTCCCAAAGAGATCGGCCATACAAGCATAGTGCTCCAAGCGTGGACTTATTCCATAATTGCTTTGCATTTCTGAAAATAGGGATTGGCCTCGGCTTACCAGACCTGAGTGGCTGCAAGCTGATAGAACTGCAACCATGGTTATATGATCTGGTTTGATTTGATAATTAATCATCTCATCAAACAGTTTAAGGGCTATACGTCCCTCTCCCTGCACACCAAAACCTGCAATTAAGGAAGTATAAGTTACTTCATCTCTTCTGCTCAATAACTCGAACACTCTTTTAGCAAGTAAGACTTTGCCAGACCTGGCGTACATATCCACAAGAGCATTCCATAACAATAAGTACTCCCCAAAACTTTCTTGCCTAATCAAATAGCAGTGGAACTCTTTCCCATGCTGCAGATTCGCCACTCGAGCACAAAGAGGGAGAATGCATGCAATTGTCACATAATTTGGTGTAATCCTTGAATTTAACATTTCTCTAAATAGAAAAGATGCCTCCTCTGCTAGATCCATATGGGTATAACCAGAAAGCATCGAGTTCCAAGAAATAATACTTTTGTTTTCTATTAGTTGAAACAAATTATAGGCATGGCCAAGGTCTTTGCACCTAGCATACATGGTAATCAGCGCATTTTGCACATTATGGAGCTTATCATAACAAAAACGAATAGCATAACTGTGAAAATGCTTACCACATCTAATGAAACCGGTATGGGAACATGCACCTAGTCCAATGAGTACTGCCACAGAGTCTAAACAAACGCCACTAGCTCTCATTTGAGAAAGTAATTCAAGCGCCCGACCATAATTACCTACCCTCAAAAACCCTCCGGCCATAGTGTTCCAAGTAATGATATTCACCTCAATACTCTCCATTTGCATTTTTTCAAATACTTCAAATGCCTCCTTCCACATACCCTTAGAGCCATAACTAGAAATCATTGAGTTAAAAGAAACTGCATCTCTTTCGATCATACTGTCAAATATGTGGCGAGCAATTTCCACTTTCCCAAACTTCCCATACATGGAGACCAGGGCATTTTGCACATATAAGCTCCATTCAGATTGAGTGGAGATGGACTTGTGAACCTCCACCCCGAACTCAAAATCCAGTTTTTCAGCACATGCCTTGAGAACTGATGGGTAAGTGAAATTATCTGGTTGAATTCCTCTATTCATCATCTGTTTGTAGGTTAACAGAGCATGGTCATGTTGTCCATTCTTTACATTGTGATTGATAAGAATGTTCCACGACAGAGGTTCCAATGTTACAGAATTTTCAACAATGGCGTGTGCTTCAAGCAGAAGATTAAGGCTTGCATAGAAATTGACCAGCTTGGGTAGTAATAAGTAGTGCTGCTCCAACCCCAGCAATATAACATGGCCATGAAGTTGCTTTCCGGGAGATAGAGATTTGAGTTCAGTGCAAGATAAAAGGAGAGTAGATATGCCATGTAAGATGAGATCATGAGGCCTAGACCCCTGAAAATGAAGTTCAATGTGGGATAAAATCTCAAATGCCTTGGATAATTGACTTCCGTTTGCATATTGCTTCAGAGAAATAAGAAGCGAATCTAGCATGGATACATCAGAGCTTGATTTCAAATAGTAACAATTGGAGTTGGATCGCCCGAATGGTTTCTCAGATTCTTTCTTCCCCTTCTTCTAGGTGAACTTCTTGGCTATGGTTATGGAGTGAGATCTGGGAAATAAAACACGAAGAAGATTATCGCACGAATTACAAAACCCCTCATCTGCATCATCAACGAACTTTGATTAATAATTTGACTATTCACCAGAAAGTAAATCATTTCTAAATACTTCTCGAAAAACAATAACATTCCAGGAAAAGAACCGTAAAGAATAACTGCCATTGGTTTGTCTGAAAATACTAGGATTGATCCATTCAAATCAAAGATAGAAATTCAAGCAGACTTTGTCGGTCAGTAAGGCTCATCGTGGTTAGGCATACAAATGATAAAGAAAAATAATAATTGACTCCAATTCCATTATATCCAAATCCAGAAACAGAAAACAAATCAACAGCGACGAAAAAACGAGGATAGTTCCATTATTTAACAACGATGATGCAGAGGAAAAAAATCACAACTGCAAAACGATTTCAAGAGAAGAAATGAGACACGAACTTCTTCCTTCAGTCGGCATTAACATGAGTCCCCATAATAAATAAATAAAAAACACAATGAAGAAAAGAATCGGTCGGAATTTCCTATGACGCACCTAAAACAGAAAGAATCACGCAAACTTGAAGGAGAATCGAGGTTGCTACCATCGTCTGCCGCTCAAGCTTGCTTGAGTAGATGTCGAGAGAAGTGGAAATCAGGCGCCAGTGGAGAAGAGAATCTAACGATGCCTGACACTGCTCAAGACGTTAAGTAATCAAAAGGACCCATCTCCCTAAAATAGGGTTTTAAGGGCAAATTGGTCATATTTAATTTCAGGTAATTAAATTACCGTAATTTATCCATACAAACCATAAATACAGTTTTATTTTTTATTAATGTTAATTATTATTTTTTAAATATTAATGAAAACTAAATAGTTTTGGCCATTATCTTCTTTCTTTTCCTGTGTGATTGAAGGTTGAAAGACTTGCCAGTTGCCACTCCATTCTTCTTTCTTCCTATGCGCTCTAATGGCGACCGCATCCACCAATCTCACCTCCCGATTTCCCCACAATTTCTCCATCGCTTCGTCGGCACCTCTCCCTAAACCTCGCCTCCGCCTCTGCTGCATCGCCTCACTCACAAGAAACAACCGCATTACCTCGCTCAGTCGCCGGAGAATCGATTGCAAGGCGTCTGAAATTTCGGTAGCCGAAGAGTCCTCGGCTTCCGGTGAGAACTGGGTGCCAGCGGTGCCACTTGGGGCTCTTCCGAGGGGAGAGCGGCGAGTTATAATNGGTAAATACAGTTCTATTGCGTCGATGTAAACATACTCAGATGAAAATTTATCAAGAAATGGTAAAGATTATCATACATACTCAAAGGCGATCCCTTTGATTTTCAGAGCAATTTCCCCTCTCTCCACGAAAGGGCTCGCCCACGGTTACACGAAAACCACCAGCGAGTATGAATCAGAAATGCAGCACCTTGATGGAGCAAGCAGGAAGGAGAACATCCGCCATCGCCGCCGCCTCTGCAATTGCCACCTCCTCTCACTGGCCAGGCTTCTCCTCCTATTTAGTATTTCATTAAGATTCTTCTATCATTAAAAAAACCACATTTTCACTGTCATGTCGACACGTCGTCTCCTCCGAATGCCAAAATGTTACCGTTAGAATGGAAGCCCTAATTCCCACAGGCTTCTTCATCTACTTTCCATATTCCAATCCTCCAATGACTATATATCCTTCTCCCCTCCCGCCCATTTTCCCTCCACCGCCTTTCTCTCTCTCTCTCTCTCCCTCCCTCTCTCTCTCTCTCCTCCCTCCCTCTCCTCTCTCTCTCTCCTCCCTTCCTCTCCTCTCTCTCTCCTCCCTCTTTCTCCTAGCATATACACTGTATATCTTGACTGCATTTGTTCTTGACATTAATATCAATATAAGCATGTTCTTTTGCCATTTTCGTTGTCATTCATGTTCTTGAAAAAGATGAACATAAGCATTATGCACGTGAAGTGAATATTTGGGATCGAGGTAAACTCATGCTTTGATCTATGCATCAAAGTCAAAACCCACCATTTTAATCTCGCTAAAGTCAAATTTCACTTTTTTGTGATTTAAATTTAATCAATTGACAAATAAACAAACTTATACAAGACATTTAGAAGGTTAAATCTTGACGCAACGTAATTCTAACGTAAAATATATCTCTCCAAAGTCAAATTTTACGTGTTTTTCGTTCTAAATATAAAAAAATGTGTATATTTGCATGGTTCAATCCATTTACACAATGAATAAACAAACTTATAGATGACATGATAAACTTAATTTTAATGCAAAATATGTCTCTCCAAACTCAAAATTATAAAGTACAAACGAGTTTATATGAGACACCTTAATCCTTGAAATATTTTTTGGGAATTCGTAGATGAGCAAAAACAATGTCATTGTTTGAGAGAAAATTAAGATGATTGTTGACACCTTCTTCTCCGCCAACCATCGGAGAATGTCACCGAGAATGATAGAAGAGAAGGAGCTGGTACAGACACTGGAATGGGAATTGACATTGGACTCGGTTCAAACGGGTGGCAGGAGGTAGAGATTAATCAAAGGACGGCTGATGCGATTATTAGGGTAGTTAGCCATTTAGTCTTATAGCACGATCGAACTAAAACTTGTCATGGTTGAGCCATCAGTTCAAAAATGAAATCTAATAAAAATAATATTTAAAATCTAGTATATTTCTATTTTAATTGTCAGCGCTGGAATAGCTCAGTTGGCTAGAGCGTGTGGCTGTTAACCACAAGGTCGGAGGTTCAAGCCCTCCTTCTAGCGTTTGTTTTTTCTTTATTTATTATCAGCCACAACTTCGCGTGGCACCACGTGTCAATTCAGAGTGTGGGACCCACATCATTTCGTCCCTGCAAAAAACAACTACTGCGCTGCACGTCTCTGGTCTCTCTGCACTTTCTCTTTAAACAGAGGATGAGCAGAGCTGAGAGGATCAAGACTCTCTCTCATGTCTATATATATAGAGAGCGTATGGAACAGCGGAGATGGAGGGAGAGAGGGAGAGGGGGAGAGATAGAATAGAAGCAGTTCGGCGGTTATGTCAATTTCCCAAAAACAAATGGCAGCCCGCGTTTAGTGCTCTCATCCACTCCCGGTTTTCTCTCTCGAGCTGATGCGAAGCTGAATTCAGTTTCTTAACGTTTTTTAGATTCCATTTTTTCCTCCATTGATTTCTTCTCCTTCTTTCTCTTTCTCACTCTGCCCCCCTGTACCTACAACGACCAACAAATTACACTTCTTTTTTCATTTCATTCATTTCGTCTT
Source organism: Begonia fuchsioides (assembly GCA_003255005.1). Lineage (NCBI taxonomy): Eukaryota > Viridiplantae > Streptophyta > Magnoliopsida > Cucurbitales > Begoniaceae > Begonia > Begonia fuchsioides. Next base: position 126,091 of record QAOC01021678.1, read on the forward strand.
TTTCTCCTTTTTTCCCATTTTATTTATTTGTTGACCTAATTTCAGTTTCAATTCGCTCTTACCTTTTACCTTCAGTGCTGGATTCCCGGTCTAAGTTTTTTGTACGTTCGAATTGAAGGGCTTGGTTTGAATTTTCGTATTTGGATCTAGAATTAATCTTTTCATCCCCATTCTCATGTCATATAGCATTTTCCAATCGCCAGGTTTTCGGTTATTTTGCTTTCGGGATTAGTTTTTCAAGCATCGGATTGTCTGAAGGAAACTATTACTTAAAGCCACAGATCTTTATGATTTAAAGGCAATTCTAAGTATTGAAGGGGTTAAGTATCTTGATGATTGATTCTCATTTACAGGTTTTTGGTGGTGATTGATTTTAATGCCAAAGGGGAATCTGGATTTCCCAAGAAAATGCATTTCTTCCAATTTTCTTCATGGTGGTTCATTTGCAAAGGTGTGGTAGTACGTATTTTAGTGGTAGTCTAAATCATAAGGGATTCAGAGGGGAGAGTATGGGCTGTATTTGCTCGAAAGAATCCCCAGAACCAGAGGAATTCAATGACAACGAGAAAGCGGGAGAGTTTAACAAGACTTCAGACCATTCGGGCACTCCTACTCCATCAAAGAGGGAGGATTTTGTTCTAAAATTAAGAGGTAGCGTTCAAAATGTTGGCTTAGTTAGCTTTTTATCGAGGCAGGCATCCCAGACAAATGGAGGTCTGGTTCAAGTGCGAAAAGGGAAAAAAGGAAGTTCTAACGATGATGAAAACAAAGCAAGAAATAATGGAAAAAGGAAAAAGGATCAAACTGATAAATTTGCGAAGAAGGATGCGCGAGTGAATGGAAAACTACCACAGATGTCAAGAGTAATCAGCCTGCCAAATGGAGCAGAAGGTGGACAAGTTCTTGCTGGATGGCCATCTTGGTTAACTTCAGTAGCTGGAGATGCCATCAAAGGATGGATTCCTCGACGAGCAGACTCCTTTGAGAAGCTAGACAAAGTTAGTTCTGATTATCGTCTCGTTGATTTCGTTTACTTTCGGCATTTTAATGTTTCTGATTCGGTAAATTTTCAATCCTAATGATATGAAATGAAATCTTGTAACAAATGATGAGATGATGAATCTCCAATTTGGTGATTCTGTTCCTGTGATCTGATTAGTGATAACTACTGAATACCCTTGTATATATTTTTCAGATTGGTCAGGGAACTTACAGCAGTGTATATAGGGCCCGTGACTTGGAAACTGGTAAAATTGTTGCATTGAAGAAAGTAAGATTTGTTAATATGGATCCAGAAAGTGTGCGTTTTATGGCTAGAGAAATATGTATTTTGCGTGAACTCGATCATCCAAATGTTATGAAGCTTCAGGGTTTAGTTACTTCCAGAATGTCCTGCAGCTTGTACCTTGTCTTCGAGTACATGGAACACGACCTTGCTGGGCTCGTAGCAACTCCTGGAATCAAGTTTACAGAGCCGCAGGTACATTCTATTTTACATAAAGCTCTTGAAAATGTGTAATTATGGCAGAAAAAATGAAGTTATTTGGAGATTAAATGTTTAATTAGCTCTGTGATTTCTCGTTCCTCTATTGACATGATCTTATTGGTATTGATATTTCATTTTTGGGGTCTGGAAAAATAGGTGATGTAGAAATTCATTGATATGTTTGTAGATTAAATGCTTAATGCAACAACTATTTCACGGGCTTGAACACTGCCACAGTCGTGGTGTTCTGCATCGAGACATCAAGGGATCAAATCTTCTCATTGACAACAATGGAGTACTCAAGATTGGAGACTTTGGTCTGGCGACATTTTTTAAGTCGGATCAAAATCAGCCGTTGACTAGTCATGTGGTGACTTTGTGGTATAGGCCACCTGAGCTTTTGCTTGGTTCTAATAAGTATGGAGCCGCCATAGATCTTTGGAGCATTGGATGCATACTTGCAGAATTGTTCGCTGGGAAACCAATTATGCCTGGAAGAACTGAGGTATAACTACTCGCACGATGACTTCCTCGTCGAGATGTTAGCTTTTTTTCTTTCTTTTATTTTTATTTTCGAGAGAATGACAGGCTTGCATCTGGATACACACTGCATAAGAACAGATTCCTTCTCTTGAACAACGAACTGCTTCGAAGAAAAATGAAATATAATATCGTAGTTTTGTAGGAAGCATTTGTGAAAATATACATAGATTCGATGAAACTAATGCACACATTTTCAACACCTATTTGTGATTCATTAATCATCCATCTTTCTATTTTACAGGTTGAACAAATGCATAAAATTTTTAAACTATGTGGTTCACCATCCGAAGATTATTGGCAAAGATCTAAATTTCCTCATGCAACCAGTTTCAAGCCTCACCGCCCTTATAAGCGATGTCTTACTGAGACATTCAGGAATTTCCCTCCTTCAGCTTTAGCTCTCGTTGATAAGCTTCTATCAATTAAGCCAGAGGAACGAGGATCTGCTAATTCGGCTCTTAGAAGTGAGGTATAACATATCTCCGTACTTATGCATATACCTTTCAAATATTTCAATTTTTTTTTGGTTCAGTTTTTCCGAACAGATCCCCTCCCTTGTGACCCTTCATCTTTGCCTAAGTATCCTCCAAGTAAGGAGTTTGATGCCAAGTGCAGAAACGAGGAAGCACGGAGGTATTCTCTCTTCTCTCATTCATATATCTTTGAATCAATATCAATGTTAATGAGCCCGAATAACAAGTCCTAATGTACTGGGAAAACAACCTTCGTTCTGATGCTATAATTTATTTAGATATGCCAACACAAATTCTCGACAATAGAACCATCAGAATTTATAATTTATTAAGCTATGGGAAGATCTGTAGATAAATCAAAATCTACATGAGCTGAAGCCTGGATTTTATAATAACAGAAGAAATCTGCCTACTTTAATTTGCCAGAACATTAATTGATGAAGAGATGATCATTTGAGCAATTATTGTATGTATGTTCAGGCGAAAAGCAGAGGCCGTGAAGGGACGAGGTCCTGAATCAGTTAGAAGAGGCTCAACCAAACTAGTTGTGGAAGTAGATTCAAAATTACCGGTATTCTTCTACATTTTGGTTTTTCTATTTTCATTTCTTAGAATTTCCCCCTCTCATATGGGTTAAAATGCAGGGCAAGTCAAATCCAAAAACATCAAGTCATAAACTCAGTGCCCGAGCTAATGGCGGAGCTGGAGTTTCTATTGAGCCGCTCAGAGGAACTTTGCGTAGTGGATTATCCCATTCGAATTCTATGGTTCACCCTAATGTGTTAGGATCATCTTGGAATAAGCCACGGAAAGCTACAAGGAATGATGACGAATTATGGCTTCAGCAGCTGCAAAAGTCTCAAGGCTTAGAAGATTCATCCAACTCTTCCCTTCAAAAAGATGCAGTGTCGGTAAGAAACCAAACTGATGATCAAGATCCTATACGTTATGATTAATTTATGACATAAAAATCCAAAAACTCTTCCTTTTTTTAATATTTTTTCTCGTACGTTTGAATTTATGTTGAAGAAATGGCTAATCATTTGCTACCCATTTTTTGAACTAGTTTTGTTTAGATCTTGGTTGATAGTAGTTGACAGATGGCTTCCAGAGGTTGTTATTTGATGTAGAAGACAGTAGAACAGCAATTTACTTTTTTGATAAGTAACTTTCTCCTTCTCTAGAACTTGTTGGAATAACACATTTCTCTGATATGGCAGGGACATGCACGAAAGAAAAATAGAATCAACTTCTCAGGGCCATTGCTGACAACAGGGGGGAATGTCGAAGACATGCTCAAAGAGCACGAAAGACAGATCCAACAGGCTGTCCGAAAAGCAAATCTCGGCAAATTGAGGACTACGGAAAAGCCATAGCCTTACCTTAAAGAGTAGTAGTCTTTTTTGGAAATTCCGAGGTTTATAGTTTCTTCTCTGCTGCGTCATAAGAATCATAAGAATCGGAATTATCTCCAATCCAGCACTGCCTATTGCAACAGCACTGATGTATTACCCTCTGGCTCGGTTGCATGACTCGACTCGGACAAGCGATCAGACCGACGTACGATTTTCATGGAGGAAGATAATTGGTTGGAGCTCATCAATTTGGCTCCAGTGTACATAAGATGTACAACAAACATGTAAAAAGCGAGTTTAAGAGATTCTGCTTTTGCTGTAAACAGTATTAGAACAAAGAAAACAATGAGTTTCGATCTCTTCTTCACACCAGTGCATATGAATATCTGTAGAGAGAGAGAGAGAGAGAGAGGGAGAGAGAGTATTTCAATAACATGCACAAAACTTTCTTGAAAAAGACAAGCTAGAGTAAAACGACACAACTTGAACAAGTAAAGAGCTCTACAATAGAAAAAGGAGAAGAGACAATAAAATTCTCCCGTCAGAAAAGCCATCTTTCTGTACATTAAAGGCTTCAAACAACGGGTAGAAAAGTCTTATATCCATTTGTAACATCCAAAGCAATAAAAACTACATATCTTGCTTAGGCTTCCGGCTCAGATCGGAATAATGACCACCCATTAGCTGCAAAATCTCTTCCCACAATCCCTCCGATGAAGAATCCGATGCAGAATCGCGAACCAGATTCGAACTACAGGCAGCGACATGCCAATAATCGGATTCGATCTCATCCCTAAGTTGATCAAATTGCCACCCTGCATAGCCAACAAAGAATCTAAAATCTTGAGGCTTGAGAATACCCTTCTTCACAAGAGCTGCAGCTTCATCCAAACTATTTCTAGCACCAAAACAGAGCCCCGGAATGACCTCCTCAAAGCCGTGAGTCTTTGACTTGTCCCCTGTTGTCATCAGGAACATGCTGGCCTCGAGCGGACCCCCAAAATGCAAAGTCGAATCAGAAAAAGTTGTTGCCAAATCAAGATTTGTGGGTTTCATGTGTTTGATCTGCTTTCGAAGAGGGCGGTTGATTACGATTCCAAATGGTCCCTCTTGTGGGTTTCGGGTCCCGGATCGGAGGAGAAGAACCACTGTTCTTTCGAATGCTCGCACTCCATCTAATTTTTCGGTGGCTATAAGGATGCAACCTGTCTCTGGTATTGGAATAGGATGGGCCCATTTCACACCAATGGGTTGAGGCTTGTGAAATTTCGGACCATCATTTCGGCCACCATTAGACTCTACTTGCTCATCCTGTTAAAAACATTCAAGAGTCAATTCTCACTACCTTTGAAGATAATCTTAATTCTTATCTTTTACCTCGTGTTTTATGAAACTGTTCGAGAAAAAGGAAGAAGATTGACATCTAACAAAGAAGCGGTAGCATGAAGAAGAAGCGAACAAGCTAAACTATTTTGAACATGTTCATGAATCTCTTTCTGAAAATATCCAAATTTTCATAGATTTTATGTCTTTATATGCATCAATTTTTCAAGTTTATATAATAGAGATCAAAGCACATATCACCTGCTCTTGTCTAAATAAGTTGGCTCTGAACTCTCGCCAGTCCAAGTTCACGTGGTGAGACTGATGAGAAGACGCATCATTGGTATCATTGCCGTCTGCAACAGATTTCAATAACAGAAAATAAATATTTCAAATAAAGGAATACAATGTTTTATATTCACGCCTTAAATCTTCACCAACAAATGAAATTAATCTGAAACTTAAAAATCACAAGTGTTGTATTTCTTCAATTTAGAATCTAATAGCATCATAACAATAATGAAAAATCAGCCCTTGGAAGTAAGGAGCTCTCACAGCTTGTAAATAACAGTACTGACCAAAACAATCATTGAAATCGAATCAAATATAGTTCAAATCATAAAAACTACATAATCATAGTGGAAAATTGGCAAATACATTTATCTTCCCACAAAGAGTACACATTTGAAAATGTACATTCTCAATAAGTCCTCAGCAGATTTACAATTTTTCAGATGAGAAATGGCATGTCTTTTGTGAGCCTTGTCATCACAGGCAGCAGTTTTGATTGTTTTTCGCATAGCCTAGCAGCTTAAAGGATTTGAACGCATATAAATTACAGCATCAAATACATATCAACCAAAACGCTTGAGTCTTGCTATATAAAAATCCACTAACCAGACTACCTTATTTTACCCAAAAAAGTCGAGGCAGGATTTACATAAATAAAATAACATGCAATGCTAAATACAAACTAAAAATATGGTCTGGCTAGAACAAAACGAAAGCATACAAAATTACAGTCACAATGTGTTTTCTGCGACTGAAAAAGAACAGATCTTCCCGTATTGCATTCGATAATGCAAGCCTGCAATCGGAAGAAACAAGTTGAACTCGATTAAAAAAAAACGATTTCCAAATTACTTTCCTTTCAGGTATTTCTTTGCCCAAAATTTTTTTCCAACTTTTTTCAGCCGCCAGAGAGAACGGTAATATTTCAGACAGATGATTCCGGGAAAAAACCAAAATAAACCCAGAAGACGACAACGAGAAAGCAGTGAGCTCAAGCAGAACGAGAAAAAAAAAACTCGCAAACAGAGTTCAATTCTGAATCAAAGAAGTCAAAGAGGAAAAGAATAATCATACCGGAAGATGAGGAATTGCCGTGATTCTTCTTCGAAGTCGCTCTCACAACAGAAGAAGTATACCCAGAAGAGGAGGTCGAAACCTTTCGCTTCAACAGCTTGATCTCAAGAGCACGCCTGCATTCGACTCCAAAAGAGGAAGAGGAATTGGAAGTAGCCTTGATGAAATTCCAGGCAATGGGGTTATTCGGAAGCGACTTCTTCAGCAGAAGAGGGCTCTGATTGGTCGCGTTCTTGACGCTCACAGCCAAGAAATCCATACCCTTTTTATCTCTCCAAAACAAATTATCCAGGACAGAAAAGTGAGCTCTTTTCAGGAAGAGCTACAAGCGATTAGATTAGATTAGAAGAAGAGAAGGGTAAAAAATGTGAAATCAGAGACTAGTGCAGAGAGAGAGAGATGAAAACGATGTCGCGAGAAAAAGGAGAATAGCTCGTTTTAACCGATCTAGGTGCTGGAAAAGTATGGGGTCGACATTGTCCAACTCTTCGACGCTGTCGCTTCTAATTTCAATGGGTTTCGCTTCATATTTCCAATTTTGCAATGCGGAATCTTTGGTGGACAAATTCATGAAAATCTTCGAAAAATTAAGGATTAATTTATGCATCAAAGATTGCATTTTTAGCGTTCTCCAATGTCTACTTTACACAGGTGACGGGAAAAGAGCAATTTTTATACTGATTATGTAACCTAACCTTACTACATGGCAAAACTCCAAAAATACTATCTCGGCCATCCATTGCCAGGCACAGCTGATAAAATTAAATAATTTTGTACAATATATGATCTATTATATGAAATTGGAGATAAAGGGTATCTCTGCAAATATAAGCATTATTCAGGATTGATCACCAGAAATAGAATGATGTTTAATTTATTGCAAAAAAGCACATGGTGGGTTTGGGAGGTGCTTAATCCTTCCAGTAATCAAATAAATTAACTCAAGCTGTTTCCTAATTACATTTTACCAGATTTGTGGAAACTGCAAGACAAGAGATTAGCCATCCTTTCCAAACTGTTCTTGAATGTCCTTGAATGAAATAGTAGCAGACCCCCTCCTTTTGGCCTTCTGCTGAGAAGAATGTTCCTTCCACCCAGTCATGTAAATAACCTACAATCCCCATATCAATCCCTCATAAAAAAACAACTAAAAAAATCAAATTTTTGGATTTGATACTTCAATGGATAGATTGAATAAAGATAGCCATCTCTTTCGAATGGGGAACTACTCGGCTGGGCTTACTTGGAAGGTGGCGGGAATGGTTCCGTCTTCTGCTGCAAACATCGAATTATAAACAGCTGCAGTAGCAAGGGCTGTTTCTCTCTTCAGGACCTGGTTAGATAATAAAACAGATCATGAATTGAGATCACAGCAATATTTTAAGTGACTATGAATCATTGATTTGATAGAAATAATCTAATGGTATTGAGGTTACGAAATCTCACGGTGTTCCTTTGAAAAAGAGCGTTAGTCTCCCCCATTTCGCGCAAGTGTTCAATGAGTTCCAATGCTGATTTTCGAAACAAAGAAAGAAACAAAAATAATTAGTGCTCCGTTTAAAAATGGGAATATTGTATCCACATATCCAGCCTAACTATATGGCTATGAAGAAAAGCTTTAATAAGAACAAGTTAACTATCAGTAGAGACACATTTGCAAAGAAGAAAAACTTATTTCTTTGCTCCATAAATAAAGTTCTCTTAGTATCGGAAAAAATTTACGAGAAAGTATCAGCGCCTGCAATGCTGACATACTAAAATGACAAAAAAAGAGAATTATCCTTGCCGCTTCTATTTGCTATACAACTATATTTTTGAGGTCATAACTAACGTTCGCAAACAAAAGATTAAATCAAAACTGGTCTCATTGTCATTAAAGAATCAAAGACTCATTATTAGTAGAGTAATCGTGAGAAATGTTTCATATAGGTGGATGAGAGGAGAATTCACGTAGTCTAGTTCTACTTCTGACAAGATTACTCACCGCTTGGATATCTAACTGTGTACTCATCAACGTCAACACTTGGAAGAGTGAAGCCAGCCCTTGTCAAAAGATTTCCTGCATCTCTCACCTATCAAGACGACCAAAAAAATCCCTCCTGATTTTTGAAATATGGCATTTTTGAAACGTAGTGATCTTTAGAATAAATCTTTATAACCAGTGAGAGAAAGTCTAGTAGAAGAAAGGATATGTATATTAATTGCACATATTATAATGTCATATGCAGAAGCTTGAAAGTTGATTTTCCGGTGCATACATGGCACTCTTGGGATAAATAAGAATGTTTGACTATAGGGTCTCAAACTTTTTTAAATCTACAAGAAGTGATGTTTTAAACATGATTTGTGTTCTTTTTTGCAATTTATAAAGGTAGAATATAGCATAACGAGGTCACAAATTACTAGAACAGTAAGTTCAAATGCACTAATACAATGAACTGGGCATGTTTTATTAATAAAATGTATGTAGGAACCAACTAAAATGCAACTTTAATTGGCCACTGAGTCAATAAATTCCTACCAAATCAGAAAATAAATACCAAATGGAGTGCTATTCAATGAAAGAATGTAATTTCTTGTAGAATTTCAATATGTGCAAGATTTTATGTTGATTCCTAATCATCACAGTAAGAGAAAAATTTTACATACTTGTGCTAAGGGTGAAACTCGTGGACTGATGCCTCCTTCCCTCTCCATTTGTGCAACAGTGCACGCTATTCTCAGTTCCCTGAAAACAAGTAAAGAAAGAAGACGATGATGCAGTGGTATATATAAATGCATAAATAAATTGAAATTCAAAGTCAAAGAGTAAGTAACTTTAAGGTATCACCACCAAGAATAGCTGCTAAAAATAGTCCATCAGGTTTCAAGGCCATTTTACACTGTCAACATAAAAACCACGATACTATAAAATAATTTTTTGGAAGAAAGATATGAAATATTACCTTTTTATCGAGGTCCATACAATATAGTTGTAAAATACAATAACAAATGTAAAATTATCACTTGTTTTAAAACTGCAGCTGTTAGGTTAAGGCTATAAATGTTTATATAGAATTAATCCAGAGCTTCAGTTGTGCCGCTGCAGCTAATTTAATCACTTAAAAAGTTTTTTAATGTAAATTAATGAATCTTTATGTCATTTCTGATTTCAACAAGGAAATGATATCTTATCAGCAACAAATTTTGAGTTTTTCGATTTCTTCAAGACAAATAATTGCTATTTGCTGGGCTCTTTCCACTGCTTTTTTCACTTGAAACAAATTACAGTTACTTAGCCTCACTTTCCAAGATTTTGGTACTGACAGGTGGAGACACTGATATCATTCATATGTTATCATACTAAGTCTGATGAGTTCATGCAAGAAAATAGGATAATCTTTATTTAGGAAGAAAAGGTAAGGTTGCAAAACCTGAATCATGGCACCTGGAAGATCATTCGTCCAATGGAGACCCAAGGAACTTATTATCAGATCCACTGAGCTTCACATTCGCAATAGCAAAACATTAATTATTGGTAATTACTAATGAATTTTTTTTTTTAAAATGAAATGGAAAGAACTAAAAGGTACAAGGTTAACTGCATTTCATATTAGTAAACATGAACCAGGTCTCCAATTGAACCTTTCTTTAACTGGCAGATATTCTTCATCGCCAACTACATAAGAAGTTTCGATGTTGTCACTTAAAGAACCTGTAGCTTCTCTACACAATTTTAACATGTCATCAGATGTATCCATCATAATGAGCTCCTCAACGGAACCTGTAAACAAATATAACATTTTGTATGTTGAATATCAAACAAAATTGTGAATAAAATTAGCAAAAATTTGACGAAGAAGAGTTTCATTCCATTTTTTATATATTCATATATTTTATAAACTAGACTGAGACAATAATAAAATAATGTATAAACAAATGTACCACGTTTTTGTATCAGGCGCCTAACAGCCTCTAATGAACCTCCCAAACATAATGCTACAGGAAATGTCTTTTTACAATCCTGATAAAGGCACAAAGAATATGATATCTTAAAGAAAACAATTTAACATTTCGATAAATGAAATAAATAATGAGCTGTCCTAATCATAAATTAGAGTGAAATGATTCATTATATCTTCATTTATGACTTTGTCAAAAAAATTAACACATTTTCATCACCAATTGCATAAATAAACCAATGGATAAATACTGCTTCATATTCCCTGGATATTGAGATAATTACAGTATATATATATGACGTTAATAGAGCTCAGAGTTAAGGATGATGGTAATTGTACCGTTTCGAACACATTCTTCTTCCTTTTTGACCAGTTAAACTATTTTTGGTTTTCAACAACAAAATGATGTTTGAAGAACATCAAACAATATGAAAGCTAGCAGTTGGGTTTTAACTTTTTAGATAGAAATTCCAGCATTAACAAAAAAAAAATAGCAGAAAATATCTCAAGTGAATCGATCTGTGTCATATATTAACGCCATTGTAATATTTGAGAGAATTGTGGCACCAACAATTTGAGGATGGCATTTGATAAAGTAAATTGTCAGCATAATATATCATGATTCTCCCATGGATGATTATGAGAATTGAAACTGTGGTAAAAAAGAGACGACCATAAGACTATTGAGTGAAAGCAAACATTAATTAACCCCATATCGATGAACACAATCAAAGTATACTTTTGAATCATAAGTGTTTATGGACACTTTACTTAACAATCGAGTGCCCACCAAAGGAATAGACAGCCAAGAATATGCAAGAAACTCAAGGTATACCTCCAAGCGATCCAATAGATTATCAGCAACACCATCAACAAGAGAATCCTTTGGGCGCATCAGCCATGCGGCTCGGTCACGCTGCCACAATGAAATAAAGCTATCTGACCACATATCTTCCCCTTGTTCTCTGACTTATATAATTGCATCTTTTGATTTGAATCAAATGCCATATAAAAACTAACACTTTAAAATTGACTTTATACATAAAAATCTTTTAATCACGCAAATATTGTTCCACCATTGAGGGAACACAGTCACTCAACTGAATCTATTAATTAATCTTTACAAGAAAAGAATCATTCAGTTGAACCAACCTGCTTGCGTTTGAGGTGGCGATCAAAGATCTTGATTTTCGAACTTTTGATGGCACTGTCTCCTTCCATATCATCGCTCTCAGAACAAAAAGAAGCAGAAAGGTAACTAGAGTGCATCACTTTTCTTCGTATTACACTCCTCCAGATTGAAAATGAACTTAAATTTCTCGTTAAGCCTCTCATTCTTTCGTACAAGTCCGATCCCTCAACAAGTCATACTCTTATCACTGACCACCTGTCGGAAACCAAACGAAAAATGAGATTCACAAAGCCGGTAATCGTTTACAAACAAGATTGCTAAATGCTATGGTTTTCTACAACCGTAACAAATATCCTCGCGACATAATACCCAGCATAAATATCCTCTTTAAACCACAGAGAAATACCACCTTCATTGTTAGCGGAAGGCATTTGCCCTAACCTTTTTAAGCTCTTCGCCCTCGTTAAGACATTGGAAAATCACCTTCATTGTTGACTTCAAAGCTTTTCTTGGTCGCGTTGTTCGTCCTTAAGCTACCCAGAAGACGAAACAACAATCTCAAATCATACCAATTCTGGCTCTGTCGGATTTGAATATCGACTTTCTTCCTCTGGTTCACCGATGGCAGCCAAGAATCTTGCAAATCTGACTGCGCAATACACTGTACAAATCTCAAAAATTGGTTTGGGGGTATTTTAGGAAATGAAAATGGTGACGATGAAAACGATGAGGGTAAAAAAGAACTTAATCCTCTCTATCCATGATTTAGAAATTAGAATAGAAATTAGAATAGAAATTAGAATCGGATAACTTCGGACAATAGTTGTCAAGGGCAGGGCTGGGCAATCCGCGTAACCAAACGAAGCCTTATCGTCGAGAGCAAGCAAGCCCTCTCTCCCCATGCCTATCTATTTATGCAGTACTTCCTATATAAGGCAGAGTATCAACGTTTGTTGGTTTGAAAATCGGACTGAGAATGACGAACAAGAAGCAGCTAATGTCTTCAGCACCCTGGAGGGGCGAGAAAGAGGAGGAATTTTCCGACGCGAAGCTCAAGCTGACCAAGCAGCCAGGCGGTGATTCTACCATGCACGTTCCTCGCAAGAAGAGCATCAAATCCAAAAGCTCTAATGGTGATTCTCCCGAGATTGATCCTGAGCTCCGCTATAGCTTCCAGCGGAACTACCAGGTTTATTTCCCTTCCTTTTCGTTGTGTTTGGTTTCTGACTGGATTCTGTTTCGGATTATGTTATCTTTGTGATTTTCCACGAGTTTTTCCTGAATTTTGAGTTCTTTTGTTGTCTGGTTACTTTCTTGTGATGAATTTGGTGTTTATGGTGAAAATTCCACCGCTTCTTGTACTCCTGGTTTTAGTTTCATTCTTTTGGAGATGTTAGCGTTCACTGTAGAAAGTATGAATTTTTTACTAGGAGTGCTGAAAAATGTTCCTTGATTGCATGAATGCTTTCTCACTAAAAAAAAAACTGCATTGCTTTTCATACACTGAGTAGAAGGTCCCAACAGATTCAAACTAAAGATAAAGTGATTGAAGTTAAAAATTGAGAATCCAAATCAAAATAATGAATTCAAGGGGGTGTGATTTTGTAAGAAAGCACACGGTTTGAAGATGAAAAATTACCAAAAAATCATTCATAACGTTGCCAAATTCAGTGCTTAGTAACTTCATTTTTTCTTTGTTGCAATGAGATTGGCCCTCTTCTGTTTTCAATAATGTGTTTGATTTCAGCATCTTTGGTACCTGACATTCATCTATATCGCTAATGCTTTGGCTTCAAAATAAAATTTCCATCGCTTCCTGAAAATACACAACTCTGCAGTTTATCCATTATTTTCACGTGATTTATTTTCATAAAGTACATTTTGAAGTGCAGTTTCTTCAACGAGTATTCAGCATTGACACCATTGTCAAGCCTCTTCCACCTGCCATGGCCTACAATGTCTCACGCAACTTGAGCTTCTTCACAAGAATTTTCACACAGTTCTTTGGTAAGTGTTTCTTCAGACGTACTAAGATTAAAGAGACATATTATACAGCTGCCGAAAAAAAAGTTTCATACTTGTTTTTCTTAGAAAAAACAGCTTCCAGGTGTTATTTACAAACTAAGGTCGTTTGATGATTCAGATTCTCATGTTTCTGTGATTCAATCCGTGGTGAACTTATAATTTTCAAAGGAAACAAATGCATTAGTTGATTCAATTAACCTTAATCAAACAACTTAAGTTTTGAAGATTAAAAAGAAACAATTTAATGAAAGTTTTGAAGTCCTAATTCACTGTTGAGTTTGTGTTTTCAATTGATCAGCCTGATGCAATTTTGGTTTGTATTTCAGATCCGGAAGGTATTGCAAATGCGCAGAAATCACTTGGGATCGGCCAGGAAGAGAAAGCTCGTCGAGTTCGCTGAAGAAAGAAACGCAACCAAAAACATAAAAAGCAAAAAAAAAGAGAGGAAAAGGTACAAGTTCTTGTATGTGAATCCCTATACAATCTAAAATTTGTCTCTTTTATGTTAGAAACTCCGATTCACCATAGATTATTGCTTCGCCTTCTTGTAACATCAAAGGACGTCATATTTGTTGATGAATTTATCGATGAATTTATCAATTTGAGCTTGAAGTACAGAAACAATATCGCATATCTTTTCATAAGATAGAAGATCAATCTCTTAATTTCTAACAAACTTCAGAAATCTCCATTTACTACATTTACAATTACAATACATTTGCAACCTAGACTATTAATGATTGTACTTGGTGTAGTGGATAGGCACAGCCATGGATAGTATACATGCAGGAATCTAACACCTCGTCAGGGCATGAGAATTGGTCACTCATGAGATCCTCCTCCCCAGCAGCCCCATTACTCAGTCACATTCTGATAAAAAGTTCTGATAACCCCGTTCGAGTTTTTCGTAATTATGGCTTGTTTCTTCGTGTGAATTTTGAGCCTCCTCTTCCAAACAACTCTGCAACTCAAACCAAATGGAAAGATTGTAACTAACAGCCTATCAGGTCCTCCAAAAACCAAAAAAAGTGAACAATAGAATAGTGTTAGAATCTACCATTGACTTCGCATCAAAACTATCGGGATCCCGTGAGTCACCGAGAGCAAATTTCCATCAACCGCTTCTAAACCTAAGATCTTGTTCCCCAGATTTATCTATTCTGTCGTGTTTTGATGATCCAGAGAGTCTAGTACAAGAGGCATGACGATGCATCCGATGCAAAGAGCTATAAAAGGAACCAGACATAGAAGATATCCTGTATTTTTAACCTGATTTTTTAGCAGGGAGGCAGAATTAGAATAGTTCTAGGAGTGATTTGATTCTCGAAAGAAAAAAAACAGATAATCGCGGGTACATGGATTAGTCGAGTTGAGATAAAACTTTCCTGATCCAGAGAACCATGAATCTGATCAAAAGACAATGCACTAATATCAGGGTAGAACAACAAAATCGATATCAAATAACAAATCTGAATCATAGGATAAAATTCCGGCCAGCTTACCGGTCGAGTCTCTCCTATCGAAGAAGGAATATTCAGTTGCTGTCCTCTGAAAACAAGGTCGATGTTGTCCACCATATTCGTGTTGGCAGCTGCAATGGCGTTTGAAGGAACTCCATATAGCTTTGAAATCGATTTCAAAGTTTCCCCCCTGCCAGCAAAAGTTGAGAAATTTAAGCTTTTACCCATTGCAGGTTTTCGCATTAAGTGCAAGAACTCGGGAGGATTTTCCGAAAAGCTTTTACTTTCCAATGAAATTTGAAGAGCAGTTCAATTTCATGGAAATTTTCTTTGCGGAGTGAGTGAAAAAAAGCCCGGTTTACTCATTAACAACATGAACCACGTCGTGGTTGGACGAGGGTTGACCCTTTGACATCTCCTGAACCTGAAACCTCCATATCTGTCGGCACGAAATCCCCAGGTGGAATTCAGAAATTGGACAAAAAAACCCTAAAATCAACAGAGAGAAGCGATCCAGGGGCATAATTTGGCAAACCCTTTCGAGAAAACTAAGGATGATAAAACATCGTCGGAGAGGAAATTTTCCTTTCCAGAAACGGACTAAAGTGCTTGTACGACGAGAAAGATGGAGGAAGTACCGGTGCGAGACCTTTTAATTGCTTCTTGAACAAGCTCGCGGTATTCGGCCAAGATTGGAGATGGACTGAATCAAATCGAACGAAAACCATGAAAATACTGAAAAACGAAGAAAATGGTTCTCAAATCGAACCAGGAATCGGACGAAGAAGGAGAAGAAGGAGAAGAAGAAGAAGAAGAAGACGACGAAGAAGAAGACACCTCTGATTTGGGAAGGGACATTGTCTGCGCTCTGCCTCTTGCTCAGCTTCACCTCCATCACACAAACCGGCGAAGCCTGATCGTCGCTATCATTCTCATTAAAGAACCCTCTATTTACGGTCCTTATTCCTTAATAGTAGATATTCCCAACAAACCTAGGAAGAAGCTAACTTCTTCTGAGCTAGTGGTTGAAATGAAATAATGCAGAGATTGAATATCTGGGTTTTGTCTGAATTCTCTAAAACTATCGAATAAATTCTAATCAAATTGTTAATCAAGCATTCAAGCTTCTGATCCATTGTTTCGAAATTCGTTGAATTAGTTGACGATTCTCAAGACCATTTATAATTGCCCAGTCTACATCGAAAAGCGTAAAAACCCCATCTTAAAAGACTTACAGCCGTGTCGGAGCTTCGTCTTCCTCTCCGTTCTGCATCCCAAAAAGAGAAAACAGAAGCTGTTTCATTTATTGTCATTCTTCGAACTTCACCACCGTTCAACCACAACCCATGGATTTGAAATGGGTTATTTTCTATTCGAATTGGAAATTAAAATTTGAGGATTTCAAATCTTTTTGCTTTCAAACTTCGATTACTGTGAATCAACTGTAAATGAAATGCGACCGCGTCGATTAAAAAGATTTACTTTCGATCAAATTGTCTGAGAGAGAAAGAACTAGAAAAAAGAAAAATGTTCGAGATTCGAAATACGTGGGGAAGAAAGTGAAATCTGTAAGGAAAGTGGTCGGAAGTAGCCATATTTACTGCTAAGAACAGACAACAGATGAACTCATTTATTTACTTCTACAACCACCCCCTTTCCGCCTCTATTAAACTTCAACATCAATTTCCCTCTCTGCCATCTCTCTCCTCTCTCCCTCTGAGAGTTCAATCACGAAACAGCCATGGCGGAGCAGAAGAAAGTTGCGTGGTCTGCGTTTTTGGTGGTGTTTCTGAGTGCAGTTTCTGGGCAAGAAGATGGAGACCCGATTCAGCAAGGTGGAGGCAGGCTTGAGATGGTTCCTGCTATGTTCATATTCGGAGATTCACTCATAGACAATGGAAACAACAACAATCTTCCTTCCTTTGCCAAAGCTAACTATTTTCCTTATGGCATCGACTTTAATGGCGGACCCACTGGTCGTTTTTCTAATGGCTACACCATGGTTGATGAAATAGGTTCTCTCTCTCTCTCTCTCTGCAAATTTTCTTGCATGCATGAAAAGATCAAAAATGGAAAGACCAGTTTCATAAAAAGCTGTCGTTCTGCAGCTGAGCTGTTGGGGCTTCCATTGATTCCGTCATTCTCTGAAGCTTCCGGCGATCAAGTTCTTCACGGCGTAAACTATGCTTCCGCCGCCGCCGGGATTCTAGACGACACCGGCAGAAACTTCGTAAATTTTTTCTACACTTTCTAAACTATCATCACTAAAAAACCAGGACTAAAATTTAGACTGTATTTCTGCATGGTTTCAGGTGAGTCGATTTCCTTTTAATCAGCAAATAACAAACTTTCAAAGCACCCTCGACCAAATCACCAACAATCTCGGAGGCCAAGACACGGCAAAAGCAATCGGCCGGAGCATATTCTTCGTCGGAATGGGTAGCAACGACTATCTAAACAACTATCTCATGCCCAATTACAACACCAAAAACCAGTACGATGGCCCCCAGTTCGCCAATCTGCTGGTGCAGCGATACTCTCAGCAGCTCACGGTAAAGCTCAAATATTTCTTCTCTCCTCCCGAAAAAGTTCACTCTTTTGAACAAAAACCGTCATAAAGAACTCAAAATCTGTTTCAGAGACTTTACAGTCTTGGGGCGAGGAAAATTGTCGTGGCCGGTGTCGGACAAATGGGTTGCATTCCGAGCATTTTAGCTCAGAGCCAGGCCGGAAACTGCTCAGAAGAAGTAAACCAGCTTGTTCTACCTTTCAACGCTAATGTCAAGACAATGGTCGCTAATCTCAACGCCAATCTCCCCGGCGCTCGATTCACTTACATCGACATCGCTCGGATATTCCAAGACATCCTCGTCAACGCACAATCGTACGGTACGAACGAACAATTTTAAGCTCAAAACTGCTATATATAGTCGGGGGAAAATGACATAATTTATGGTTTTTGTGCAGGGCTGAGCGTGGTGAATAGTGGGTGTTGTGGAATAGGAAGAAACAGTGGGCAAATAACGTGTCTTCCGTTTCAAACGCCATGTCCGAACAGACAACAGTATGTTTTCTGGGATGCGTTTCATCCGACAGAAGCTGTCAATATTATTTTGGGAAGGAAGGCCTTCAACGGAGACGCCACCGTCGTTTCTCCGATCAACATACAGCAGCTTGCCAGCCTTTAGATTTCAGCTTTTTTCCATCTCAATCTACCTTTCCTTGTCTTGACCTTCGAATTTCAGTTTTTCAGATCGACCCTGAACGAGATGTCATCGTATTTCATCAAATAATCGATGTCTTATTGAAACTAATGGAGTTTTAAGGTCAATTGAACACAATCTCAGCAGATATAGAGAAACTTAGAACTGCTGAAGAACGAGCAATGTTCGGAGAATTACGAGAATCAGCCTTCTGAAAAGAGACAACTTTAATATTAGTCATCAGGTTATCAGTTCGGTTTTCGATGAACCATTACTCGAATTTAAAATAAAAACCACCCCAAAAAAGATTAACTGAAGTTTGAACAGACCCACAAGTCCGGTTCTGTTGGGATCTGCGAGTCGGTTTAGTTAAGAATCCAATCCAGAGATTGGGTTCGGTTCTACTACCTGCCTCGAAGGAGATAGTGACAAGAATGAATGCCCCCCACGACACTAAATATGAGTCACTAGTTAGGTTGCTTGCAAGAACAAGCCACGCAATAGTATGTGGGCAGGATCCGACTTCCATGCATGCACGCACACAACGTTGCGTAATTCAAGATAAGCTCGGCGGCCGGCTGTCCCACCACATTCATCTCCCACCATGAAAACTCTTCAATTTTTCTCCTGAATTTCTGGGTACCCACGATCGTCAATTTCGTTTATCCAGAGACGCGAAAGTGATTAGCTTGATCTTATTCTTTTGATTGGTTCATCGAGTTCGAGAAAATCGAGATTAAAGACTCGTTGGAAGGCGGAGCAGGTTGCCTTTCTTGTTGAATTGCGCGGCGAGAATTGGGCGACTGAATGAGTCTGATTGCTGTACATTGCGCTTCGATTCCGAGGTTGAGTGCCCCTTTTTGTTGTGGAGGGTCTAGACCGCTTTTCACGCCACCGCGCGCGGCCCTAGTGCGTGAGAAACCGACCACCTTGCCGGCTCCGAGAGATGGCGGTAAATCCTCTCTTCCTACTCAACTGGTCTTGGCGGTCGACCGAACCGACGACCTGCAGGCCGAGGTGCGGGCCATGGCTCGTGCCGCTGAATCCCCTGTTTACAGTCCAGAAGTTCTCGCCACCAAGTACGGAACCCGGCCCGTCGAGGTCTGTCTGTCTATCTCTCTCTTTAGCGCTCTCGATTGCTTGTTTATCTGTATATTGGTGGGTGGGTGATGTTTTGCACTGATTTACAGGGGTTGAAGAGGACTCTTCAAATTTTCATTTCTATTGTTTCATTTGGCGTCAAGCTTTTCGTTGACCAACGGAATGGCGTTCTTGATCGGAATAAAAGGCGGCGTGCTGTTGAGCTGAGAGGAGTATTGACCCGATTAGGTCCTACATTTGTCAAATTAGGCCAGGCATTATCGACCAGACCAGATATTTGCCCTCAAGAGTACCTCGACGAGCTGTCTGAACTTCAAGTACGATTCCTAATTTCTCATCTGTTTTTCCATATCGGGTTCCTAATTTCTAAGTTCATCGTTCTCCTAAGGTTTCTTCGTCTTAGTCGATAACTTTGGGGAAGAAAAACTACCTAGTCCAGGCAAAACTTGTCTATGTTTTGGAGAGAGAAGTTTGGGTGCTCTGTTCTTGTTACTCCAAGCCTTGTTGTTAATGGTTAGATAATCATAGTATGTGAACCATGATGAAATCTAAATTCCCTAAAAACAGATTTAGCTAAAGCAGGTCTTAGATTTGATTGTATCGATGGATTCGTATAGACGAGTTATCTTGCTTTTTTCTCACCTATTGTGTTCGAACAGGATTCTTTGCCGACCTTTCCCGACGAGGAGGCATTCTTGTGCATAGAGAAGGAATTGGGAATGTCTCTGGACTCAATTTTCTCATCTATATCTCCATCTCCGATCGCAGCTGCTAGTTTAGGTCAAGTTTACAAAGCTCGGCTAAAGTCTTCAGGTCATATTGTTGCTGTCAAGGTGCAGCGCCCTGGCATTGAAGAAGCCATAGGACTAGATTTCTACCTGATAAGGGGTTTAGGCTTTCTTATCAATAAATACGTAGATATCATCACTAGTGATGTTGTTGCTCTTATCGACGAATTTGCTCGAAGAGTTTATCAAGAACTCAACTACGTGCAGGTTGGTATTCTTGTTTATACTCTTCATTTTTGTGAAAGCTGTCTTAACTCTCATAGTATATTCTTTCGTCTTGATGTTAATTTTCAGTGATCCCTGCAGGAGGGGCAAAATGCGCGAAAATTCAAAAAATTATACGCCGACAAAGAAGATGTTCTTGTCCCGGACATATTTTGGGACTATACGAGCGGAAAGGTGCTAACCATGGAGTGGGTTACTGGAGTCAAATTAAATGAACAAGATGCTATTGAGAGACAAGGCTTAAATGTTCTTGATTTGGTGAACACTGGTATACAGTGCAGCCTTAGGCAGCTTCTCGAATATGGGTATTTTCACGCCGATCCTCATCCCGGCAATCTTTTGGCTACGCCAGATGGCAGACTTGCGTTTCTTGATTTTGGAATGATGAGCGAAACGCCTGAAGAAGCAAGGTCTGCGATTATTGGTCATGTTGTTCACATGGTTAATCGAGATTATGTAGCCATGGCTCGTGACTATTATACGCTCGAATTTCTATCGTCTGATGTGGATGTTGCGCCAATTGTGCCTGCTCTTAGAAACTTCTTTGATGATGCACTTAATTCCACTGTCAGTGAACTGAATTTCAGAACCATTGTTGATGGTCTTGGAGCTGTGTTTTATCAATACCCATTTACTAGTAAGTTGTTTTCTTTTGACATTTTTCACCAATTTCTATGGCATCTAATGATGTGTTTATTTCTTAATTTGCAGTCCCGGCGTATTATGCATTGATATTGCGATCGCTTACTGTGCTTGAAGGTCTGGCGCTTTATGCAGATCCTGATTTCAAGGTGCTGGCGGCCTCATATCCTTACTTTGCGAAAAGGCTACTAACAGATCCGAATCCATATTTGAGAGATGCTCTTATTGAGTTGCTTTTCAGTGATGGAAAGTTTAGGCATGTAATCTATTAGCTAATCTAATGTCTTAAATCTTTTTTATTCTAGCTAGGATGTCTCGAAATTCGATCGATCTTATACCCTTTTTCTTCCGGTTTTAGGTGGGGTAGGCTTGAAAATCTTTTGGTGCAGGGAAGAAAAGATCGAGATTTTTCTGCAAGCGATGCGCTGCAGCCAGTCTTGAAGCTATTGTTGGGTGCAGATGGGGAAGCTCTTCGAATATTAGTGATTAAAGAAGCTGTTTGTGTGACTGAAGCTTTTGTTTTTGGTGCACTTTCGGAACCCTACAACTTGGTTCCAGATTTTTTGAGAAACCCGATCTTAAGCTTCAATGTTGCTCCACCTCTCGTTATTAGTAATGCGGAAAGGGATCGGCTTGTCGAGCTTCGAGATCAGGTTCTCAGGATCTGGAGTCTTCTTCAATCCTCTGAGGATTTTGATCCTGCTCTTTTGCAGCCGATTTTGCAGGTCTAAATCTCAACTTGAAGAACAACGATTAAATACTAAGTAATAGTGATTCTTATTTTTCGTGCTTAATCGGTCGAGTTTATCGGAACAGGTTCTTCAACAGCCGGAGGCTCGCAGTCTGGGAGGCCGTGTGCTCGGGGGGATTACTCAACGTCTCGCAGCACGAATGCTACAACAAATACTCCGCTCTCCAACAGCTCTCGCCGGATCAACGGTGTGATCATTGTAAATAAAACTTCGGAAAGCCAACACTCATAGCTAATTGACAAGTGTTCTTCATTGGGGAAAAGAAAGTAACGATCATGGTCTTTATAATAACTATCTTCATATTTCTGGTGCAACTGTAAAAATGGATACTTGATTTTTATAGATGATCTGGGCCGTTGATATAATGAAACTTTGTTCACTGATTTTGAGGCTCTAAAGCATCATTTGATTGTGGATTTGTAAGGTCCGAGGTTGCATTGGTTGGTTTGTCATGCCAGCTGAGATTTGTGAATTGTAAGGTAATTGGCATCAGGGTGGGCAGATCAGGCGCGTGAGACGGTTTGGATCGGTTTGTGAGAAATTAGAACCGAATTCCTCTCAAACACAGTTCGCGCTTTGGCCTCAGTTTTGGAAGTAAAAAAGTGTGCAAATTGAACTAAAACGTGAGTAGAAAATCGACCTTCAGTGGCGCTTACATGTATATCCTACGCGGCTAGGGACCAACTGTGGCCGAAGGGAGAATCTTCTTCCATATTTTCTCTCTTCTTCTGTCCTGTTCTTCTTTATAGTTTTCCCTCTTCTCTCTCTCTCTCTCTCTCTCTCTCTCTCTCTCTCCTGTAACTTCGTTCCACCTGTGCACTGGAAATCCCTTTGTTTTTTCAGTCGTCGTTGCCAAGCAGACGAACAACTCCTAGTATTTCCTGTAAGGGGACTTCAAGTTCTAAGATTGAAGTAAGTGCAACGATTTCATCACGTTGTCGTTGGAAATTCAGATGGTGAAGGACACCGAATACTACGACGTGCTTGGAGTCAGCCCCTCCGCCTCCGAGTCAGAGATCAAGAAAGCATACTATTTGAAGGTGGTTTTATTTGCTTTGCTACAATTGAGTTTTGCGGTGGATTTTTTGTTCCGATGGAATGATTGGAAGTTGTTCTAGTATAGTGTGTTTGCAGCAATTATTGACACTTGTTGATAGTTGACTTGTGCTCGTTTATGGCTTCCGTGCACCTAGGATTTCTACATTTTCTTTACTTGTATTTTGTGAATTAGTGTTAATCGTTAGATCGAGAGATGGTCCAAGTTTAATGCGTTGCTCCTCTTTTATTGCGAGTGAATCATTACATTTGACACGTTTCTAAATTTGGTCCTCGTTTTGTTTTTCTCACGAATCAACATTTTTGTTCTCTCTCCCTCTATATGGGTCTTCTCAGGCGAGACAAGTCCATCCAGATAAAAACCCAAACGACCCACTTGCAGC
Organism: Begonia fuchsioides; assembly: GCA_003255005.1. NCBI lineage: Eukaryota > Viridiplantae > Streptophyta > Magnoliopsida > Cucurbitales > Begoniaceae > Begonia > Begonia fuchsioides. Next base: position 149,344 of record QAOC01021678.1, read on the forward strand.
ACAAAATTTTCAGGTGAGTTAAAATCTCTTTCACCAGCAAACTTTGGGTTCCATCTTGAAACCTAGAGTCTGTTCTGCAAATCATGTAATTGTTCTTGTTTATTTTGGGAATCAGTGCTAGAAGTGCTATGAATATTGAGTACATAACTTTCTCGTTGTTACATATTGTAAGCATTGAGGCACACAAAGAAGCATGTTTTAGTGCCGTATTGTTTTCTGATAAAACCTTGCTCACAGATAGCCTAATTACATTTGTACAGGTAAAAGTACCAAAAGTTACCGTTGCTTGATTTACTAGTATGTTTAATGATAAGAAATAAATTATTTGATTAAATTAACCACTACTTAATCAGTCATACTTTTGGGGTGTGCTTAATTAACATTTAAAAGTTGAGTTAATATGAAAAATGAGATTATTTTTAACCCATGTTGGGTCTTGAGGAAAAGAGCCATAAAAAAGGTAGATTAGACTCCGTTGTTTTTTTCCTTTTTGAAAGTAAGAGACAAAATTATATTGAATAGTAGTGCTCTATTTCCTGTATGATAATTTGTCTGAAAACTGAATCAGTTAGAACTTAGAGTTAGGTCAGTTTTAAGGTGCTTTTCAAGAAACGTTAGTTCATCTATATGTTAAGATAGTCTGGTAGACTGGTTAATAATTTATGCTTCCCTAAAAATGTGAAGCAGAAATTGGATCTCAAACGACTGAATGATGTTTTATTTCTTTTCATTTTTGAGCTCATAGTCGCTTCATTTCAATTAATTTAGGTGTTGGGAGAGGCTTACCAAGTATTAAGTGATCCAGGACAACGACAAGCGTATGATTCTTATGGAAAATCTGGAGTCTCGACGTTAGTATCTTTTCCTCCACTTTTAATTTTTATATTTGTCTTACAGCAGAATTTTTTTCCCTTTTAGAAGTGTTAATGCATTTTTTCCTTTTGTTTTCAGTGACGCAATTATTGATCCAGCAGCCATATTTGCCATGCTTTTTGGAAGTGAACTTTTTGAAGAATACATTGGCCAGCTGGCAATGGGATCAATGGCTTCACTAGACATTTTTACAGAAGGGGAGCAATTTGATGCAAAAAAGTTGCAGGAAAAAATGAGGGTAAGAGTTTTACTGCGGCTATTGTGATCTAGGATGAAAACAGAGATATGAGAAATGACATAAATTTATTGGCTAGAACATAATTATTTAAAAAAGAAGATATATCTGGACACACATCAGGAGGACACAAAAAATACATAACCATGTATGTTGCATGCTGTATTTAAGTATAATTGACCATTCTAGATAAAAAAATGAAGCATTATTTTTTTCCTTTTTTAATCATCTTAGCCAATTATTTTTTCCTGTTCAAGATAGCTCTCAGTGTTAGTTTTTCATAAATTTACAACGAATGTTGTCCATGTTCCAAATGTGTTGGTTGTAGCTGAAATTGATAAAATTTAAAAAGAAGTGGAAAAAATTATTTAATTGAAAAGCACCTTTGTGATTATCCTTTATTAATTTTGTTAATTTATGTAGCATGTGATTATGAATGAGTTTTACTGGTTATTTACCTTGTAGCATTTCCAAGCAGCTGCATCTTTATTGTGTGTTCAAATCAGAAATTTATTGTTAATTATGTTGAGCTAGAGTCCGTGTTTAATGGAGCTTTTACTATTTTGACTGTAGTAAAGCAGGAATTTTATTATGGTAGGATCATTAACATACTCAAAAAATATTGTCAGAGCTCTTTGCTTACTTAAGGATTTGATTATATTATTTAAAAAAAGAAGAAAAATGTCTTTAGGGAGCTCAGACGTGCAGAAATGCAATTTAAGCAACTTGTAGCAAAATAATAGTTCGAATCCATTTTGGGGTTTGATTATAGTTTATATTTACAGTTTTTGTTTTTTTCTGATTAAACAAAAAGTTTGTCATTCGGGAAGGTTTCTGTGGATCCATTATTTCTGTTCTTTCCTTCATAGATAGTTCAAAAGGAAAGAGAGGAAAAACTTACACAAATACTCAAAGATCGATTAAACCAGTATGTGCAAGGTAGTAAGGAAGAATTTATTAGCCACGCTGAAGCTGAAGTAGCAAGACTTTCCAATGCAGGTAACATAAGTCTACATAAGGCTGACATTATCATCATGGTGAAGGAGACAATGTTGAGTGTCTCAAGCTTTGGAGAATATAGGTCCCCATGCACCTCCATGAAAATAAATGGAAATTTGCACAAAATACTTGAAAGTTTCTACAAAATGCAAGTTCATATTTGCAGGAAAAAAAAACTTTTGTAAAGATTTCCAATCATCAAGCATAATGCAAAAAATGTATGAAATCGTCAACAAACATTTTATCATAAATATTGCTAATTGCAAGGACGTTTCTAGTCCTGCTGCCTTTAGGCATGTACTTTTGTCTGAGGCATATAGTTTGAGTGATTTCAATTTTGAGATTGAGGGATAAATTATATTATCTAGTTTTCACGCTCCACTACAGAGTTTCTTTTGAATAATTATACTCTCGTCTTTATTCTATGGGCAGCATATGGCATCGACATGTTAAATACAATAGGCTACATATATGCCAGACAGGCAGCGAAAGAACTGGGGAAGAAGGCAATATATTTAGGTGTGCCCTTTGTTGCTGAGTGGTTTAGGAACAAAGGTCACTTTATAAAATCCCAAGTTACAGCTGCAACAGGTTAGTTTTTAATCAAATTTGTAAAAAATGTGAAAAGTTCTGATGCCAAAATGTGGAGTATACTTGGTCCATCCATACTGTTCAAAATATGCATCAGATTGTTTTTATCTCTCACCATGTCTTCACCCTTCTATTCAATGAAGTGAAAGTTACTGGCTTGTCCTGTTGTTACTTGGAAATTTTAAACAAAAATCACTTGGCGCATGCCATTTTTTCATCAGATTTCAATTATTGTCTTTGTGAAATTCGCCCTAATATAAAATAACAAGTATGTATTAATATTTAATGATTGATTAAACTTTCTGTTGTCTTCATGAACTGTTTTTTTATCCACCTGCTGTAGGTGCGATTGCTCTGATTCAGCTCCAGGAGGATATGAAAAAGCAACTTAGTGGAGAAGGAAACTATACCGAGGAAGAGCTCGAGTCATACATCCAATCTCACAAGAAATTGATGATAGATTCCCTTTGGAAGCTTAATGTTGCCGATATTGAGGCTACACTTTCTCGTGTTTGTCAAATGGTCGGTTTAATGTTTTGATAATTAGTGAATTAGAAATACACTCCATCACCAATATTCTTTGTGATGACTTCAATCCATGGATGTAGGTACTCCAAGATAATAATGTCAAGAAGGAAGAACTCTGGGCACGAGCAAAAGGGTTGAAGAATCTTGGTAAAATCTTTCAGGTGCTACCTTTTAAACCTTATTTTCGTTTATTTCAAATAGGTTATGTTTTTTTTTTTATGGGGAGAAATGAGAGATTAAGAAAATGCTTCTTTCTTTTTCCTGCAAAAAAATAAAAATGAAAACTCTTTGATACCTCTCACTAACATCTTTCTTGTAGAGTTATCTTATTTTTGCATTCCAAGTGAACAAATATAGGTTTTGACTTGTGAGGAACATCATCAACAGGCACACGTGTAATCACCTTTGAAACTAAGAGAGAATACTCGCTCGCTCCTTTAGCTTATAAATGATTAGATCAGTAATGTCTTGACAAGCTTAGCTTTTGAAAATCCCCACTTTGTCAATATTTCAGTCATTGAGGCTAGAATATCTACAACTTTATGAAGAACTAGAGAGCATCATCAACTTTTCTTGCTCATTTTCTGCTGTGGTGTTAACTTTATTGGTTAGTTTGCTAATAAACTGGAATTTGTGGTGTGTACAGAGGGTAAAGTTAACCGATGGAAATGAGAGTGAGGCTGCTGTAGATAGTGTCGTGTCTAAGCTAAACGGAAGTGAAACGAACAATGATACTTGTTCTCCACTTTCTTCTCTTAAATCTTCAGACTACGAAGAACCTTCTTATGATTTATACGCATCCCAGGTACTCATTCAATTTTCAATTATGTTCTACTATGCCACTCTTTTTTTTCACCTTTTTTTAATTATAAATGAAATTGAAACAAACAACTAGACAAAGGATGGGCTAGTCAACAGCAGGTGAGAGACCATATGGAGAGTAGAAGAATGGGAGAAAAAGAACAAAAAAAATCCCCTTGGTAGCCATTGTAGGAGGACAGTATCATACATAGAGGTTGAGTAGAGTTTGATCAACTAATCTTATTAAGTGATGGAAAATATATGAAGTAGAATCATTCATCTGCAATAGAAATTCAAATTCTTTAATTATTAAGGAATATAAAATGATATTATTTATTATTTCCCTCCCATCCTCTGAGATAAATGTTAAGATTACAACTGAATGAGTTGTGTTCAAGTACTCAAACTTATATTTGCTGAGCTGATCCAATAACGTGCCCTCAGATTCCCTATGTACAAGCACCCAACTTTCCTGGTGCAGAAATCAACAACTACTTGCCCAGACCTATAGCTCCACCTGGCACGCATCGGCAAACAGATAAGAACTAAGCTTTTGGTATTTGGTTTTGTTTAATTGATTTCATTTTAGTTGAAGGGAAATGTATAAATCACCTGTGATATCATCTTTATCTGTATTTGGAGTGGGAAAGGGAGCTTCCTCAAGCTGAGAATGAACTGGTGATGTAACTGTATCTGTGTAAGAGTGGAAGAACGATGGCTGTAGAAAGTCGTCGTCTTGTCTCGTTTGTTGTCCGCTCTTGCTCGGGAAGGTGACATTTTCTTGGTTTTGTATAGTTTTTCAGGGATGCATTATTTTATAATTTAAACAAAATTACATATTTTTCTCTTGCCTCTGATTACTGTTTTCATCTGAGCGTTCTTGTAAACTTTACTTGTTGATAGATGGTACTTTTATCTTCTTCGATCGAGAGATCTTAATGCCCCGTTTCGAATCGATCTATGTTCTACCAATCCTTTCTTTGATCTTACACATTTCGTTTTGATTGCTATCTATTTGAGTATATAATTAGAGGTCGAATGTTACTTTTGCCTTCTTCAAATCTATGACAATGTTGTCGATTGTAATTTCCTGTTCGATCAAACTATGGTTGACAAATGTGTTCTTTGGTCTTGCGATCGGCTTACCTCGTACACTCCTTCCGTGCGAAGTCAAAGTTTGACCTAGAAAGACCGTATATATTTATTGCATCAATCAAGAAAATAAAAAATACAATCGTCTACAAATATGATTTTGACAAAATTATATAATAAATAAATTTTATATTTTGACAAAATATATAATCGTCAACAAATATGATATAAAATATTAAAATGATGATAAAATTTAAGAATAAAATGATATTTCAAATTATTTAATTATAAATCTCGGATGATAATTGACGGAGACAGAATAAATAATAGCAAGTTTGTAATGACTCAACGTTTTATCCTTTGACACTAGTTTAGTTATTAGTGGAACGTCATCAATCCCCTCTCTGGTTGTGTCACGCTTCTGAGAGCCGAATCCAGATGATCTTCACGAACTTGCTTCTTCCCACTGTTTTGGGTGGCTAGTCTTCGATTTCCAGCGATGGAAGACAGAGTTTAACCTCGTACGCTTCACTCTTCATTGTGGGTCTTCTTCTCATTTCTCTGAAAGAAGACAACGACGACGAAGAAGAAGCAAGAGCAGCTGCGGCATCGTAAGTCGGAAAGGGGAAGAAGGAAATTCAGATCTTAGCTTGGAATGGGCTCGGAGCAAGAAAGGGTACGCGTTATCTCGTCTTATCTTCTTAATCATTTCTTCATCGCTCCGTTCGTGTTTTTGGAAATTATGGAGTCAGATCTACAATGCTATTGCCTCTGTCAGATCTGGACTGTCGCCAAAAATTGTGTAAACTTCAAAATTTGAACTCACTGGAGACTTGTTTCTTACTGTTTATGCTCAAAATCGTCTTGGAAAATCAGCATTATTAACGTAAATTGGTGCAGAAGAAAGATTGAGGATGATGGTGAGCCTTGTCTTAGATTGGTTCATAATTACCTTCGAAATTCTGAAATCTTTAGATAAATGCCAGTACTTGATAATTAGGATTGATCTTGTAAACTTGCAGGAAAAGAGATGGGTAGGATGTTGGGGTGCATTTTCTTGCTTTGGTTCGCAAAAGGGCGGAAAAAGAATAGTACCCGCGTCCCGAATACCGGAGGGCAATCCATCGGTGGCTCTACTGAATGGATCTCAAGCTCCTAGCTTGACCAACCAAGCTACAACGATGGCTCCATCTCTTCTGGCTCCACCTTCGTCGCCAGCATCCTTTTCGAACTCGGCTCTCCCTTCGACTGCACAATCGCCGAGTTCTTTCTTGTCTCGATCGGTCAACTCTCCAGGAGGTCCTTCATCGACGATGTTTGAAACCGGGCCGTATGCTCATGAAACACAGCTGGTTTCTCCTCCTGTCTTCTCAACCTTCACCACTGAACCATCTACAGCTCCTCTTACTCCCCCTCCAGAGTTTGCTCACCTAACTACACCATCTTCTCCGGATGTCCCATTTGCCCGGTTTCTTTCATCGTCTTTGGATCTCAAAGGCGGTGATAAGACGAAGTATATTGCTTCTAATGACCTTCAGACAACTTACTCGCTCTATCCGGGAAGTCCTGCAAGTAGGCTCTTATCGCCAAGCTCACGAGCCTCTGGTGGATGCTCATCGAGCGGTTCTGGCAGGTTGTTTGGGTTTGAGAAAAACAATGCTCCTAGCATGTCATCTCGAGACTCGAATTTCTTCTGCCCGGCTACATTTGCTCAGTTCTATTTGGATAATAATCCTCCTTTTCCGCAAACTGGTGGGCGGTTAAGTGTTTCGAAGGACACGGATGTTTACTCCACCACTACAAATGGATATCAAAACAGGCAAAACAAAACTCCGAAACAAGATGCGGAGGAAGTTGAAGCTTACAGAGCATCATTTGGATTCAGTGCAGATGAAATTATCGAGATAACTGATGTTGCAGAGGACTCGTTTACCATGTCCCCATACACCTGTAATAAACTTCCTACAGAAGAAAGATTAAGATTAGCAATGGATGAAGCACACCAATCATATAGAGCAGACACTCAGTTGCAGAGCCAGACAAGTATCAAATCAGATTCAGATATCATTGAAAACGCCACCCAATCGAAAGTCCTAAAGTTGGGCAGTGGATATGAAGGTGAGCTTCTGTAACTTGTCTAAAAACATAGCTATTTGACATGCATTTCTGATCGAAAGTGGATCCAAATATGAATCTCTGATTGCTGGCAGTACTAATACTTGTTTCATTGTCCGACGCAGGCCATATTTTCCACGATCAAATCAGCAACATATATGATCCAAGTAGTCTTGGAAACTATAATAAGGGGGCGGAGGAGGATGAGTTTTCAAAGCTGGGGATGTTGAAGAACAGTCGGAAATATGAAATGGGGTTATCTTGCTCTGATGCAGAGATAGACTATGGACGGGGGAGATTGAGGGGATGCAAGAGAGATTTTTCATGGCGGGAGTGAGAGTTATCTGAAACTAGCTTTAGTAGTACTGGGTACTCATCAAGGAATAAAGGGTATGATTCTGACCTATGATCTAACCTGTTTCTCCTTTCAGGTGTGTGATGCCATTGTAGAGTGTAGACTTAGTCTCTCTCTCTCTACGTCTATTTTCTGTAAACAAAAACAGCATTCTAACATCGCTTCATTTTCAATCCATCAAACCTCTGCAAAATCATCCCCTTCTAGTTCTACATTTTACCGTTCTCTAGAAAATATCATGCTTAGCTAAGCTTATCACAGTAAATTTCAGTCAAAACTCATACACCAGTAAGCTGGTTTGTGATCTACTACTATTACTACATTCTTCCTTAAAGGAAAGAAACAACAAACCTTGGAATGTTGTCGAACCTGGCCACAGCTAATGTTTTGCATAATTTCCGATTTTGTCGCCGGTGATTTGATTGTGTTGCTAAAAACATACCAAGAATCGATAATAATATACTCGAAAAGACTTGTTTGTCCGCAAGTAGAAACCTCATCGACTGTAGAGATGAAAAAAGTGCATTCCCTTCTCGTGTGCTTTCCTTCACATAGACAACTTTTGTAAGCCCAGTTATTCCATTAATTTATTTTCGCAAATGAACAACGACAAATAAATAACTCACAGGGAGGCTTTTTCCAAGTTCAGCCGAAGAAAAGAGATCTCATTCAAGAAGCCTTTGCAGAACCTTCCAATATCTCAGACAAGAAGGATCCGTGTGGATTGCCCGCAGCACCCACTTCTCAGGACTTTGACACAACTCTATGCTGAAATGGTGTGGATCTGCTTTTGACTGTTTTGCCAGCAAATGCATCTGTAGAAAGAGCTCCGATGGCCTCCTTTCTGGCAAATACACAAGGGACGTTAGAAATTGTATTAATCATACCAAACCTTAGGGCTAGGCAAAGTAACACTGTTAAAAATTGAAATTCAAATCCAACAATTTCCTAAAACAACTAATCATAGATCAAACCCTAGGGCTAGGCAAAGTAACACGGTTAAAAATTGAAATTCAAATCCAACAACTTCCTAAAACAATTCATCATAGATTCTACACATTGACAACAGTGAATGCCCCAAAAAAGATTTATTTAATCTACAAGTCGGTGCAGGACTTCACTGAGAGTATTTAAGGTTGATGATATGTTTCTCATGCATGAACAATATATATACAGTTAAATCAAATAGACAACCAAGAAAATTGTGGTTTACGAAGAATTGATTATCTGATACATTAAATCAAAAAGATACCCCAAAATAATCACAGGAAATCGTACCTGGAGGCCAAGAGGACCACTCAGATCGAAGGTTTCTCTCCCACTTTTCTTTTGAACCGAGGCTACCTTCTGCTTGAGCCAACATGACTGAGATGATTGGTATGGGAATTAAAGAGGTTGTTTTCGCTCTTGCAAGACTCTTTAGAGCACCCGACAAAAATTGTGAACTTCCTGACTCTCGAGCAAGTTTCATACAGGTTGCTCCTGACACAATCAATCACCACCAAATAGAGCCTCATCAGAAGAAGCAAACTGCATATGATAGTGAAAGAAGAATATACGAGAGGGAAGGAGACATCATTGCAAAAATAAAATAAAATATCAAGCATATAATCTCGTGTTACCAATATAGGAGGAAAAAAACGTGCCAAACACAAGGAAACCAAGACATCTAGCTAAAAGATTGAAAAAAGAAAGCAACCAATCCTATTTAACTAAAACATTTTACACACCATAAATCCCCTTCATTATGAGAAATAATCAGAGAATTCTCTAATCATTTAAGAACTAGAGACTGAATGACAGAAAAAAGTAATCCCGTTTGTAGACCATATCATCAAAAATTGAAAGAAAAAAAAATACTCTACGCCCACCAATTGCAATCATAGTTTAAAACAGCAAAAGCAGAAATTTTCTCAGATACCATGGCAAAATAAGAGGCAGGTTTCATTCGAAGCCGATGACAAAGCCTCTGCAAGCAACTTTTCAGCAGCAATGAAATCAAACTTCCACAAACTTATCAAGCCTTCCACCAATTTAAATAAGACGATTGAAATGGTACGGGGATTCTTCATCTCTTCCAAGTAGTCTTTCAATATTATATCTAGGTGATTGGAATCACTTAGGAATCGAGATTCAATGAATTTAAGACAAATCCAACCAAAGTCATAATCAGTCTTCATCTCCAAACATTTTGTGAATTCTATTTGGAGGTTTATGACATCATTCACCGCAGCATAGGCTCTACATAGAGTTAAATGAGCAAAGAATCTATAACTAGCTGGAAGCAAGATAGCTGCTGCACTTTTGGCATAGTTGACAGAATCAATTAGATTGTGATCTTGCAAACTGATTTCTGAAGCACAGAGTAATATCTGAAACTTTTGATATTGGTAAAACTTATCCTTCTCAGGGTGTGAATAGTATGAAAGAGCCACAGTAACAAGCCGTCCAAGTGTACTACAAAGATGGTAAGGAAATCTCTCTTCTCGTGCCTTTTGTAAATAATTTAGTGTCAGCAAGTATCGAGCATTGTAATTCCATGGTTCTCGCCGCAACCATCTGAGAAGTAAATCATGTTAGTTACCAATTTAAATGAAATTAATACAATCATAAAAAATCAGATATACACATTGAGAACATTTTACAAGCTATATGTGTGCTTTAAAAAAGAAGTCCTCTATTTTTCTGTCATTCTTTCATATCCTTGTTTACGGAAGAATGAGTCTGTATTGCTGAAATAGAAGTACAAAAAGTAAAAGAAATTCATATTCATACTATTCATCTGCATGAAAAAAGGGGAAGAAAACGGATCCAGTTAATTAACAGACTTTCATACCCGATGTTATAAAAACATATCAACCATAATTAGATAAAAAAAAGGTTATCATAAAGACAAACTATGATCAAATGTCAAGAAATCTCCTTAATGCCAAACAAGGAAAAATATAATACTTTTGCAGTTCATATGTAGCTTCATTTTTATTTTGGCTCTTGCATGTACATGTAGGGTAAGTAAACATGGGATTGTTGTTGCCAATTGCATAGCATGAAAGTACTCCTGCACCATGAATTTCGTAAGCAGATTTTAACCCCTCTTGAGCCAGTTGATCAGAGGTATACAGACTGCAGCATCTAGTAGCAGTGTGACTATCGCTCCCATCCTCTATGGACAGCAGAAGGTAACCAAGTAGATTCCTGTTTGCAACAAGAGAGTAAAAGGCGCATTTAGGACAAGCAGAGGAAAATACAATTAGAATTGGTGTTCAAAACAACATATGAAAAACAAAATATTTAATTGAAGATGACTAAATTACAGCCAATTTAGAAAAGGATCAGATATGCCACAGAATAACCAAGTTGAAATTGACTCCGTAAATCCTGATCAGTTGTTCAAAGCCATAATCCTGATGAGACTATGGGATGAGAAGTTAGCTCATTCTGCAATATTTTTATTAACTGTCTCTAAGAATTCCAAATTATGATAAGATAACTATATAAACTGATAAAGTTTCTTTTTGATGAGAACAGTCAACAAACATTATAGTTCCAGACTGGTGCTGCACAAGCAAGCCAGCGAAAAAAGGAGTAAAGTTTCCAGAAAAGTTACTAGATGAAGAAGAAAGCTATATGCAGGCCCTTAGTTCTGAGATCTACAGAAAACTCAAAAGTTCACAGATCTACAGAAAACTCAAAAGTTTGCCACATATATTTACCTTAGTAAAATACTGTTAGGGTATCTATGCAGATATTTTCTGAGGTGAGCAACAGCACTCCGAAAGCCCAAACAGCCTTTCAATCCATGCTTAACCTGGATATGGCAAAATGGAATCAAATTCTGATCTTGTCATATTCAAATGTCTATTATAAGCAGGACACCAACAGTCAATGACTCCAGTTATAGCAACCAAATAATAAATTTACCAGTTTGCCAAGTGCTATCAAAAAGTGCATTCTGGTAATTTCTTCTTGAGAAATAAGGGAAGCACGGCTGCTTGAAACAATGGACTCAAGTCGATTGCTCCAATCAAACACATGTATAGCTGACACTATAAAAGTAACTTTTGAATTCTGAAACAGTTTCTTTGGCATTTTCTCAATGCTGTTGATTGTCGAATCCAATCCCGATGCTGAATAAAGCAACTGACAGATAAAACTAACTGCGGTAGCCTGAGAAGAATTGTCCATTGATGACACACTAGCAGCAATTTTTCTTGCCACATTAAGTGCCTCTTTGTTTTTACCAAGTTGCCACAAAGAGAAAGCGTATATTTGTGACCCCTCAACGTCGAGCATTCCTTAACATCAAACCTCATATACATCAGCAAAACCAATAATCCAAACTATCATTTCTTACAAATTGTAGATAATGTTTATTCTTCAACATTTCGTTTTATCTTGGAAATTAGATTGTAAAGATAAGATTGTAAGAAGATAACCTTTACTTTTCAGATATTCACACTCCTTCAATGCATCAAGTGCGTTCCCTGCCTGCATGGAAAAAATAATAAAAAACCAAGAATGAGATAGAGCCCAATAAATATGAATGGAGGGTAAAAATGAAAACAACTGATAAGAGAAAGAATGGGAGGTTAGTGGGAATTTGATTAATTGGTAAAGTGAAAGGTTACTACATTCATGAGTAGTCATTTATTAGTCAGAGGTGAAAAATTAAGAGTAAATTTTTTTGAGGTGAACAAACTGCTATTAACCTACTCGAGAGGAAACAAGCTCATCCAATATTACATTCTACCAAATCGATCTGCCATTCTTAGCTGATCTTGTTATTCTAATCTTCTTCATTGTTTTCTTTGCGGTTGTACTAGAATGATGAGATCAAACATAAGAATTTGTTCCAAAAAATATTCAGTCAGAAAATTTTATCTTCAGCATGCCATCACCATTGGTCCGGAATAAAAGAGACAATGAATGAAAAGTTTTACCTTACACAGTGATCTGGCCATATTCATTGTTACATCTATATCATCAGAGTTTGGATCGTGGTAAGAAGAACTCATAATTGACCAACGCGCTAATCTGTACGACAATGCAGCAGAATGATAATCTGCTCGTGCCTCACAAACTAGTCCATTTAAATTATGAGATTCAGGATAGAAAGGTGCACGTTGTATGGCCTGTTGGATGGCTCCATATACCTGTGACAGTAGAAACATAAAAATAGTTTATCTTACTTTCCAGTGTTAATCTGCCATCAAAACTATTTGCAAACCTGTGAAGAAGAAAGGTTTCCAGACTGAAGAGCAAGCTTAGCAAGACCGATTTGGAATTCTGGAACCTACACATAAGTCCTACAATAAGTAGAAGCTAGCTGACGGAAAACTAGTTCATCAAAAAAAATAGCTGCAACCCTGCTGAAGCGATTCTATCTAAGAAAAGATTAAGCTACAATTTTGATGAAAATAAAACAAGAGAATTAAACGACCTTTTAATCCAATCTAATACTAAAAAAGTACTAGAAAATTTATAAGTCCTCATCAAGTAAATTCAGTAAAAGGTCTTATAAGAAGAAAGTATTTACAGGCAATATCTGCACAGCTCGTACACAGCTCTCAAATGCCTCCCCTGCGGTAAACTCCCTGAAACGAGAATATATTTGGCAGTTAATCCAGCATATCAAGTTTAAAAATCTAATGTTCCTATGTGATTTTAAGGCAAAAAAGACACTAAAAAGTACCATGCATTATTCACCTAACATCAAAATCAGCTGACATGCCTGCCCATGGTATCGGTAGAGAGGGATCAATACTCCTGGCATTATCAAATGCTTGCACTGTCAATTGCTTTTTACCTTGTTTCCGGTAAAGCTGCAAAAGAAAATTCAAGAATAAATGCAACAAGAGAGCTTTTTAATAGAAACCTCACAATTAGTCCTCCTAACAAATGAATTAATCAAGTATACTGCATATATCAGAAATAATAACAACCAAATTAAAGCTCTCAGTCAAATAGCAACAGGTCATTAGCCATTAATGCACTTGGCCAGTATGCATCAATGATCGTTGCATGGTCAACTTAAGAGTTTTACCACCTCAGCCAAAATCATTTATTAGTTTTACCCTCTTGAATGACTTTTAAGGAAGTCATTTCTACAACAATTTGTTCCAACATAACATTTGTACATTCCTCATCGTACATGTACGTACTGTAAAATGAAAAGAAATTATTTGCTTGACGTCACTCAAGCAAAGAATTTATTGTTTTCCAAGACATTACTTTTCACCTCATTTGGCCTATGAAGTATGATGTACAAGAAATGAAAACAAAAGATAGGCCACAACATGGCAGTAACAAAAAATCCCTAGGACTTTCTTTTTTGCATTGCACCCCATGTTACCAATCGAAAATTAACTTCGCCATTCTACATGGTGAGTGGATTTTGTGGAGGAGACCATGAAAAGAAATTTAACTCATTTAGCTTCACTTTTGTGATACAGTGATTCGTGTGAGCCCCAAGAGATCTTTTGCTGGAACGTAGTTCATAAATTGATATTCTCTAGTAAGAAATGTAAATAAATTTTTGACTAGTTTAGAATTTAGTAATTAACTATTGGAAGCAATTATAATATTCAGTTTAAATTACTTGTCTTTCTCTTTATTATTTCAGCAATTTGGTTCAGTTGTGTTTATCCTAGTAAATTGAGTAGTTTCATATTTTATTAGAGGAAATCAGGAAAATCATATGTGATCTCTCTCCTTCATTGTATATATTCTTATGGAACTTTTCTTTCACCTTGATCTATAACTAGCAATGAAGGCCAAACTGAAAAAAAAAGGCAATAGTAAGTGACAGTTACCAAATGAACGATAATGAAGACCAGATAATTATAGTTCTATTTCCAAGGCAATGTACATAGTGAGAATTCACAGCTATCTACTTGAAGAAAGTAGAGTCATATATAATCTTGGAGAATGAGAAAAGAAATCACAAATCCAAGCTAATTATATAACGGCTTTAATGTGAGAACAAAGATATAACTACCCATTTGGAATCAACCGTACATAGAATGCAATATGAAACTTTACATGCAATATTCTAACAATGAATGAATTTCTAGATATTAACAATAAATTACCTGCCCAAGATACGCCCATGCTACAGCTAAAGAGACATCCAATTGTAGCCCCCTTAATAATGCATGTTGCTTCAATGCGTAATCATCAGATAAACATCCCAACACGATCCACAACTCACAATTATCACTTTCAAGTAACAAGGAACCCAAAGTCATCTTCTCTGTCAACGACCTGTTAATCCAGCCATGTAGAAAATGTAAACCAATTATATGACGTATAAGCTAAGACTAAACCATACATTACCAAGAATTCACGTCAGGTCCACAGCTCTTATCCAAAGAGAAAATAACATCAGAAGTGATTGCAACATCTATGTATGCATTAGCTTGCCATGGAGACAAGTGCAAAGCTTTCTGATAGGAACGTTTGGCTGAAATTGCAGAAGTAAAACAGGTTTGCTTCCATGAAAGGATAGAAGTATTAAAAGCTTCCATATCCATTTCTTTGTTTTGGCCTCCTTCTAGCCAGGGAAAATATTTTGCGTACATAAGCTAGCAAGACGAGAAATCTCACATTACTACTTGAATGTAAAAAGTTGAATTTGATGCATATTTTTTCATCATCACATAGAATGTTGCGTAACAGCTCAACACAGGGTAAAATATACAAGATCTTGGTAAATAATAGTAATTTTGTGAGAGTGATGATGCTCATTCAAGTGAAAAAGGAAAAAAATCAATCTTCACAAGTAACTCAAAGAACTAAGCAGGGGAAACTCAAAGCGGAACAAATCCAGAGAAGATATTTGTACCTGAATATCACCGCACAATTTCCAGATACAAGAAGAATTTCCAGATAAACGAGTACCCAGTTTGGCTACTTCATTTGCTTCCTTTAATCAATTTAATTTTTATCAGTCGAATTAATCAAGAAGAAGTAATGCTTCGGACTAATAAAGCACCAGACAAGGTAGCAACCTGTAACACTGAAGAAGCCCATCTGAATCCTCCCACCTTAATACATTCCTTTCCAATCCCAAGTAACCCAGAAGAAAGTCCAAATATTGCAGACACATTTTGAGGTGATATCTCCAAAGCTTTTCGAAAATGTTCGACTCCCTTTTAAGAAACGACAAAGATCATTATTTCAATACATTATGCCAAGGTCGCCACAGTAGTTAAGAAGACTGAAAGTAATTCGTTAAAAGTACGATACTTGTTTTTCACCTTTTTTGGTATTTCTAGCCTGGCAAGCACAAACTACATATTTAATAGCCTTGCAATCAATCAAAAACCAAAATATCAACTGTCCCTACACTAATAGAAGATATGGTAGAATGAAACCTAGCCCAATGGCCTAGTTCAAAATATGCAGGAGGATAAAAAAATAGAGCACTGAATCTAGATATTTATGTACTCAAATGTACCTTACTTTCTTAAAAGAGCAAAGCATCAAGAAAATGTTTCCGCTTTCAACAAAAGAAAATACTTTGTCATCTTCCAATTCGATGGCTCGCCCATAGGACTGTTAAAAATGAAAAATTGGGGCTGATAAAGCATTATGTGAACTTGAGAAAATAATAATACACAACCTCACGCAAAAGAAAGGAAGGTAATAACCTTAATGGCTGCAGTGAACCTGCCAAGCCGTTGATAAGCAAGACCTAAAGCCTACAAAGATGGAGAAAATATTAGAAGTGCCCAACTAATAATATTAACCGAAATAAGTTAGATCATTCAGAGTGGCATACTTCCCACAGATCAGCACAGTTCGGATAGCCACGAATAGCATGTTGAAGACTTTGAATAGCTTCAGGCCATTTATTTTGATACACCTGGCAGGCTATAAGCTTTATCATTCTAACTCATTTTTTATGATTACGAAGATGTTTATTTTCTTAAGCTTTCTGTGTTTAAGCAAGAGTAGAGCAGGGGAGGGGAAGGCAACCTGCAAGTATCCCAATCTCATAAAGGCCCAAAAAGCCCTGGGTGACTTTTCAGAAGCTTCTTTGCATACTGCTCCTTCCAAACTCACTTTCCCTTCACGGTCCAACAAATCACAGAGAGCTTCCTGGTTTTATTATGTGTCAATTTTCGACCCATTGAGAAATTCTCACATCTAGCACAGACTCCTGCTACTGAGGCTTGCTGTAAAATTAACCAAAGATAGCAAAGTGACTGGAATACTCACCCCAGCCTGAGAATCGTCCGGATTGAGGGAAACAACCCGTTGGTAACATTTAATGGCTCTATTGATATCTGACATAATCGTGGCGTAGTAATCTCCCAGGTATCTGAAAGCAGCGCCATTTTGAGGGTTTAATTTGGCCGATTCCAGGAAATGCTCCGCCGCTGCCGATTTTTCCTTGTCGGTTCCTTTTTGCCAAAGAAAAACCCCCTGAAGTGCAAACTCCGATTGTCAACCACCGACAACGAAACAAAAATCCCAGAGACAGAGTGAGAGTCAGGAGGCAAAAAGAAAGAAACTTACAAGATCAAAATGGACAGAAGGATCATGTGGATGGGCCTTCACAGAGTCCTGCAACTGTCGAAACATTAAGGTAGAGTCTTCCTCTTCTTTTTCTTCCATTTCAATTTGCCCTTCTGGACACAACAACAATGAACTCAAAGCGACATCAGGAATTTGCCCTATCCATCAACTAAAATTGAAGTAAGGGAAAATGAATAAAATAACCGTATTAGAATGGAGACTTTGCAATTGGAACTAAACCCTAGCCCCGTCGTTGCCGCGTGAAGTTACCTCTCTGAGTTTTCTCCCGCCTTTTCGCTCCGTCGAGAAGTGCGATTTCGGGAGTCACCGTTACGTATTGTGAGCTCTCAGCTCTGGCCCCTGTAAGTGCGGCTCCAGTCATGGGCTCATGGCTCTTCAGTTCCTTCAATTTGGCCCTAACGTTATTAAATTAATTTTCGAAATTATAATAATTATTTATCATAATAATTACTAAATAACACATTAATAGGTAGACAAAACCGGACCATACGGGGCAAGCAGATTCTGATACATTGGGAAGATTTGAAACCGGATTTCAATCCTCTCCAAAAACCCGAGTTCACAGTTTTAATTGTAAAAAACTGTGAAACCAAATTAGAACACAATACAAAAAAATCGAGTCAAACCCGATTAAAAACCGGTTCAAATTCGAAACCTACCAAAAATCCAGCCCAACATACGAAAACTGCCACAAGTTCAGTGAACAAATTTACAATGCTTTAAATATTAAAACCTAACCATGAAACCCGGTTTAGTCTAGATCTGTTCCTGGCCGAAAATTGACAGTTACCGACCTTCAACTGGAACCACGAGAACCGAACTAGGATGGAACATGAAATGTTCCTAGCTGTGTTGGGTCAAGCCTATTTTATGGGTTTGACCACTTAAGCTCATTAGGACATCTTAACCTAATTAAAAAGAAAGGAGGCTGCTAGGTTAAGTCAGAGTAAGAGTAGCCTAGAAGAAAAGATAGAGAGAATAGAGAAATAGAAAAGGGGTTCGGATTTTTCTGTGTTAGAAAAATCAATTTATGTTTTCTACATATTCAACTGTTAGATCGGCTTGAAATTTTGACAGTAGCTTCGAGACACACAGAGGTACGTTCTGAACGGTGAAGATCGTATTTTGTGTTTTCTAATACTACCTATTGGGGTAAAAACGGGACTGCCGTTTTTATCGTCGTTTATCTTCTATCTCTTTATCTGTTGAATCCAAGATTGGTGTTTGATCTTGATGAGTTATTGTAATCCTCTAGTTTGATGATCTAGAGAGAACTTGGTGTACCCATTATTTGATATAGTGGAGTTTTGATTCGATGGCTCCTTGCCCGTGGTTTTTACCTTCGATTTGAAAGATTTTCCATGTTAAAATATCGATGTCTTATTTTTGTTTATTGCTTGACTATTTGCTTGTATTTCATTGATATTGCTGGCTTGGATTTGGTATTCTCATTTAGTACACAAGAGTTGGAGAATTATTTTTCAGGTTAATTATTCGATTGTTACCCGACCTTCAACCGGAAGCACGAGAACAGAAGTAGGATGGAACATAAAATGTTCCTAGCTGTGTTAAACTATTGATTCTACTACAAATTATATATTTGAAGTAATTTGGTCTCAATCACATTCACGGTTGCAAGACGCCGAGAGAACACTTTGTTTTCTTCAACGTTCGTCTGAATCAATGGGAATACAAGCAGGTCTCACCGGCAAGGATTCACCGGTTTTAGACCGACTAGATCTTCGTGAATGACATACCGGAACGATGAACTATACGGAATCCACTCTATCTTCTTCCCAGCACTTCCCCTCTTCCGACGTTGGATCACTTTCGAAGGACTATGTTCCCCGATCATCTCCACCACCCCCTCCTCACCGAGTGACATGTCCTTCCCATAATCGTAGAGCATTTTCGGCATTGCTATTTTTCCATCCGTCTGCTCGTGAACCGTATCTCTCACGAATTCTTCCTTTGCCCGTTTTAGATCTTCGAATATGCTCTTCGCCCTGTACTCCCGGACCTACATGTTCCGTAGATAGATAAAGTATAATTGGTCTATCAATCCAAGTTGAGAGGCAATAACTAACAATTTCATCATACCATTGGATCGGAGAAGGATCCGGAAAAGAGAGCAAAATGAGCAAGCGGTTCGGCGTATTCTAGTGCATAGGGATGTCCTGCAATCCCGGGTTTGACCTTTCTCCCTGAATGCAAGAGAGTTTGCAGCCACTGCATTCATGCTTTGGAAATTCATTACTCGAGAGATTATCCCATCGAACAAGGAAAATTATATCTCATATTGGCCTCTCTTCATCGTTATTTCTATCAAACCGCAAATGAACGTAGAAAATTCGAGCAAAAAAGTCCTACCGGAGTTGAGTGGGACGATTGAACGCCTAGAATGGATTGAATGCTGAGCGCACTTATGCACTGTCCGCCGATTGCAAACTCAGTGGTGGGTCGGCGAAGAACCGATGGTACGCGGTATGTAGACGTCCATGGCGATGGTTCTGAAGATAATATCTAATGGTCGGTGGAGTGTGTGGGTCATCGCCTCCATCATTGTCCTGGTTTCGGGTCCTTGTCGGATTGGTTGATTTAGAATATGGGCTTCTCCCTTCTCCTCCGCGGTTGGAAAAGACAAGCATAGGGAAAAGGAGACGGAGCCCAGGGCCCCAAATGAAGGGTCAACTGCGGATGGTTTCAGACGACTTTTGGCGGCGAGAATGAAATGCTGCATTCCCATATCTGAATTCTGAACCAGTTAAAGTTGATTACGCGTTTTCTGAAAGAATGGTTCGGAAATGACAGATTTCAACCTGGGTCGGGTTCTTCTGTTTGAACAATCAAATGATTCGAACGACGGAATCTTTGTCGGGAAGAGAAGAATCTCCGACCTCCTCCTTGATCCAGGAGAAAGCAAACGATGGAAAGAAACCCAGTTCCAAATTGATTCTTCGCCACTTTCTCTTCAAATTTGAGCTGCAAAGCTTGATTTTTTTTTTCAAGAATTGCGTTTCCATGCGCAGCAGCCTACTTTGAAAGCTGTATGTTTTCCCACGTACGAAGTCAAACATCAAGTTCTATCGTACATCGATGCTTTTGATCAACACTGGTGTCAAAACTTCTGATCCAATGGTTCGTTGAAAAGTCAACGAATTGAATTGACATTTGTTAAACGTGTTTGACCTGGTCCTTGTTCAGTTTGGATTGTCTAAAATCGAGCTTTATCCATTACGATTATGGTCCACCGGAGAGTTTCTGTCGTTACCGTTAATGAGGAGTTTAGTCAAACATGTTCCATAATCAAGATCTTAATCTTCGCTCTAATCAACCCATTAAATAATCTCTTAATTGTTCATCCTCCTATTGCACCACAGAATTTGATTGGGTGCCAGCGAAATACAAAAAAAAAAAATGGCAGAAACGCCAGTAAATCTGTGTCGTCCATCTTCCTGGCAGAAGAAGAAACGAAAGAACAAAGAAATAAATACCAATTTAATAATGAATGCGAGGGGAAAGATTTCTACTGAATTGTGCCTTCGTAGATTGTACTCAATCTGAGTCGAAAGGAACGAACTGCCATTCTTGATCTCGAGCTTAGTCTCTGAAGCGTCCTTACAGAGCCAGATCTAGATATCTTCCCCGGACGGTCGTCAAAATTCTGCAAGCTCTTTTTCCCGGTCAACTCCGGCTGACTTTCGTCGGATTCAACGAGTAAGAAGGGAGAAATACGGGCATGCTTTCTCCGGCGAGGCCCTTTATCGTCGGCAGAAGCCTTTTGGAGGGCGAGGCTGGCTTTGACGGCCAATGCGGCCATGTCGGAGGCTGTCAAGGGCTGTTGAAGCTTAGAGACGGGAAGAACAAAATAGATTTGATTGGGTAGAAGCTCTTCGTCGGAGTCCAAAGGCGGAATGAATTCGTTGTAATACAAACGGTCGGAGTTGCAGAGGAACAACGCCGAAGAAGAAGAAGAAGAAGAGGAAGAAGAAGCCTCGCCGTGAAGAACGTGAGAGACGAGGAGGGGAACAGGGCAGTCGTGGAGAACGCCGGAGAGGGAGATGACTCTGGCAGAGGGCGGTGGAGGAGGGAGGGGTTGAAAGGAAGAGGAAAGGCAAGATCCCATGGAAACGACAGAAGAGAGAGAAAGTGGGGTATGAGGAGAGAGAGAGAGGAGCAGGATAGCAGGATAGCAGGATAGCAGGATTGAGGACTAGGAGTCATAATATATACGAGCGGGAGCGACGTACGGAATGAGATCGATTGAAGGACAGCCACGCGGTCTTACCAAAATTTCGCAAGCACAACTCCGACCATTCAAACGTGTTAGGCAAGCAAAGCTTATGACCGGTTTAGTATAGAGCATTTGGATTGTAACAGGGTCATTTTAATTTTTTATTACACTTAAGTCGTGGTCCATGTGTGAAGCGTAGGTGATTAGACTAGTTTAGACATGATTTCACGACTTTTCATTCATTCCCCAATAAGATATTTTACACTATTGCACTATGAATAGGGTTATACTTATCTTCTTATTATATTTTTCATGAAATCATGTCTAATTTATTACTATTTTTTCTTATTTCATGACTATAATTTAGTCAATTAAATCATTAAGACACTTGATTCACGCATAATATGGCAAGAAAATGAATGCCCACTTTTTGTGGATGCATAGTAAACGAAAAACTCAAAAGACAACAAAAAGGGTGGGCCAAATAAGCAAATATTTAGATTAAACAGGAAAAAAATAAAAAGCAAGCTAATAAATCAAATACTTAAATGGTCGAAAGGCTGAATTTGGTCTCTTGTTCTTCGCAACAGCGCATGGCAGAAAAAAACATAGAAAAACCAACGTGTTGAGGTGTCTACCGAGTCAAATAGGTCATGATAAATGAACTAAAATTTTAAAGGCAAGAGGGCAGCACCAAAGAATGGCCTATAACCTAAGTGACGAGCGTTGTTATGACTCGATTCCCCACTCCTAAGCACTATCTAAAGAAACATTTATTATTCTCCCTACCATTATTATTATTTTTTTCTTTAATTTTTGAACCTAAGTTTTCTCATCCCCACCAGTTGGCCAAGACCGCCGCCGTTTCCCAGAAAAAACAAGGCAAGAACTACGGCCGCCGTCAGAAGAATCCACATCCATGTTTCCATTTTCCTCTTACCTCGTTTCCGGAGGGGCGGGGGGATGGAGTTTGCTTTGTTCTGCTTCGTGAACTGTGATCTTTTCTGGGGCTTCTTTGTTTCAGTCTCAAGTCTCTCTGCCACGTCGGATTCCTTTTGAGTGTCCGCCGGTGCCGGAGTCACAGATTCTTCTTCAGTGGCATCGCTCTTAGGCTCTCCTCCGCCGCCGTTCTTTTTCCTTTCCTTCTTCATCGTTTTCTTCTCATTTTCCTGCACGGTGTACGGCTTGTTAAAGCACACATCTTTAAACAAACCAAGTTGTGAAATTTTTACCTTCTCTCGCTCTTCGGCCTCCTTCTGAGCTCTAATGGCTGCCCGAGCTTGAGCTTTCTCAGCCTGACGTTTTTTCCTCCCCATAGCCTCTTTAGCTTTTGCCTTCTCCTCCAGCTTGTGCTGCTCTTTCAACCTCACTGCTTCCTCTTCCTTTCTCAACTCATCAGCTCTCTTGGCAAGTTCTTCTTCCTCCTTCGACCATTTTTCCTCTTCTCTTGAATCAACAACAACCTCAGCCCCATCAGAATCTCTTGTCTCGACCAGCTCAACCTCACGAGATATTGTTTTCTGGGTATTTGGTTCAGTAACAACCACGGCCACTGGCTTCTTAGTTTTGGACTTGTGATCCTTCTCATCCACCTTTGCTGGTTTAAGGTTATCTTTCACGGCTTCAACATGAACAGCTTGTTTGTCCTGTTCCACGGTCGACCCAAGAAAAACAGAGTCATCAATGGCTGCTCTGTCCTTGACAACATTGTTTATCACGGGTGGCTCCTCATCGGGATTAAGTGATCGACCATCAAATGTCCCCAGTCTTCTCAAGGTACTTCTAGCGTTGCACCTCATATAGTCTTTCCTAAACTCATCATCACTGTTCCACCTCTCCATGAAAGTCTCGACCTGAGAATTGGAAGTTAGCGGAAAGATACATTCAACAAGAGTTTCAAAAAGGTATATCGAGCTCACCTGTCTGTATGCATGTCGTTGGAGTTTCACTCTCTCTTTGCTCAATGCCAAATTCTTGGCCTCCTCTATGTCATTCTTGTACTTCCCAAAATAATTGAGCTGCATACGCAGATAAAGAGAAGAATGAAGCTCCGAAATAGTAGTATGAATAAAACTGTTCGTAGAGATTGATGATGCAAAAATATGGACACGCAATGACTTGGTTGTTTCCTTTTAGAAACATTTACCTCACTTGCATCAAACAACTGATGAACACGTGCAATAATCAATATTCCTCACACAGCATCAACAACAAAATTACTACATAAATCTCCAGAAAAAAATAATTTGTTGTGGTCACCAAGAACGAAAAGAGCAAACCTTCTCCTTGTATGGTTGTTTCAAACATTGTAAATGTGCATAGGCTTCTTGGCGGATTTTATTAGCTTCTTCAAACTGGGATTGCAGTTCATTAAATTTTCCCCTCTCGTCATCGTACATCTTTTTCACAAACGAAGTATGTGCATCAGCTTTGGCAACATTGTTCTTCACTGAATCCGCTTCCTTTCGCAAGACCTGTGAAGAAATCAAAATGAGCGACATTTTAGCCACGTAGGAATCACATCATTGCAGCAACATGATGAAATTACACTAAACATTATCATCGAAATTGAGATGAACATTATGAAATGCATGAATTTAGATATTTTAGAAGCATACTTTTAAGCGCTCTTCGATCTGGTCTTTCTGGTCCAATGCAAGCTGAAGCTCAGACTGTTTCCCATAATCAAGAGCCAGTTGCTCTCGGTACTGAGTCAACTGCTTGATTTCACGAAGCAACTGCTTTTCTTCTTTCAATGGCAGTGTTTCATGCGCGATCATGTGCTCCAATTCATTGATCTATAACATGCACATGTTTATCACTAAAGAAAAATCAAATCCCAAACATTTCTCTTTAAAATTATAGGCAATTACCCTGATTGCAATATCATCTATAGACGTTGCATTTTTTGCTTTGTTAATTACGGACTGGGCAGAATCTATCTCCTTTCGTTTCGTCTTCAGCACGTCTCGTGCAGCTTTTGCGTCCGACTTGGCAGCATCAAGGTTAGAACTGAATTCTTTACATGTCGCCTAATGAGAAAACCGCTTCAACAATCACGAAAAATAACTCAAGAGAATCAAAAAATAAAACTAAAACACTGACCTTAGCAGTCTGCATCTGAGCTCGAATTGATTCTCTAACTTTAGTTTTTTGATCAACTTGTAACTGAGCATGCTTTATCTTCTCTCTCATGATATCATCCTCATATCTTGGTAACCTAATGAAGCAGAATGGTCCACACCCCACCTCTGCAGTATCATTAGACGGATGCGCAAGAGTTGCTAAGCAATCGTCCACGTGAATCTCATCTGTGACCTTAACTTCTTGGCCCGTGCTTCCATTACTTTTGAAATCAATGCCATCAGATAGACTATCTGGTTTGCCAACATCATCACCGAGGATACGTGATTGAGAATCTTCTTCGACAGATCCATTTGGAGGCTGAGCATCTACATTTGAATCTAACAGACAAGAAAAATCGGCATTGCCAACGCTTTCTGAGATATTTTTAACTTCCTTCACCAATTTCACATTCTTGACTGCAGATGGGGACAATTTTAGCGAGGCCGGAGTCTTGGCTTTGAGGAACAATCTTATAGTGGTATTGTTGTAAGGAAGGGAAGGAAACGTTTCTTCACAGTCTATTGCTACACTCCCCGCCATTGCAGAAGGTCTTTCCGCTGTGGTTTCCAGCTCCTTATCACTGACACCCAAACTTGTGGAACTTTTTTCAGATGATACAACCCCACGACCATCTGATGAGCTTACGGAATTGACAATGTCAGCATTTTGTGGATCCTCATCTTGATCCTGTCTGGTAACAAGGGAATATCCATTTGCATGATCGAGACAATTATCTAAGGTCTGTATTTCAGAGAGTATATTAGCTTCATTAGTTGAAACAGTCCCTGAATTTTTCTCTGAGAAATCTTCTCCCTCTCTTGCTAGACTAACTGAAAAGTCCTCTGCTGTCTCATCTCTATGATTCTCTTCTAAAATCAAATTGTCGTTTTCATTTGTAGCATCGTCATTTTCAATTTCATGTGCGTTCTCGATTTCCAAAATAGTATTTGCTTCATTAGTTGAACCATTCTCTAAAATTTTCTCTGGATCTTCTTCCTCTCCCTGTTGACCTACGACAAAAACCTCATCATTTGCAGCATCCTCATCATTTTCTAAATTGTTCTCTAAGTCGTCTTCTCCCTCCCTTGATTGACCAACAACAAAATCCTCTATATTCTCATTTAAATGCTTCTCTTCTAAAATCAAAATGTTTTTTTCATCAGCGACATCCTCGTTGATTGTAGCATCGTCATTTTCAATTTCATGTGTGTCCTCTATTTCCAAAATAGTATTTGCTTCATTAGTTGAACCATTCTCTAAAATTTTCTCTGGATCTTCTTCCTCTCCCTGTTGATCTACGACAAAAACCTCATCATTTTCTAAATTGTTCTCTAAGTTGTCTTCTCCCTCCCTTGATTGACCAACAACAAAATCCTCTATATTCTCATTTAAATGCTTCTCTTCTAAAGTCAAAATGTTTTTTTCATCAGCGACATCCTCGTTGATTGAAGCATCGTCATTTTCAATTTCATGTGCATTCTCGATTTCCAAAATAGTATTTGCTTCATTAGTTGAACCATTCTCTAAAATTTTCTCCGGATCTTCTTCCTCTTCCTGTTGACCTACGACAAAAACCTCATCATTTGCAGCATCCTCATCATTTTCTAAATTGTTCTCTAAGTCGTCTTCTCCCTCCCTTGACTGACCAACAACAAAATCCTCTATATTCTCATTTAAATGCTTCTCTTGTAAAATCAAAATATTTTTTTCATCAGCGACATCCTCGTTGCTTGTAGCATCGTCATTTTCAATTTCATGTGCGTTCTCGATTTCCAAAATAGTATTTGCTTCATTAGTTGAACCATTCTCTAAAATTTTATCTGGATCTTCTTCCTGTCCCTGTTGACCTACGACAAAAATCTCATCATTTGCAGCATCCTCATCATTTTCTAAATTGTTCTCTAAGTCGTCTTCTCCCTCAATTGACTGACCAACAACAAAATACTCTATATTCTCATTTAAATGCTTTTCTTCTAAAATCAAAATGTTTTTTTCATCAGCGACACCCTCGTTGCTTGCATTCGCATGATCTCTTTCCAAAACAATATTGGCTTTGTTTGATGAACCATTCAGTAATTTTTTCTCCAAATCCTCTTCCTCTTTCAATAGACCTACAACAAAGTCCTGTTCATTCTCATCCGCAGTGTCCTCATCATATGCATTTGGTGAAGCATTCAGCTTATTTCCATTATCAGCATCGTGCACTACATATCCATTCTGATCTGGGACAATTGTGTCAACCGCAAAAACTAAAATTTCAGATTCCCCAACAGTGCCATAAGAATCCAATCTGTTCTTATTCTCATATTTTTCCTCCCCACTGTTAGCTTGTGGGTCGTTGGTATGATAATCAGAAGTCTCGCAGACAGAGTGTCGTGATTCTGTAATCTCTTCTACCTTCTCCGAGGACTCCATCTCTTTTTCTTCTCCTTGCTTCTGATCACCATCAGAAACATATTTTGTGACTCCTGATTCGTTCATCTGGCAATCGAAAGGGGCTTTCTCAAAAACTTGACTAACCCTAACACTTTCCTCAGACGCGGAAGATTTAGCATCCTTTTGATTCCGAATTCCGGGTTCAGAAACCGTAGAATCAGGATCAATCGCAACACTGCCAGCGCCATAACACTCCAACTCCCCCTCTGCATTGAGATCCACGTGAACAGAATCGTCAGAAACAACGTCGCTACCGTTGACCATGACATAAGAGTCATAGTCTTCATCCCTATCGATCTCATTGTGTTCTAGATGCGCAATGGCATCAAAGTCCCCAGCACCGCCCCTTGGAAAATCCACATAGGCGCTCGCATCCACAAGCTTCACCTGAACCGGAAAAACCTCAGCGCAGGGATCAACCTCGGCCGTCGTCATTGTGGTCACAAAAATTCAATTACGAAAAGGCGCGATCACACCGGGCGATCTGCGATGCAAGGAAATTAGAAGCGCGTATCTACGTCAATACCTGATCGAGCTTTACAAGTAGAGAGATAAAAAAGAAAAAAAAATCAAACATAAGGACGGAAAAGGAGTAAAAACCGGAAACAAAAAAAACAGAATTCGCGAATTAAGATGTTTATGGATAAATCAAAGAGAAGAACCTACGGCAGGGGAAGCCACGCAGGGAGGGAGATCCCAGCGAATGTAGATGCAGAAATAGAAGATCAAGCAGAGGAGATCACCGCAGAAGCACCAATGCGAGAGGAGAGCATGGTCATTGAGAAGAGAGAAAGAGATGATAAACACAGCTGGCGAGGGGGAGGATGAAGAAGAAGAAGCGGAGAGAGAGAGAGAGGGAGGGGGAGCGAGGAGAGAGAGACTGTTTGTTATCTCGTTTGAAATTAGCTTAATATCTTATCTTGTTTACGATTCCATTCGTTAACTGATTTCAATTTCAATTAAATCACTAACTGCTTTAGATAAAATGACAAAAATTTCCAACTTTAATTACTAATTATTATTTATTTAATAAATCGATAACTATTTAATCAATTAAAATTACCGAAGTACATGCAACGGCCTTTCCTCCACATCATTACTTTAATCATGATGACTAAAAACCCGCAATTAATTACCAATCTAATTAGAGGGTTCTTCCCCGTTTTTGTACGTCGCATTTTTAAAACTAGCCTTAAATCGTGCTAGTTTGACAATTTCAATTAGGCAAAGGCATCCCACGTGGTCCAGACGTTTTCTTACAATCTTAAGATATACAAATACTCTCAAATGTTATTGCTTGGTTTACGTGCATTTAGGTAAATTTTACTATGTTTGTGTATTGTGTGTTATGTTGCTTTGTGTTGGCTACCACGCCTACTTATTTAAGGTCGGGTCTAATTAGCTACAAATAATATCAAATTGGGAAGAGAGCTTTTTCTTATTTTTGGTTCTTCCTTCTCTGAAAATATGTTCAAATTGCGTGCCTTTATCTATAGCCGGATCAAGATCACTGGCAGTTTGTGTGTATGCAAATTGTATTTGATGCTCCATTGACTCTAGCTCATTCTTTAACCATGCGATCATATATTCACCATTCTCAAGTTGTTCAAGGCCTACAGAAAATTCAACCAGGGAGATGAAATTGTTTGGGTGCTCTTGTCCGTCAGGAATCAAGAGAATCTCGATACCTTCCCTTGATCAAAGAGGCATACTGTCCGTCGTAATAAATATAATGACTAACTATATTTTATTTATTAAACCAAAAATAAACTTATTATTATTACTTCTCAAGTATTGGATTGAGTTCCAATTTTGGATCGGACCGTTTGTAGTATTTGCACATGGGCCAACTTCTAGCTATCACAAACATAAAGACTCCAATTTTTGACCCGATTGTTTCCCATTTCGGGTCAGATCATTTCCAGTTCTAGATCGTTTCCACTTCCTGGTACTCCCATGGAAAAAGAGAGGTCGTTTGGGAGGTCCTGAGAATGAGATGAGAGACGGAGACCAGAGCGCCGGTCGTCCGGTTTGGAACTTCCAAGAAGGCCTCTGAGTTGAAGTTTTTCATGGAGGATCCCGCTTATTTCGATACTCTCGCCGTCGTTTTCAATCGGTGATTATCGCTTCCCATCCATTTTCGTTTCAAATTCGCAGTCCTTTTCTTTATGTTCTGTGTTTTTGTGGTCGGAGAAAGGTAGACGACGGTTCCCCAAATCTTTGTGATGGGAAAGAGAAACAGAAACCACCCATTGGATTAAAAACAAAAATGATTCTTTTGGCTAAATCTTTCCGGCAACTGATCCTGAAATTTCAATAGTTTTTCAAATTTTGCATTTGCTTCTGCGAATCGACTTGTTGATTCTAAATCGTTCTACCCATTTCCTCACTCAGCTCGAGTAGATTCGCCAGGCTTCAGGACAATCATTGCACTATGGCTGGGAAGAATGTTTACATGCGATTCATGTGCAGCACAGGCGATGCGATGGGAATGAACATGGTGTCAAAAGGAGTCCAAAACGTTCTTGATTTCCTGCAAAATGAACTCCCCGACATGGAAGTCATTGGCATATCTGGTTTGTGCGGCCATTTCAAGTTCAGGGAGGGATGCAGAAAAATATATTAAGATGTTTATTTATTTGGTAGGGAACTATTGCTCGGATAAGAAGCCTGCAGCTGTGAATTGGATAGAAGGGAGAGGCAAATCTGTCGTGTGTGAAGCCATAATTAAGGAGGGGGTGATCAAGAAGGTTCTGAAAACAGAGGTGGCTGCTCTGGTGGAGCTCAACATGCTCAAGAATCTTGTTAGGGTCCGCCGTCGCCGGATCTCTGGGCGGCTACAACGCCCATGCTAGCAATAGAGTCTCCGCGATCTTCATAGCCACCGGCCAAGATCCAGCTTAGAACATCGAGAGCTCTAAAACCAGATATGATTGACTAGTTGAACAAAACTCTGGACATATAAGGTCATAACATCACTCTATAATAAGTTAATGATTTGTTATTATTTATTGTGTAGATAAAGAACTTACTATCCAAGAAATAGACAAATGACTTTCTTCGTCAATGTAAATCTCGAGATAATTCTGATGCATTTATCTTAAAAAATAAAACATCTAAAAAATGAAATTGATTTACCATTCATCCAGTTTTGATCACATTTCTTTTATTTAAATTATCAGAAGCTATCCATATGCTCATTCCACTATTTTGACCATTTTCGCAATCCGATTGATCTAATTCAATTTGGGTAGATGCTTCATAGAACACGTCATTGGGATAACAAATTAATTCGATAAGTGCAAACTATCAATGAAACAAAGTTAAAATTTTATCTTCGCATGCATAAGTGTAATCACTCATTGACATTATATCGTAAAAGGTAGAATGAACGACTTACTCGATAAAGAAGAGCATTACTTTCATCGTAGGGAGCATATCATTAAAACTTTTCTTTGTTGCCTTTTGGATCGGGATTGATGTCGGGGGGCATAGACTATTTTGCGAGGCCAAATTTGTGTTCTCCATTCCTTTAAACAAAGCTTCGTTCATAACGTTATTTAATATTTAATTTTGATATTAGATATTGACATGATTACATTTGCAGTTCATTTCGATCATACAATCGGTTGAAATTTTTCAAAAACACCGTCCGATAGCAATAATCAGTCTCTTAAAATGACCACACAATGCTTTTATAACATAGGTTTTTACATGTCTTATGTCTAAATATAGACATAACTATACTCGGAGGTTCGAACAAAAACAAAAAGGGTAAAGAAAACATTAACATCGCCCTCCAGGACCTCCGACAAAAAAGTTGTAGCCGTCTTTGTCTCCTTCATTTTCCTGGTATATTAAGCCATAGCAATTAGCATTATCTGTATGAATCTTGGTGCCCATGGTACGAGGAGGAACAATGAAGTTTGATTTGTTGACGTATCGAATTTGTCCAAAATAGTTTGAATCGGAACGACGTCCATTTGGAAAATATCCATCACCCATGGGAGGAAAAAGTTGGCTTGCATGAGCCATCGTCGATCCACCAAAACGTAGCATAGTTGCTCCTTCATCAAAACGAGTAAAAATCTCTTTCGGCCAGTAACCTATAAAAATGTATCTTGGTTGATCGATGTTGTAAGCTACCAACCACCAGTGTTTAGTCGATATATCCTGTTAAATGTCAACAATTAATTTATTTGACGGATCTGAAGCTTACGGTTCTAAAAATTAAAATTTATAGCATAATAGAAATAATGATATTATTATGCGTGAATTTGTTATTTTTTATACGTTCATTCCTTAAAAAAATGAAAATTTACGTTACCTGAAAGATGGTTAGATAAGACATATACCAATCCTTAGAACCGTGAACCGAGTAAGGGGCAAGAGATTGTCCGAGGGTAATATGATTGACAAGTTGAACAAAACCCGGACATAGAAGATCATAACATCCTGCCTTATGAAAACCATCACTCTGAAACAAATTAACGATTTTATTTATTTATTACCCTACAAATTTATAAGTGTTTACTTTATCGAGAACAAATAAAAAGACGGTAGAGGAAGAACTTACCGTCCAAGAAATAGACAAATGACTTTCTCTGTCTCCGTAAATCTCAGGATAAACCTGACACATTTAAATCTCTGAATATTTGCTTAGAAAATAAAATATCTAAAAAATGAAATGTATTTACCATCCATCCAGCTTTGATCACATTCCTTTTATTTGAATTATCAGAAGCTATCCATATGCTCGCTCCACTATTTTGACCATTTTCGCAATGTGGGTGATCTAATTTAATTTGAGTAGATGCTCCATAGAACATGTCGTCGGGATAACGAATTAATTCGAGAAGTGCGAACTATTAACAAAACGATAGTTAAAAATTTATCTCTGCATGTATTCAAGAAGGTAGAATGGACGACTTACTCGGTAAAGAAGAGCATTATTTTCATCATAGGGAGTCGAGTCGTTAAATCTTTTATTTGTTGCTTTTCGGATCGGGATTGATTTGGGGGGGCATAGACTATTTTGCGAGGCCAAATTTGTGTTCTCCGTTTCTTGAAAAGAAGCTTCGTTCATAAAATTATTCGGAAAAGTTGTGGGTTGCCACTAGAATAATGAAAGCAAAATTCAATTCAAATCAATTAAATTGTAAAAGAACATTATAAATTAAAAAACTAAAACCAATAATAAATAACATTAAAAAATTACCTGAAGTTTATGATCTTTCAATAATGGATTCTTAAAGGCGGGTTGCTTGTAAACATCAACACAAATTACGACTTCACCGTTTTGGGTCTAGAAAATAAAAATGTTTAATAATAATTCACAATAAAAAATATTAAAAAAAAGTATATATATATATTAACCTTTGTAAGCTCGACAATCCCTTCTAGATTCATTTGTTTTTCCAGCTCCGAAAGTCTTTCTCGACTATTCACGAACCGAGTAAGAAAATCTCCGTGACCTAGAAAAACAAGCTCTAAGGTTATCGTAAAAAACAACAACACTTCGTTCTTCCGCATCTTTGAAGTTCGACTCTATCGATTCTGAGTCGTTTTGTTTTGTTTGAGAAGCGAGAGTAGTTTCTAACATTTATACTACTGGTATGGTACAGTCTTAATATGGTATCTTATTTTAAGGAAGCCTTTCAAGTATTTTTTGTCTGAAATAACCTTTTTTTTAATGTCTATATGCCACGTGTAAAATGCCTTGAATTCTTTTAACACACGTGTCTGTGTTTTGTTGAGGAAACTCGGACAAGAAAATTTCAAAGTAGAAGACTTTCGTTGACCAACGCGAAACACGTCGTTCGAAAATTTTAGATGACATGTAGTTTCAATTTCAAACTATTTTGGGTTGGGTTCATAAACCGAACCGAACCGAACCGAACCGAACCGAATGTTTAAAGCAGCCACTCTCGCGGCTTTTTATTAGACGAAGAGCCAATTTGCCGCCAAGAAACTTCGAATTTCAATGGCGGCAATGAATCCTCGTTCCACTCTCAATCGGAGTCTCAATCAAGCCCTAACCCTAAGAACGTGTATCCCATCGGCGGGATTCAGGTGGAGTTTCCCTACCGCCCCTACGGGTCTCAGCTCTCATTCATGGGCAGAGTTATTTCCACCCTCGATCGAGCGCAGCGAGATGGTCATTGTCACGCTCTGCTCGAGTCTCTCACCGGGACCGGAAAATCGCTTTCACTTCTGTGCTCCACTCTCGCCTGGCAGCAAAATCATAAGACGAAGAATCAATATGGAATCTGCTCCACTTGAAGCCCTCTCCGAAGGCTTTGAACGATCCTTTGGCTTATGGGGGTGGATTTATTCCCGATGTGCAGTCCTCTAGTTAGTTCGTTTATAATGAGTTTTTCGCTTTTTGTGATTTGACAACAAAATTTGTCAATGCTAAAAGCATTTCTGGTCATGCAGTATCTGAAAGCGTAGAGCCATCTAATCCAGCCACAAGCAACGAAACTCAAAAGAAAAATATAACGCAAACAATATACTATGCCTCGTAAGTATAGTTCATTGTCCACGTACATGACCTGTTAGCTTCCTACATTATTTAATAATAGATTGTCATTTTCTATCAAAGGAGGACACATTCACAGATTTCTCCAGTGGTTCGAGAATATAGAAAAACTTCTTATCGGGTATCAATGGCAGTTTTGGTAGGTGACTTTTTTCTCCATTAATCTCTCGCCACTACTGATCTTTCTTCAATGAATGAGAAAAGCTACTTATTCAACCACAACTCAATATAAAAATTATTGTCCGTGGTTATGGGGACGTAAAATTGTACTTTGTGTTTGTGTTTTCTTTCTCAACGTTTTAATTTCTTGTCTGAAAGATTTTTGACAGTCTTTTGGTTTAAGGTTCAAATGTATAGATGATTATGCCCTTAATTGTTTTGACTTTTTGGCGTCAAGGAAACATTACTGCACGAACAAACATATTAAAGGGAAAGAGAATATGGACGAAGAATGGTGAACTTTAAAACCTGTTCAATTATTTAGATAAGGCTTATATATCTTTATTTGTTTCATAAATTTTTTCTGATGATATCCAGTAAGTTACCTTTGAAGAACCGGGACGGGGGATGTTTCGAGTTCAAGTGAGTTGTCAATTTATGCAACACTTTGCTCAATCGTGATTCTTGATGAAGCTCAGTACGTGCTGTTCCATCCATCCAAATACTTTTCTAGAATGTGGAAGTTGAAATTGAGTTGAATGCTTTTTAAATCAAACACGATATCATCGAGGCGTGATCCTTTTCATGCCGTTTCACTATTGTTTCATGTTCGTACTCAATTGAATAACTTTGCATCTTAATTCTAGATAGTTGCTTTCTTCTTTGCGTTATGATGTTCTAAATTCTACATCTTGATATACAAAACTAAAGTATAGTAACTGGCTTTGAGATTCAAGCCATTCCATTTCTGTACAGTAGTTCATATCATTATTGTGAGAGCTCCACCAGTATTATCTCTAAATACAGTCAACCTATTTTGCACTTAACTGATAAGTTCATTTTATCATCGTTTGCATTTCCCATTTTTTGTTCCTCTTACTCACAGACTGAAATGTTGAACAGATGAACGATTTCAGGAAGAAAGAAAACAAAACGTATATATCCAAGTGGCTGAGGAAATCAATCAAACCGTTTGGCAACTTTGATCTATCAATGGCAGAATTAAAATCCTTTTTCGCCAATGTTAAGGTCGATTGCCCATTCTATCATTTCTTTATTTTCATTAGTAATATCTCTATATGAAAGCAGTTGGAATACATGATGATAACAAGAGTTTAATTTGATTCCTTGGGCACACTTTACGTGATTATTAACTAATTATGTTGCAATTATTTCCTGGTTTTTAGTTCATTTTTATCCTAATTCTAAAGTGCCATGACGTCTCATTTTCTTCCAGATGTCAAGAGTCTCTACTTCTTGCCCTTCAACATGACGACCCAGATATCTCCATTGTTAAAGAAACCCCCTTCCATGGATGTCAATATCAGAAAAGAAACTACACCAGGATCCATATGGAGGGATGAAGACTCCTCATTAACATTAGTTGAGGTCTCTCCTGAGTCTCCGGATGTCTTATCCTACCATTAGAAGTAGAACGGCGTCAGTAATCCAATGACCCAGCAGTCAATAGTAGATACCCCTGAAAGAGATTTGGCTGCCAATGGACGAAGCCTGATGCCTGAATTTGATGGTAAATTCTTATGGGCCGAAAGCTCCTGAGTATACAAATGGTGGATTTCTCAGCAAACCTGATAATTGTCTGGGTGTACAGATTATGGCCACAGACAGTTCAAACCTCCAGTTACAAAATAAGGTGCATTTTCTCAAACGATTGTTCAGTTACAAATTAATGGTTTTATTTAATCTACTTGGATTTATTCAGCTACCTTTCTAATGTAGTTTTAATTTTCCTAATCCGTCATGTCGTTTTACTCGCACGTGTGTGTGGCGGTCACCATGCCAATTTTATGAGAAATAAAATAAATGGTAAAAAATTCAATTGAGACCTGTTTGGGTAGACGGCAGGAACATAAGAGTTATGGGAGAGGTGTCGGAGACGACGAGAAAGAGGAAGAAGGGTCGTCCTACCCTTCTCGATCTCCAAAAGCGTTTCATCAAACAGCAAAATTTGGATCAACAGCTCTCTAGTTCTTTCAATTTAAGCTCCATTTCAGCGCGATCGAGTCGCCAGAACCCTAACGCGCAGCCGGAGCTGCACCGCATCGCTGTTGATGACGATGAAGACGAGCGAGCAGAGAAGAAGCATAAGCTCCTACTCGGTTTGAACTCTTGTTCACATGCTCCGACATTGTCGTCTTATTCTTTGTCGCGTAATTTGGTTGCAAACGGTTCTGATTTGAGTGCGGGTGGCGAAGATCCCGAGGCTGCATTCAAGAGGCGTAAGATCGCTGCCATTAATCTCGCTTCGAATGAGGTGGTAATGATTTCTTTCATCGCTGTGATTAATTTATTTTTTAAGATTTTGGAAAAGGAAAGCTACCTACGTTGCAGAGGCTGGTCCTTTTTTGCGTTTTCTTTTCTTTTTGACAAATCAGAGACGATTCTTTGTTTTCTCTTGTTATTTTTTTCATGATAATGATTTGAATTCTGGTGGAAAATTGGCGCCTTATTTCCAGCTTCTGGTGAACCCGTTAGTGGATCCTCAGTGTGTTTGACTCGGTCAAGTTGGGTTATTATTATTTTTTCCAAGATCTGGATGAATATTGTTTTCGCTTCGTTTATCGTCTTTGTTGAAATAGGTCCTCGCTGTTTTATATTTTAGAGACCTGATATTCCCTTTTATTAAATCCAACACCTGTACCGAAAAAAATTGAAACATTAATGTCTGAACACGAAAAGCAGAAATTTGTCTTTTATAGTTCCTAAATTTTTCTTCTTACTTTACCTGGTTCTTTCGCCCATTTTTTACATTTTTTTTTCAATAATTGGATTTCATTCACTTTCACAGTATTGTCCTTTCGAATTTCTGGAAGTCTTTGACAATTCATGCTCCACCAATTTTGCAGGGTGAAATCTTTTTGAAAGCGACCGACAGCGTACATGGTATAAACATTTAATGACTCCAATCTTCTTCAGTGAGACTATATGGAAATTTATGGGCTTTTTTTTTATTTGTGGATAGGATCAATGGTTGGTCCCACGACACCTTTACCAGACAAAAAGTTGCTGTTATTCATCTTGGACAGGCTTCAAAAGTATGTGACTATTTGTTTTTATTTTCTGTTGGATACTTTGTTTATTGTTTATGATTTTAGTTCTGATAGTGATGCTTTGTTCTATTACTCACAGAAAGGACACGCATGGGGTATTCTCCGAACCAGTGGATGCAGATGAGGTACGATTTGAAACAGTGTTTTCATCCAAAATTGAGCTGACGTATTTTGATGGTATACAGCTTCCTGATTATTTCGACACCATTGATACTCCTATGGATTTTGGCACGGTGAGGAATAAATTACACAAAGCATCTTACGCCAGTTTGGAAGAATTTGAGGTTAGTTATATATTTTAGTTCCTTTGTCTTGTGTTTTGGTCTCCTGGTTGCTGCTGCGTTGATTCTGCCATTTATTACTTTAGAATCTTATATACTGGCACTTTGTCACCATTTAATGTTTTGGCTGCAATGTTCATCATTATATGCTGATGGACTTTAGAATCTATCTTCTTGCTTGATTATACTGGCACTTTGTCACCTTGTCCTTGTTTTGTCATCTAGTTATCTGCATATGTTTTGTTTTGAATCTCAGCTGTAAGAATTTTGTTGGTTTCTTAATTCTAGATTTTGGTTATGTAGTGGCTGTTTTTCTTAATTAGTGGAGGCAGTGGTGAGAAACACCCATGCAAATCCAAAAGTTATTCATCCATTGATATTAAGCAATTTCGCTCTGCCAGTATTATGGTTATCAATTCAGTGAAATTCAGTGCTCCATGTTACTCTTCAGCAAAACTATGAAATCCATTTGCTTTTGTGATTTCGATGCAATCTCTGAACTTCCCCTTAAGCTGAATTTGAATGATAACCTTTAGTTCGTGTTTGGTTTTTTGGACAGTTTGTATAGTATAAAATATTAGCTGGACGACATTAAAGATTTTAAATGGCGAGTTCTACTGTCTTTCAAATGACCTCTATATTTTTGTTTTTTATTTGGGTTGCCTCTGCGATCTCTGTATTTCATACAGATTTTAGATCTGCAGAGCTCTTTTCCCTTTTTGTTTCTCTTTAACGAGTTATTTGCATAAATTCTCAAAAGTATACAACTGTTTTCATGCTAGATGAGTAATAACAGTTTTCATAACAAGTTATATCTTTAAATTCTCTAAAGTATACTACTATTTTCGTGCTAGAAGAGTTTTAACAGTTTTCATACCAACTTATATGTTAAATTCTCAAAAGTATACAACTGTTTTCATGCTTGACGAGTAATAACAGTTTTCATATCCTTGCAGAAAGACATTTTCTTGATATGTTCAAATGCAATGGAATATAATGCCCCGGACACCATATTCTTTCGTCAGGTTTGCTTGAACCTTTATTTTTGTTCTCACTTCTTATTTGTGCATGAAAGTATTTCACTTTTTAGGCACGTTCTATACAAGAACTTGCAAAAAAAGACTTCCAGAATCTTCGGCAAGACAGTGATGATGATGGTGAACCTAAACCAGAAACTGCAAAGAGAGGCAGACCACCTACAAAAAATCCAAAGAAGCCACAGGGTAGGCCTTTAGAGTGTATTGGGAATCAGACTGAGCCATCCTCTAGTGCCACTGTTGTTTCAGGTGGACATAACGCCATTGGATTTAATAACATTTACAACTTAAGAAGAGGAAATCATACTTCCAAGTTCCACCAATGTGATACTGTAGCAAGGGGATCCAATGGGTCTCAAAACAATGGAACTTTGATAAATTGGTTGTCTGAATGGCAAAATGAATTCCCAGGTGAGGCAGTTTTCTGCTTCCTAACTCATTTTACACTATTCTTGATTAATTTAATCTAAAAATTGAAGCTATTATTTATTTTCAGCTTCAGTTTTGAGGAGCGTGGTTAAGTGTGGGAAAAATCAACAAATTTCTGTCAATGAGAACAGGCGTGATACTTATAAACAGTCATTGACATCTGTTTATCAATTACCTTTAATGGTTTGGGGCGAATCGAGGCAACTACTTGCTGTATGTGTAAAACAGTCTTGTTTTAGGCCAGTTGGCTTTTTGATTTAATCGTTTGGTTGTCAGCATGGCCTGACTTGTGATTAATTTTGGCTCTTATTTGTTGTGAAGCAGGTAGGTCTAGACACAGAGCACAGTTATGCGCGAAGCATTGCTCGATTCTCAGCTGATACAGGGCCTCTCGTCTGGAAGATTGCTTCAAAGAAAATAAAGGATAGTCTGCCAGTTGGAATTGACTTCGGTCCCGGTTGGATAGGACATAATGAGAGACCAAAGCAGTTGATGTCCTCGTCAACTAAGGGAAACATTGTTTCAAACGAATCTCAAGCAATTGACAATCTCCTAAGAGCAGGTGCATCTGGCTTCGATCATGGCATTTCAAACAGATTTTCGTCGCCAAAGGATGTGGATATTGTTAGGGAACCGTATTTGCAGAATGAGATGATGTTAACCCACAGGTTTTCAGATTGAGAGACCCCAATATCACGGCGACTCCAATGGCTTAAATGGTTGTTTTGGATCTGATTATCCACTCGAAATGCAGGGGATGAGATTTTTGGACACATCCCATTCAGGTAATTTAGCTTCTGCTCCTGCTCCTGCACACGTGAGGTCCAGCGAAGAAGCACCTCATGCTGCAATAATGCCAGCATCTGGATTCCTGTCCATTGTCCTCTAACTTAAAATGTAAAGCCAAAGGATCCTTCTCAATTGAGTTCCTCACCCTGCCAGATTTAGCATTACAATTGGGATTCTGGCAATCGAGGTGGTTTGTCCATCCCCTGGTACGTGATTATCTGAATAGTGATGACTGAAAATTTAGAATATATCTCTGTACAGATAGGTCTAAAAGCTTAATGTTCTTGGTTAGGAAGATGATTTTTGTAACTTGAATTGCTCTGCCAAAAATTGGAGGAGAGAGATTAATACAGAAGATATTTGGACTTGTATTTAATGTTTCTTTGCTGCAATTCACAGTTGAAGCCCTTTTGATCATTCATTGGGGACCCAAAGTTTGTTTCAGGCATTACTTTTTTTGAAGCGTCAGATCCAACCCGACAACTTTTATAACGGTACATACGATGTACAGGCCTTTTTATTTTTCTTTGGATACTGCTGTAGTTGAATTATTTAAACATCAAATGTCAGCATAGGACTGTTGGGTCTGTGTGGGACCTACAAACAAAAGAGGGGGGGAGGGTGTTATCGTGAGTGGACTGGTCCACGGGACTGGATGGAGTGCATCCAATCCCAGTGCAGGAAAGTCGATAAGTTCTGATTTGATGGAAAGGAATGATGAGGAGGGTCAGAAGTCTGACCCAGTCCAGCTCAGTGCTGGCCTAAAGTAGAGCCGGTGATGCTCTCTCCGTGTTCTTCATTTTCTTTCCTTTGTTTTACGTGTTTTTTTGACAGATTTGGAGGCTTACAAAGATATCTCTGTTGAGACTGATTGATGATTAGCTTAGCCTAATCCCCACCCATTAATCTAATCCCCCACTTCTTCCCAACAGAAGCTGTTTGATGGTGGATCCAACCCACCTACGTCTTAGAGAGGTCATTAGAGAGTTAATCATGGGATTAGTTAATAATGAGTGTTAATACTTAATTGAGGGGGATTACGTGGACGTGTGTTTCCCTCGAGGTAGACGAAGGGAATCCCCAAAACGGCACCGTATCTGGGCGGTTGACATGGATGGGATCAGGGATCCATATCTAAATCCAGCGTCGGTCAGAAAAACAAACATTAAAGTGGCATATGGAAAGTGAGTCAATAGAGTCAGTGTCAAGCATCGTAAAAAGAGTTCATCGCAAAGGACAAAACCGTAATATGACGACCGGCCGACGTAACGTTTAAATGCCAATGCTGGGCATGGCTGGCCAAAGAAAAGGAAAAGAAAATGAGAGAGAGAAGGGTCGGAGAGCGACTTGTAACGATTGAGCGCAGCATTAATGCAGAAATTCATGGCCGATTCAGGCCCACCTCTCCATCTCCATCTCCATCGCCATTTCTGATTTCTTTTTTCTCTTAAAACCTTCCGTTTCCCTCCTCTCTCCGCCAACTGTGGCGCTAAATCTGTAGTTTTTCTTCCATTTTTCGTCAGCTAAATCTGACTTTTGCTTTTATTACTTCTCTATTTTGTTCTTTTCTTTGTCTTACGCGTCTTCTATTTTCTCCCCTTTGCCCTTGCTTAGCTTGCTCAAATCGCTCATCTTTTCTTCCATCCCTCCCCCGGGTAATTCTCTCCTCGGGCGCGTTGTCCGGTTGCTTCCGTTCCGGTTTGCGTTTTTGAAATTTTCGTTTCCACTTTTGAGGGTTTTCTCGAGGTTTTTTTTTGTCCTGTGTCTGGTTTTGTTGAGATCTTATCGTGGGGTTGCATGACTTTGTCCTGTTTGGAGGGCACAGAATGGAGTCACTTCTGGTTTTGAGTTCTGCTATGAATCTGCGGAAATGGGCGAGTTGATTGATTGCGTTTGGGAGTGGTCGGGCCGGTGATTTTTTTTGGAGTTCGAAACGGAGATATGAGTTGCTTTTCCTGCCTTATTCCTCGACGTAAAGATGCCAGTAAAGTGGAAATCGACAATGGAACTAGATCTAATTCCCGCCATTTCGCCGACTTTTCAGGTTCCTCGTCTCTCTCTCTCTCTCTCTCTTATCTATCATCTCATCTTTTTTAACTTTACCGTTTCACTCGATGCTCGATTTGCTTGACTGAAATAGTCGTTGGATTTGCAGGTAATGGGAAGGGAAAGTCGAACTCATATGGTAAATCCTAGTTGTTCATTCCCTTTTGGCGCACAAAAAAGGAAAAACAATAAGTAAAACGGAGAGATTTTCCCACCGACATCTGGGTATTGATTTTTCTATGTTTGAACTGCAGAAACAGGGAGAGAAAAGGAATCTCGAGGTAAGGGAATAAATGGCCCGAAATCCAGCGCAGCCCGTAGTTTCACATTTCGCGAACTCGCCACCGCCACGAGAGGTTTTAAAGAGGTAAACTTGATCGGGGAAGGAGGTTTTGGAAGGGTTTTCAAAGGCCGCCTAGAATCAGGCCAGGTTCGTGTCTTTTGAGAGGTTCCATTATCTCTGTATAGAGCTTCGTGAAAGTTGGTATTTTTTAATCTGCGTCAACTAGGTTTTCTTTCTGACCCGTATGTATAATCAGGTAGTTGCAATTAAGCAGCTTAACCATGACGGTCTTCAAGGGTTTCAGGAGTTCATCGTGGAGGTTTTAATGTTAAGTCTGCTTCATCACTCCAATCTCGTCACTCTGATTGGTTACTGTACCGATGGAGATCAAAGACTTTTGGTCTACGAATACATGCCTATGGGTAGCTTGGAAGATCATCTTTTTGGTGAATTCTTTGATTCATTCCTCTGCAACTTTTTCCACTTCTTACCCTGTTTCATGGTAGTTTGTTCTAGAGAATATATATACTTGCTTCATCTTTGGCATGTGTCCGCAGTAGCCCTGTGCTTTTTTTCTGTATATTTTTTTTAAATATTGGGTGAATTCTTTGATTAATTTGAATTGTGGCCTGCTTTATGTATCTCATGGTTTAACCTCTGGCTGAGTTTCATGTATACTTGTTTGTTTTTCTAGATACGGATCCGGAGAAAGAGCCGCTAAGTTGGAATACTCGGATCAAAATAGCTGTTGGCGCAGCCCAGGGCCTCGAGTATCTTCACTGCAAAGCAAATCCGCCCGTCATCTATCGGGACTTGAAATCAGCGAATATCTTACTGGACAATGACTTCAACCCGAAATTATCGGACTTTGGTCTTGCTAAACTTGGACCAGTTGGCGATAATACTCATGTTTCAACTAGAGTGATGGGAACTTATGGGTATTGTGCTCCAGAGTATGCAATGAGTGGCAAATTGACTCTTAAATCAGATATTTATAGCTTTGGTGTGGTTCTTTTGGAGTTGATCACCGGGCGAAAAACAATTGACTGCACTAAGAAACAGGGAGAGCAAAATCTGGTTGCTTGGGTGAGTATTTTTAATTTTGCTTCTCTGTTGTGGTGAATCGTTAGTGAACTGATTTTGTGGAGATCAAGCCTTGTTTAATCTTCCCTGTCTGAATTCCAGTCTCGTCCGTTTCTGAAAGATCGAAGGAAGTTTGTTCATTTAGTCGATCCTCAGCTACAAGGACGCTACCCTCTCCGCTGCCTGCATCATGCTATTGCAATCACTGCAATGTGTCTCCAAGAGCAGCCAACTTTTCGACCTCTCATTGGTGATATTGTTGTAGCGCTCGAGTACTTGGCTTCTCAAAATTACACTCCAGAACTACACAAGAGAGGCCCAAACAGCCCCTCACAGCTGTCTCCTTCTCAACAAGGCCGCTATACTCGGTCTGAGGAATCAAATTCTGGACTCGGTTCCGCTTCTCTTTGATGGTTGTCTGGAACTTGTCTGAAACATGAAGGGTAAGTCATCATTTTGTATGAATTAAGAGTGAAATTTTACATTCACAGACATTCCAAAATGCATCATTTACTGCCCCATGTTGCAATTCTTTGAGAATGGTTCTTCTAGATTGTTCTCTATCAATTTACATCGTTTCATATCAGATTAAAAAGAAACACTATGCCAGCTTCTTTCGAACTAAATTACAGGGAATCTTTCTTTTTCGCTTCATGGAGAATGCTTGGTTGATCTTATCAAATCTTTCTTACGCAGTTCATACTAGATTCTTCCTAGTAATTAGTCCATTGCTATACTTTTTGTGCATTAGAGATCATACACCTCCTCAGATTTTCTTTCTTTCTATTGTCCTAGTAACCGATAGTTCCCTGTTCATCGTTCCCGTTTAAGACCTCTCAAGTGTATAATAGTATTCCATGCCCAATATTGAAAGAAGGCTATGAAAATAACAGCTGTTAAAATTGTTCTTAAATTGCTTGCAGGTGCTGCAGTTGACCATCTGGGGAGATATGAACACAACTGGCAGGAGAAGAAAAGGTTATTTTGCTGCACAAATATGTAAATGCATCTGGATTTGGAATGTGGTTCTTTCTTCTTTTTTACTTTTCTACGGTGATTACAATTAGGTGTTACAGATAGGTACATATCCATCCAGTCCTTTTAACTGTCGGCTTCTGCTGGCATTGGAGTTGACTTAGACACTTGTAAACTCTGCCTTTTTGTGTTATCTGGTTTAAAAAAACATGTCTTTTACTGACCAAGATGCTGAGCATGAACGAGTATGTTCATGTTGTTGCGCAAAAATTACGTCTTTCTTCACTGGGTACTCATGGATAGTTTTTATTTTACCAACCCACCTGTGTTCCGACAAGGTTTTACAGGTCACTTCATAGAATCATCATGTCTGAATGTCCAAATTTCTTCCCCCATCTGATCGTCGCCAAATAAAAACCTAGTGTTGGGAATTGAATAATCTGCGTTAAACTGGGTTCAACCTTTTACAGCTGTGAGAGGTCATAGCTGCCGAGAGAATTCCTCGTGCGAGAGAGTGTAAGGGAAAGCTTGATTGTTTGATTCAGCGATTCAGATTGTTTATACACGTCGATGCATTCCTCCAAATCGGCATCGCATGTAAGCAGGACCCACTCTGAATCATCGTCCAAATACTTCAGGTCGAACTTGCTGGTGTCACTGAGCTGAAATCTCCGACAGATTTCGTCCAATAATTCTCGAAATCCTTGATTTTTACGCATTTTTAACCGGATTTTCTCGGCCCCGTAGGTGACTTTTGCTCTTATAGAGTCATCTTCTTCGGATGCCCTGCCACTATCCTTCACACGGCGCAGAGAGTTCTCAGGGCCAAGGTGTTC
The DNA here is from genome assembly GCA_003255005.1 of Begonia fuchsioides. Classification (NCBI taxonomy): domain Eukaryota; kingdom Viridiplantae; phylum Streptophyta; class Magnoliopsida; order Cucurbitales; family Begoniaceae; genus Begonia; species Begonia fuchsioides. The sequence goes on from QAOC01021678.1 coordinate 193,802, forward strand.
GCCAAGAGTTTTCTGGCTCTGGGATCTCGTAAAAATCATTTCTTCTTGACTTGGGACATGGAGCTCAGCTTCACTTTTGTCCCTTTTCAACTCACCGTCGCCGGAGTTTTCTCTGCTGCTACGATCGGCGTACTGGCAAGAGGGAGGAAGCTGGAGGCTTCGACTTGAACAACTGAGGCTCGAACTGGATCCATGGCTGCATGAAGAGGAGCCCGATTTAGACGCAGCACCTTGGAAGGTGGACGTCTTCGGACAATCGATGATTTTAGAGGCTAAAACCGACGACTTTTCGGATAATGCCGGCGAAGCTATCTCCGGGAAGTTAGAATAGAGAGAACCAATTCGGAAAGTACCGGATGCGCCTTCTACCGAATCAATTACACGCTGGATTTTCTGCAGCGAGTGACCAACCTTCTTGATTTTTCTCGACGGCCATCGCTTAATCCCGTGTTGCCGGCAAATTCTTTTCAACGTCGTCGGACAAACTGAAGATCAACAGAAGAAGATTATGTTCAACTTCGTATCAGAAGATTTTGTGTAGATTTTACTGCATTTCTGCTTACCTCCGATGCTCTTTGCTGCATCCTTTAAACTCCCAGCAAAATGCTGACGAAGTACTTGTAAAGTGATTGCTTTCTCTGCCTTGATTCGCTTTTTCTCGCCGGGCTTTCCGCCGCCGCCGACGGCTAACAAGCTCCCCTCGCCGAAGTTGAAACACTCACTGCCGTCGACAGCTTCTTTCAGGCTAGAATCTTGTTTATTACGTTTGAGTGAGAATGAGTTTTCACCCATGTATTTTTGTCGACTGTCATCTCCGACGACGGTGAAGTCATCATCGCCCGGTTGGACCTGCGGAATTTCTGGTATAGCAAAGGGACGACGAGCTTCGTTCTCGAGTTCCTTGTCCGTTACGAGTCGTAGGCTCCGGATAGAATGTTGTATGATGATCAGCAACGAAGACACCATGATTCTCTGTTCTTCATGATCTGTGCAAGTAACGGGCAAGAAAAACTCGAGAACAAAGTCAGCTTTACCAGCATGAAAGCTTCGGAGACGGATTGCAATGGCCGCCCACAGATTAAACATCCTCGCATGGTGCGACAGAGGATATTCCGTGTTGCCATATGATTTAACGTCGCTGGAGAAGCAAGGTTTATGAGTCGTAAATGCTTCCCCAACAACCCCTTGCCCTTTGAGTAAATGATATTCCGAGCAAGCCTCGTGAAATGGCCCTAAACTAGGATCGGCGACGAAGCAAGCCCGGTCGACGGTGGAAACACAGCGAACGTAGTTCTCGTCGGAATGCCGGCAACCCTGTCGGCGTTGTTGGACGCATGGCGCCCATGTCTGGGCTAAGGGCAATCGATGAGTTTCGCATGCGAATCTCAAAACCGAGTGAATCTCTGCCAAGACGAAAAGCTCAACTTCGCCGTACGAGAAACAGTCCGACAGCTTTGAATTTGGAGCACCCAAAGCATCAGAGCTCCTAAGATCAACAGCCTGTCGGAAATTTTCGACAAATCGAGTGAAAAACGAAGCATTTTAGCTTAAATCTGCTGGTGTTAGTTAGGAAAAAAGGGGCAAACCTCTAGGGCTTTGCAGACACTTTCGAGCTCTTGAACGTACTTGATCTGTCGAGAAGTTCTGACGACTTCAATGACGGCCAAGCAAGACTTATTGCCTCGCTCAAAGACCGGAAGAGCTAGGGTTCCCCGGACATCGCACTGTTGAGCGAAAGTCACTCTAGGATACTCGTCTCGCCGGAAAAACGTGACGTCCGGCGTCCACTCCGGCACCTTCCGGAGAAAAACCCGGCTCGGCAATCCGACTACGTCCTCAGAATCCTTCTCGGCTGAGAACTGATATCTCATCGAGATATCCCGGTATTTCGCGAGCCTCGAGCAGGCTGCGTTTACTGAAAATGGAAGGTCTGTCGTCGTGAGAACCAATCTTCCGCCGGTGTTTACCGGCACCCAAACTTGGATTAGAACATCCTTCTCGCTCACAAATTCCTGGATATAATTTACTGCCTTGATTAATTTCTCCATGACCGGAGATTGGCCTGGAAATGACCTAGGAGAAAGCGACCGTCGTTTTTGAAGCTCGCTGTTTTCGATCAAACACTTGTCGTTTAAGGATCCGCTATCGTCGACTGTCTTCTGATTCATCGTCGAAACACTGTGGTTTTGATCGTTGTTTCGAGGTGGAATCGAGCTTGAATCTCCGTTTATCACTGGAACCGACCACCCGAACGAATAAGGTTCAAAAAGGGAAGAAGAAATTGAAGGAGTTATGGGGAGAAATTCAGATCCATCTGCTGTTTCAAACCAGCAACATTCTAATAGCTGCAGTTCATCCATGTAATCAAACTCCATGACTGAACCCGACGAAGTTTCAAGCACGGTAACTGCCGAAAAGATTCCATCGGCCATATAATCCAAAACCCTAATCTTCAGATCTTTTCCAAGCTAATTGACAAACAAAGTTTGAAGCAGAAAAACGATTTCCAGACAGCTTCAATGCTCCGCTCTAGCCTGTTCAAGTTTTCAAATCAGAAACTCGATTAGATCGAAGAAAGGCCACAAATTCAGAGAAAAAAGAGGAAAATACTTTGATCTGTCAAAGATTAGGTCATCCCAATTTGGAAATCTCAAAAGCGGTTGTCGTCCATGGGAATCAAATCCCATTCGAGCACCTCCATCGCCATTAAAGTTCGACCAAAAAAGAATTCGAAGCTCGAGAGTAAATGGAAAACAAACGGGAAATTCTTTCAATTTGGTCGATCAATATCCTATCAACTTTTTCCAGGAATCTAGCACAACCCACAAGTGATTTAACTTTTTTGTAGCTGGAATTTCACCAAGTTGACGACCCAAAACACAGAAAACAGCTAAATCCCAGAAAAGGCGAAGAACAACAGCAAGATGACGATTGAAAAACACCGATAGAATGCGACGAATCCATGAAAAACCAGAAGCTTTTTTCATCTATTTTTGTAAAACGAAATAGGTTTCCCAAAATTTTCCCCCAAAAAAATGGTTTAAGCCTCCTCTCTGACCACTCTATCTACAACCCCGCCCTTTCGCACACAGTCACTCCAGAATCTTCATCCGGATTCCATTAGAATCTTATACTCTCTAGATTCTGGTTTTCAAATTCCGATCCCACGAAACGAACACTCTCAGAAACCCGATGAACACTTTCTCCGGCGGGGAAAGTCGCCGGAAAGTCAACCACAAAGAAGGAGAAAGACATACAGATAGTATTAGCTCCGGCTTCTGCTTCTGCTTCTGCTGCTGTTGCTGCCATGGGCCATGGCAAATGGCAATGGTGGATTTACTCCTGCTTCGCTCTCGAGCGATCCATGGTTTCGTATAGTTGATCTTTTCATTCTTCTATCATCGCTTCTGCTGATTCTCTCCTGTCTCTTCGGCTGTTCTGCTCATCCAAATTATTAAAGCAGGAGAGGAATCAATAGGAATCAGAATCTTTCAAAATCAAAGCGTGTGAGCTCGTTGGAATTCTGGATTCAACGCTTCAGCTACTCCAGATAAGACAACCCCCTTCCCAAGCCTCTCTTCCACTTTAATGTTTTTTTAATTGTCGTAAAAAGCTCCAATCTTTAAAATAATCAGCGCTTCTCTCCATCGTGGCAATGAGTTTTGCTGAATCACAGTCACACATGGAATCTCACTCCCACCTCCCACCCCCTCCCCTCTACTTCGCCTGAATCCCCGCCTTCCACCGGAGCCGCCTGAAGAATCCACCGGCGACGGCGTTTAAAATTATCATTGCTAGTTCGTGGGTAATGATTTCTTCGTACCGAACGCGTGCCAGCGACGGAAGTAGAAGAACAAAAGTCAGAAATTCGCAGATGATGACCGAAGACGACAACTTGGTACCTGCTACAGATCATAATGTCTCCTTCAATCAAATTCAACGTCGCAAAACCATAAAATAACATAAAAATCTCGTCTCTGCTGATGAAAATAACAATCAAAAGAAAAAAAATCTCAAGATTCCACGACCTGAATCTGAATTATAATAGGCAAGTGGGCAGCCCACTTGCATATTTTGTACGTAGTTTTCTTACTTTTTCTAAGATACTTGAACCCAATAATTAAACGAAGAATGAGTAATTAATAAAATTAAGAGTTAATTAATTATCACCAAACAATACAAATCATTGCTTGTGTGTGCTTGACACTTGCCATAGTTGACCTACCTTTATTTCATTTCCACATTTAATTAAATTATTGTAAGCTTATGCTATTACACTTATTATCGTGACATCACGGAGTATTATTTTTATCCGACATGATGCTACCACAACATGCGGCCTAAACTATCGAACACTTCCGGACGAAATCGTGACACAAATGCTATATTGAAGTCAATGGCTCGTGGCGAGGAATAGAAAGAAGTAATATACTAACATGCTTCATTTGATTAATAATATGGTATGAAAAAACATACATTTCACCGAGCTCTTGAGATCATCAATACTTGGCCTTGCACAAATTAGAGAATGGCGTTCTTAGATGCCCGGCCTCACGTTGAGACGGGTGGTGAGCTTCTGACCGAGAGACTTGTCCGCCTAATCCCAAAAGAAACTCGAACAATTTGAATCATGTATGTTAAAATTGGGAAATTCTAGAAGGGATGTGTAGAGAGATGAATAACCTGAAACCAGTAGGTGATCCAGATGCTGCGGATTTCATGGGCGAGTCGAGGGTCGGACAAAGCTTCAACCCATCGGCAGATGAATCGTTCTTGCCTGTCAAAGTAGAAGTGAATGCAATTCTCTTGCGCGAATCCGAAGATATATGACAAAATATTAATGAGTAAAATAAAAGTGAGCATACCTTTCTGAATCAAATGATCGGTATCTCTCCCCAGGTTGCTTAAAGTTATTCTCCTTGCTAATTATGACCTGTGTTAAAAAACAGAAATTCTCACAAAATTTATAGCATTCACAAGATTCAGGAAATAATAAATCAAATTATTTGGCCAGTACTATAAATGGAAAGGAGAAGAACAACTTGATCTTAAGAGCAATCACTCTATATGAATTTTCCAGGCATGTTCTTACATAAAAACATGATTTGAGCTTAATATATGCCAAAAATCCAAACAAGAAAAACGATATAAGAAAAGAGAGAATAAAGGCGAGCAGATATAGTTGATACAAACACTCCCTCCAGAATTGCAATGGAGGTAATCAAACAAAAACTCCAAATAAAGGATTTCCTTCTACTTAGTTTTGATAGCAAACGCTCTTATGTAAAAACTTACCTTATCACGTCTTCCATTGCAGACAGCTGTGGGAATGGGATACCTCTCAGCATGGCGAACAGGATCATATCTCGACGGGAAGGAATTGACCTGACATTTTACATCACAGAGAGAACATTTATCCAACAATACACATTCTCAAACACTACCAACATTCTTAAAATTCCATTAATTTGTAGTGTCAATAATTTAGCAATCAATCATCTAGTATGGGAACGAAAAATAATAATAGTACCTCCTCCTTTCTTTCCATAAAGTTCATAAGACCATCATGGTGATTGTTATGGTGGGCACACTTGGAAGCATTTGGAGGAAGCTGCAGATAATTTGGTCCAAGCCGGTGCCTCTGTGTATCAGCATACGAAAAGATGGGAGTCTGGAGGAGTTTATCGTCTGAATAGTAAATTCCAGGAACTATCAGTGCAGGGCAAAAAGAAAGTTGCTCATTCTCAGCAAAGAAGTTATCAATGTTCTTTTTCAACACCAAGCGCCCAACAGGCTGTAAGGGAACAATATCCTCAGGCCAGGTCTTGGTTACATCTAGTGGGTCAAAGTCATACGTATCTTCGTGATCATTGTCTGGATAAAAAGTTTCCACTCAGGGTAGACACCAGCAGCAATTGAGTCCTACAAATCCTTAGTGGCGTGGCTATGATTTGATCCTCCTACTTGAATAGCTTCAGCCTCTAACAAATTTTTAACTCCACATGTTGGTTTCCAGTGGAACTTCACATACACAGATTTCCCAGTTTTGTTTATCAGAGTGTAAGTGTTCACACCAGAGCCCTCCATGTGTCTGTAATCTTGTGGAATACCAATGTCATCAAATAGGAAGGTAAACATATGCAAGCTTTCTGGATGGTGGGAAAAGAAGTCGAGAACTCTCCAATTCTCCTGAATATGAGACTTGGGATTGGGTTTCAGAGCATGAACCATGTCAGGAAATTTCATCCCATCACTGATGAAAAAGACAAGGAAGTTGTTACCCACAAGATCGAAGTTTCCCTGATTTCAGAAAAAAAAATTACCAAATCTTGATGAGTATCCTGATTAGCCAGAACTAAACAAAATAAGAGTATCTAAGAGAAATAACGGCAAGTAATTGTCACAGCATGAGAAAAAAAAGGTTCTACCTGTCTGGTGTAAAACTTCACGTAAAACCTCGAAGATCTCTCAAGGTCTCAGGGCTAGCTCGCTCATGGATGACAGTAGAGAAGCGAACAATGACAGGTGTTTGAACTCCTGGAGCTCGAAGGAAATCAGCACAAGTAAGGTTAGAAATATCATGGGTGACCTCAAAGAACCCCTTTGCACTGGCTCCTCTAGCAGTTCTGGAATACGCTCCCTATCAAAATTAGCAAGTTTTTCCAGCAAATGATAATCCTCAAGAAGAATTGGACCTGGAAAAAGAGTCACTATTTTGTTTAAAATTTCATTACAACACTACTACTTCAAACGAGAACTCACTACATGCAAGAAGAAAAATCCTAGTTCTTTCAAATTATTAGCCTCTACACATTCTTTTTATTTAAAAAAGAAATTGCATCTCAAAACGACATTATCGATCAAACAAATTCCAGGACGCTGAAAGAAGAATTTAAAATCCTTCAGAGAAGTTCATTCCAACAATAAAGATGTGTATTCTCTTAACTTAAAACTCATATATCAAAGAAATACGAAGCCACGAACTCCTAAGAAACCAGGGTAATTTTCAGTAGGATTCAAAAACAAAAGCTAGGTTCAAGGTGCCGTTCAAGCTATGCGAATGTATTCCCCTCTAAATTAACAATACTTATTAAACCAAAATATCCAGAGGAAGTAGTAATAACTATAATTTTGAAGCATATAGCTAATCACTATCTAGTATACGGTACCACTGTTCATAATTTTTCCCCACGAAAGAAAATACGATAAAAGATGACATGCAGATTAAGCAATATATTTTTCGCATTTTGGGTACCTCTAGTTCCAATAGTTAAGGATGAGTTGTTGTTCCACACAGGTGCACCAGAATTGGTAGTAAAAAAGGGGGAGTCAAAAGCACTGGAAGGTCGGTACTGCATCAACCACACAGAAGGAAAAATGATTCAACGAACAGCATTTCGCATCAGATAAATTCGTCATTCACTCTTATGACACCATAACTCTTCTCTCGGTCGCAGTGGAAATACAGCAGAAAAAAAAAAAATACCAGGCACCGTCCCGTGATTCAAGAAATAAAAAAAGAAGGAAAAATCCTCAAACAAATACATTTCACACCACGTAAATTCGTCATACACTTTGAAACACCATAACTCATCGCCAGTCTGCAGTAAAAACACAATAGAAAAAAAAAAAACAAATACGACAAACAAGATTGAATAAACTAGAAAAGAAAAGGTATTTCCCGATAAATGCGATACAAAATTGGGGAATAACCGATTAAGCGACAAAAGCCACCGCCTGATTCTCAAAACTAAAATCAACAAAAACTCCAGATAGTATTGAAAAACAGATGAAATCCGCTAGTAGATTAACCAAAAAGAAAAAAGAAACGAATCAAGAAAGAAGAAGCAAGAGCACCTTATTGGGATCCATAGCTCTCAGGAGAGGGAAAGTTGTAGTCTTAAGGAACAAATGCAATGAAAGCTAAAAACATATAGATGGTAACGCTCACTTCTGTAGCTCCAATTTATATATAATTAATAAATAATTCTTTAATTTATATATAATTTTGGTTAGTCGTTAGTGGTCCCTAAATTTAGCGCCCTTTCTTAAATCTACAATTCTTCTAAAAAGCTATTTTTGAAAATAAATCAAAATATGAGGACTCCGTGCACTCTATTATCCACTCACAAGATGCCACGTGTCCGAAAGTGCTCGAGTCGTGTGCTCCAAAATAAATTCGTCATTTGCTTAATGAGAACTATTCATTTGAGAGACTTACTTACGACTTTGCCCCTTAGCGCACTCGGACAAACCCACGTGCACCGCCACGAGATTGATATATAACCGATAAGACCCAAAAATTGGACCCGACCCATCAGTGGAGTTTAAGTGGGGGAAATTCCAGGGACCGGCTGGTCCGGGCCACTTGCTCAATTATTGTACGTTATTGGCAGCGATCGAATGGTGAGGCCACCATCTTAGATGAGTTGTGGCATGTTAGGGTTGTAATGCCGAAGGACTTCAATTTTCATTTCATTTTTGGAAACTTTTTGTAATTTCGAAGCACTTTTTGCAGGTTGTGGATCGACAATTTCGGTGTCGTTAGGGTTCACAAGGAAGCGATGGACGGAATCCGTAGCTCTGCCAACTATGTACCTCTCACTCCGATCACCTTCTTGGAGCGCTCCGCTACTGTCTATGGAGATCGATGCTCGCTTGTTTATGGGAATATCCAGTTCACTTGGAGAGACACGCTTGCCCGATGCACCAGGCTCGCTTCTGCTCTTGCTCGACTCGGCGTTTCTCGCCACGATGTTGTGAGTTCGATTCTTCTTTTCCTCCTTTTTTCTGAAATTATTTCGAGCTCGTTGATTCGCAAGAGCTTCATCCATTGATTATGTATTATAATTTCCAAATTGTTTGATTCACCAGTGTAATGCACGTTGTTCTAATCAAATTTGATTGCCTTTCGAGCACTGAACTCTCTTGTTTCTTGTTTGGTCTTAGAACATGTGAATAATCATTTGTGTTCCTGAGTTTATAATTTCTTAACCAGGTTGCAGCGCTTGCCCCAAATATTCCAGCCATGTATGAGCTTCATTTTGCTGTTCCGATGACCCGTGGAGTTCTTTGTACGCTCAACACTCGGCATGATTCGAAATTGATATCGACGCTGCTAACTCACTCAGAAGCTAAAATGCTTTTTGTGGACTTTGAACTCCTGCATATCGCCAAGGGAGCTCTTGAAATTATGTCCAAGAAATCGGCAAATCTACCTATTCTTGTCCTAATTTCAGAGCCTGATCAGCCCTTTAGCAACGCCCATGAAACTGATTCTTCTTCTGAAATACTTGAATATGAGAATCTTTTAGCCAGCGGCGACATTGATTTTGAGATTAGGCGCCCTATAGATGAATGGGATCCAATTTCACTTAATTACACATCAGGCACTACTTCGAGCCCCAAAGGTGTTCTATACAGCCATAGGGGTGCCTATCTCAATTCACTAGCAGTAGTTCTTCTCAATAACATGCTCTCGATGCCTGTATATCTATGGTGTGTGCCTATGTTTCACTGCAATGGGTGGTGTTTTACTTGGGCTGTGGCTGCACAAGGTGGCATCAACGTCTGCCAGAGAAGTATAGCAGCAAAATCGATATTCGATAATATCTCTCGGCATAAGGTGACGCACACGGCCGGAGCGCCGACGGTTTTGAACATGCTTATAAATGCACCGATTAGCGATCGAAAGCCACTTCCCAGAAAGGTGACGGTGATAACAGGCGGTGCACCGCCACCTCCTCATGTGATTCAGAAAATGGAAGAAATGGGATTCTTGGTTGTACATTTGTACGGCTTGACCGAAACCTACGGGCCTGCAACGATATGCGAATGGAAACCAGAATGGGATTCCCTTCCCTGCGATGAACAAGCTAAAATCCGGGCACGTCAGGGAGTGCAACATCTGGGGTTGGATGAACTTGATGTAAAAGATCCTGCCACTATGAAAAGTGTCCCATCCGATGCAAAAACAATGGGGGAAGTTATGTTTAGAGGCAATACGGTGATGAATGGATATTTGAAAGATACTAAATCTACGAGAGAAGTGTTTAAAGGAGGCTGGTTTAGAAGCGGGGACTTGGGGGTGAAACATCCAGATGGCTATATCGAACTGAAGGATCGTTTGAAGGATATTATAATCTCGGGGGGAGAAAATATAAGCACGATCGAGGTCGAGTCTGTGCTTTATAGTCATCCAGCAATTCTAGAGGCAGCAGTTGTCGGAAGGCCGGATGATCATTGGGGAGAGACACCTTGTGCATATGTAAAATTGAAAGATGGAGCTGAAGCTTCTGAAGCAGACATAATAAAGTTCTGCAGGGGCCGATTGCCACGTTATATGGCTCCTCGGACGGTGGTTTTTGCAGATTTGCCAAAAACTTCAACTGGGAAGACTCAGAAGTTTGTTTTGAGGGAGAAGGCCAGAGCTATGGGTAGCCTTTCAAAGCAAACCAGTAAATTGTGATCGGCCATTGAAGGGAAGGTTAGTTCTATATATTATGCCAACTTTCGATCATTGAATAAGGAAGGGATTAAATCATTGCCAATTGTTGGTTAATTGATATAAAGATTCCCATAATTTTCCTATTAAAAGTAGAAAAAACATATGTAAAAACAATGCTTTCATCAAATTGTAATGTTTACGAGTTAATCGACGAAAGTTACTAACCAAACATGTCTGACATCATTAAAACTGGCAAACATAGTGACAATTTGATATTTTTTATTGATTCTTTTAAAGTTTAAAGTATCAGTTGAACATACTATATGTTTCAAGAATGAAATTGATATTTGTCTTTATTTTGATTATCTTAGATGAAAAATATAAATTTTCTTCGTGAATGTGATCCACAAAATTTACTCGCATGAGTCAAATTTGCGTTTGACTTGGAGAATTTTGTGTCCCATGATACACATCCAAACAGGTGTTCCAAAATCTAACGTTAATAGTAGTCGAAGTCAACTTTTGTCCAATTTGGACCAATTCTAAGGGCATCACAAATTTGAAGATTCTTGTTACCTCCAAACCACCCAAGACAGATTACTACTTTAGAACCATCGGGCTTGAGTCTAGCATTCATCTTCTTCCCATTTCCAAGAGAAAATGAAGTTGGAAGTGGAAATCCTCTCACAGGAATACGTCAAACCTTCTTCTCCAACACCTTCTCAACTTAGAACTTTCAAGCTTTCCCTACTCGACCAATTCATTCCTGTTCCATATGCTCCAATCATCCTCTTCTATTCAAAGAATGAGTTTTGTCCCCAAGATGATACCTCAAGCAGGGTAGAACTGATGAAGAAATCTTTATCAGAAACCTTGACGAGTTATTACCCGCTTGCCGGAAAGCTGGGGGACGATTCCTCCATTGATTGTGATGATGGCGGGGCTTATTTTGCAGAGGCTAGAGTTGATTGCCATCTCTCTGAGTTTCTTTCCAAGCCTGATGTTCTTCTTGTTCATCAGTTCTTACCTTGTGAACAGGGCATCGAAGAGACTGACGGTTCAATTCGGAGCAAATTTGTTGCTCATTTTCAAGTAAATGCGTTCAAATGCGGTGGAATTGCAATTGGAATATGCGTTGCGCATAAAATTCTCGATGGTGTTGCCTTGAGCACCTTTCTCAAATCCTGGAGTGCTACTGCTAGGGGGGATTGTGAACCGATTCATCCCAGTTTTATTGCTTCTTCTCTCTTTCCTTCGAACGACTTTTGGCTGAAAGACGCTGCAGACTCCATGTGGGGTTCTTTGATGAGAAAAGGAAGGAGTCTCACGAGGAGATTTGTGTTTAAGAAGTCAGCCATAGCCAGCTTGAGGGCCGAAGCTACCGATTCAACTCTGCAACATCCGACGAGAGTTGAGGTGGTTTCCGCGTTCTTATGGAAATGCGTAATGGCTGCATCGAAAGAGAAACACGGTTTCTCAAGACCTTCTTTGATAACTCATTTAGTGAATCTTCGAAGCCGATGCGCCCCGCCCCGTTCGGATAGGACCGCCGGAAATTTCCTATGGATAGCAGCGGCTCAAACTAAAAAACAACGAGGCCAAGAAGAGGAAGACATGAAATTGAAAGATCTGGTTCGGAAATTGAGAGGAGCAATAACAGGAATCAACGGAGATTGCATAAAAAATCTTCAAAGTGATCAAGGGAAATCAGAAATGAAGAAATATCTGAGAGGAATAGGCGGACAAGGGTCCGAAGAGGAAGCGGATCATCTAGGGTTTACCAGTTGGTGCAAGTTTGGATTCTACGAAGTTGATTTCGGGTGGGGAAGTCCAGTTTGGATCAGCTGCACTGCTTTCAGGGAATCAGTGTTCATGAATCTGGTTGTCTTGGTAGACACGCCATTGGGAGACGGAATAGAAGCTTGGGTGGCCATGGACGAAGAGAAAATGGCCATAATGCAGAAGAACTCAGACCTCCTTTCTCTCGCCTCCCTCGATCCATCTCCTCTGGCTCTTTCTTCTTCCTCTACTGATTTTAAGGAAAACTAGCGTAACTCCTAGACTCTGTAGAATTGGATTAGCGATGAAGAACTGTGTTTGAAGAAACAGAGTGTGATGGCGAATGATTCGGTGTCCTCGTTGGTCACGTCACCATGATCTGCCACGTGTCAAACTCACAATTCCCAGAGCTTTGATGTCATAGGCTCTCGTTGGTCTTGAGCTTTGCTCCGTTCATCATGGGCTTCTAATTGTTTTGAATTTCAAACAACAGTTTAAAGGTTGGAAATGGAGTCAAGTGAGCAGAACCGATCATCACCGTGGTTCGGCTCAACCGAACCTAACTAAACCATGAGTCAGCAAGTTTGTTGAACCTACTCGGTCTAAAATTATTTAAAATTTGGCACAAAACCAAAATCAATCTCACATCGCATCCCAAATCTGATCCAATTTATCTACAAAAAAAAATTAACTCGGTAAAATTTGGAACCAAATAAAAAATAATCTGGAAAACCTATTTCCAATTCGTGGTTCCGATTTCAAATTTCCAGAACCACGGTTCTACGGACCGGTTTTCGATCCGTACTACGGTTTTTGCGTGAAGATTTGTATCTCCCGTGACAAGGTTTCATTGCTTGCATAAAAGAGACATGATAGAACAGCTTTGCAGATTTGAGTTTCTAGAGACAAGTGTTGTGTAAAAAACACCGCTGAGATGATTATTCAGACAAAATTAAGATTAACAGCTGAATTATTTTCGACTTTTTCAAGGAGGAAGTTCATGAAAGAAGCATAAGAACAATGCTTGATCGACGGCAGAACTGTTACTGTATGTAGGTCTGGCCGGTGATATCGATATCTCTGTCGCCGGAAGAAGGTGGCGGGGTGTGCTTGGGCTGGCCGGCTGGCTCGACCGGACCGTCGGCACTTTGAGTATCGCTTGCGGGTTTCTTTCTCAGCTGGTGTTGCTGCTGCTCCTCCTCCTCACCGGCGTATATTCCGCCGCCATAAGCGCCGTGCGTGGTGGGCTGCATCGGAGAAATATTAAGCACTGATTCTTCTTCTCTGTGCTTCGTCTCTTCTCGTCTCTGCTGCTCTCTCTCCTTCTCAATCCTCTGGTTCTTCTCCATGTCTTCTTCTCAAAATTCACAGATCCAGATCTCGCCTGGTTTATTTTAAGCTGGAGGCTCGAATGGGCAGCTTTAATACTGCGTAGTGCGTGGCTACTTAAAACTCCTCCACGTGTCCTGTTGTTGCATGTCTGAGCAAGTCTTTTGGGCTAATCTCAGACACCCTCCGATCCTCGTTTATTCCTCGTCGCTTTTACCAAGTCCTTAATTGCATCTAACCTCCCAATTATACGAGGTTCGTTTATTATTTTCAAATATAATCAAAGTGCTCAGTTTAGAGAATATTCTACAACAAAACTGCCACCGATGAGAAGAATAAAAAGGCTTGGTCTCCTTCGTGGGTCAGCCAAAACGAGACCGTTTGAAACAGCTAAGAGTTTCCAACTTCCAAATGCAATGGATGCATACCAAAAAAAGAGGGAATAGATACAAGGAAGGTTATGCATGACGAGAGCAAAGTTCTTCGTGGCGGTGGCATGACGTGGCTGGTTGCTGACAATGCATTTTATGGGAGTTTCAGAACTGAACAGAGGGAATCTGCATGTTGTTGACTTTGCACGTTTGTCAACGCTTGAAAGCAAGGCTCTAACTATTTTATGAGAGCATATATGCTTCGCCTCAGTTGCTTTTCTACGTCACCAAACAGCAGAGAAGAAGTGGGAGAAAGGAGATGAAGAATGTGATTCTAAGTCTTCTCCGAAGTTAATCATGGTCGGTGTTTTTCAGCGCTCCCTTTCTTTTCTGACCAAGCTGACCGGGAATCGCCGGTATAAATCCTCCATTTCTGAACGCATCAGGTGCGTCAGCCTCCCACGCAGACCGCACCCATTGGTTCCCCAGCTCAAAAATGATATCGAGAACCTCGGCTCTTGGTTATCGGCGACAGATGGTCTGACCTCCGATAGGATTTCCGATGGTTTAACCATGGTTAGGTCAGCTCACAACCATCTAGACGACATTCTTCATCTTCCCCAGTCGGAAGAGTCGCCCAATTTCCTGCCACAGTATGTTGATAAGCTTCTTGATTGTTTTATGAGCTTCATCGACGTTTATTGAATATTTCAGACGATGATGTTGGCCTTCAAAACTGATTTATCGGCAGCCCAAGTAGCCATGAGAAAAAATGACCCACAGAAAAGAGTTCTGTACGTGAAATCCCGGCGGAGAATGGCTAAGGAAATAGCTAAGCTTGTTTCCGCCGTCCGGCGCATTCGAGTTTTCCGATCAGAAACCTCACAGCACGGCGACGACAAGCTTGTCAGCCTCATCGGAGAAGTGATCGGAGCGAAGTCGGCGGTTTCTGTTGTTCTCTTCGACGGAATTTCCCGGACACTGCAAACGAAAAGATCGGTATTGATGAAATTCTTGGAGAGGAAACCGGAGAACGCCGGCGGAATAGAAGAATTCCGACAGTCGGCGACAGAGATTATGGCGAACACCGGCGAGAAGGAAGATCGGGAACAAGCGAGAAAGTCGATGAAGAAGATGGAAACTTTGGAGAAAGGCATAGACGAGATCGAAAGAGGTAGCGGAAGGGTGTTTAGAAGCTTGATCAGTACAAGGGTGGGTCTCGCTGCTTAACATTCGCACGCGACGAAACCAAATTAGTAATTATTTTGAAAGAGAGAGGATCGAAGAGTAAATTACTTAGAAAATTAACTATTTGTTTTTTCTATTTTTAGGAGAGATTTAAGATAATTAAATATTTTTAATTTAAGAATAAAAGAGTGAAGCGTGAGAAATAACCGCCGGACAACTCAAAAGCGGGAGGAAACAGAGAGGTACAGGTTTTGTCAGCGCGGAAAGATAGAGAGAGAAACAAGAGAGAGAGAGGAGAGAGAAGCGCAATGAGAAGAGCGAAGGCAGCCGCAGCTCTAACCCAACCTTACTCATTGGACGTTTCTCTGCCTTTTAAGCGCACGAGCGCTTGCTCAGTTATGCAAACCAGCTCTCGCGTAAGCCCACCATCGCCTCTTTCTCCGCTCCTCTCTTCGTCTCCATGGTTTCACGCTCAGATTTATCCGGCTTTCTGTGAGGTTGGGAACATATTCTACTCGAACGAGTCATGGGCTGTTGTGGATCTTTCTTTCTGAAAAAATCTCATCCGGAAAGGAGGAAGCACGCCCATTTCCATCGCCACCTTTCCGACAAGAACCAGCCTTCGCTGATCACCAACGGAGCCGAATCCGGACCCGTCGTCGCCGTCAACGGCGGTGTGCCGGCTTTTTCGGAGTTTTCTTTCGCGGACCTTAAGGCGGCGACCAACAACTTCAGCTCCGAGTTTATCGTCTCCGAAAGTGGCGAGAAAGCTCCCAATGTCGTATACAAAGGCCGCCTTCAAAACCAGAACAATCGCCGGTGGATCGCGGTCAAGAAATTCACTAAATTAGCTTGGCCAGATCCCAAGCAGTTCGCCGTAGTTGCTCTTCTTCGCTTTCCATTTGGTTTCTAGGGTGTTGGCTGAGAACTCTTTTATATGTCAAGATGATTAACATTAGCTTCTTTAAACTCCATTTATTTCCAGGAGGAAGCTTGGGGTGTTGGGAATTTGAGGCACAAAAGGCTGGCTAATTTAATTGGCTATTGCTGTGAAGGCGATGAGAGGCTGCTTGTTGCTGAGTACATGCCTCATGATACCCTTGCCAAGCATTTATTCCACTGTAAGTTTCTATATTTTTCCAGTTCCAACACGTCCATAAAGCCAACTGTTTCTCTTTTATCTTTTATTCTTGATTCTATCTTTACTTTTGGGTAAATGCTTTGTTTCTCGATTGGATAACTGCTGTTGAGTGGTTTTTCATTTATCGAACTCGCCGGTAACAATTGGTTTCGAGTTCTTTACTCTTTACATGAGTTGTTTTTTTCAGGATTCATATGTTTGGTCATAAATGTTCTGTCTACTTCATGAATCATAAACTCCGAATTGTTTCCTTACCAATCCGTTAAGTCAATGTTAGGCTAACCCGACTCGAAAATATCAAAGAGCGACTCGAAAATATCAAAGAGTTGCTTGTTCATTGCTAAACCACAAGGAAATTGTAAAGAAAACTCGGTGAATTAGAAATGTATCGATGAACTGTGAATGTTCTTCAAATGTTTGATGTTTCTTTACCAGATAACCAAGTATATTGTCAACTTTACTTGACAGGGGAAAATCAAACCATTGAATGGGCAATGCGATTAAGAGTCGCTTTGTACATTGCTGAAGCACTAGACTGTTGTAGTAAAAAAGAACGTCCACTCTATCACGACTTAAACGCATATAGAGTTCTCTTCGATGAGGTACTGTCCTGAAAAAAGCTCTTTGTTACTCATCATTTCTACAATTTTGATCATCTAAACAGATTTAAGACTTAATTAATTCTCATTCTTTCGTGCTGAAATGGGCTGCTTGTGAAATGTTTCTCTGAACAGGATGGTGATCCTCGGCTGTCATGTTTTGGATTGATGAAAAATAGCATGGATGGAAAAAGTTACAGCACTAATCTTGCATATACCCCTCCAGAGTATTTAAGAAATGGTACTTCGGTCTTTCTATAGGGGACAAATTATTCTTTTCCATGTCGAAATCGATATGAGTTTCTTCAATTATTTGTCCGACTCTCTTTTATTTCTAATTTCGTCATCACTAATTACTTGTTAAAGGTAACTTGGGATTTGTTTTTTCTTGTTGTAGGAAGAGTGACTCCAGAAAGTGTGATTTTCAGCTTCGGGACTGTATTACTGGATCTTCTCAGTGGAAAACACATCCCTCCTAGTCACGTAAGTATTTATTGAGGCATTTTACTCATTATCTTAAATATTTCTGTGTTGAATTCAGTTGCTATTTAAAAGAAGACTGTTATTATGATGGGAAAAAATGAAAATGCGAAGCAACTCAGAAAGATAAATCTAGTTTTACTTTGATATATACAAATTGAATTCAGTTACTGTTTTAAAAGATTGTGTGATTATGATCACTTTGAAATCTTTTATTTTTCCTTGATTTGGTATTACCGCAGCTACCTTTTTTATCCACAAACCGCGGGTTGTAGATCGATCCCTAGTTCATAAAAAAAAAACATTTTTGTCGTTATTTCCACATTTGAGGCTCGATGAAGCATTATCTGTCGAAACTTCTTTTTTACATTAATTTCCGTTGAAAGTTCTTTTTGCGTTGTTTCCACATTGTAAGACAGGCACTTGATATGATACGGGGTAAAAACATTCTTCTTCTAATGGATTCACATTTGGAGGGAAACTTTTCGACCGAAGAGGCGACGATAGTTTTTGATCTTGCATCACGATGCTTGCAATACGAACCTAGGGATCGGCCAAATATCAAAGACCTTGTGGCAACACTTTCTCCCCTGCAAACTAAATCGGAAGTAAGCTTTCTTTTTTGCTTCTCTTCTTGTTTCAACTTTATGTTTGCACAATTCTGCCGCTGCATGGATCAATTGAAGGGAGACTCAATATTCGTGATATTAACATGATTACAATCAGTTCGATCGTTGTGATTCATAATCTACTTTGGAATTTTCACGATACACCTAGTTTTGAATCCTAGACACTCAGAGACTAATCAGTTGGAATTCATCATCTTAAAGAAGTTTACCCATCATGGGTTCATGTGTTTAGGCTGGTTTTTCATGCGTTTAATATTTTTTTACAGCTTGGGGTAAATTGTGAAAGTACCTCCATCCATTGACATTCTTTTCGGTTACTGATAATGGATTACTATTTTATCTTGCAGGTTCCATCTTGTACGATGCTTGGAATTCCAAAGCACGAGGACGCACCTCCAACTACACAACACCCTCATCCTCTCTCCCCAATGGGGGATGCTTGTTCGCGAATGGATCTCACAGCTATCCATCAGATTTTAGTAATGATTCACTACAAAGATGACGAAGGAACCAATGAGGTAACTGAACAGAAAGAGTTGTTAACTTCACCAGATGGTAAAATGTTCGAACACTTGGTTTTGTGCAGTTGTCGTTCCAAGAATGGACCCAGCAAATGAGGGATATGCTAGAGGCTAGAAAGCGAGGTGATTTAGCATTTCGCGACAGAGATTTTAAAACGGCAATAGACTGTTATTCTCAGGTATAGATTTTTCTGGGAAAATTGGTTGAATTTCTCTGTCGTTTCCTCAAATTTAATTATTCTTTTGAATTTCCCACTTGCAATTTTTCCGAACGTAAATGCGGAGAAGATGAAAACCCAGAAAATATATTGATTGAAAGATTAAATACGCCCTATTGAGCAATTCGAGCGGCCTAATTCAAATTGTCTATTGATCATGAATTGGTTTCATTGTAGTTCATAGCAGTGGGGACGATGGTCTCGCCCACAGTTTATGCAAGGAGAAGCCTTTGTCATCTGCTCTGTGATCAACCGGATGTGGCTCTTCGAGACGCAATGCAGGCACAGTACGTGTATCCTGATTGGTCGACCGCATTTTACATGCAGTCCGTGGCCCTGGCGAAACTGAATATGCAAAAGGACGCTGCTGACATGTTGAACGAGGCTGCAACGTTGGAAGAGAAAAAGCAACGAGGTGGGAGGGGTTCTTGAAATAGACCCTCTAAATTTATATAATTAGTTGTAATTGATTGTCTATTATCTCGTGTACTCCATGGTTTGTGACAAAACACATGGGTTTGTATTGTGTGAAGAAAGTGAGAATGTGGTTTGATGAGAAGACCAAGTAAAAATCCAAATCAATCAACGCTCGCATTGTCGTCGATTCGATAATTTGAGTCGTTATGTAATTTGAGCTATATTTGCAGCGGCATTCCTACAAAAGCACGCAAATAAAATTGACAAATCTTGAACAAACGATCTCGAAAGTGGCCTGGTTAATGTTACTATGTCACCTGGCTTAATCATACTCTCCAATAAATAATGAAAGAACGAGCCATGCGGATAAAGAAAGTTCAAAGCCGAGCAACAACACGGTCGTGGAAAGCACATGCGACCATGCCATCGATTCAATTATATATCGAGATAAGAATATAATGCAAGAAAAAAGAGCACAACATGACCTAAAAAATAGCTCAGTCAGTTCAGAGATGGTAGAGTTGGTAACAAGTACCAAGGTTCGAATCCTGACAGTCGCAGTATGTGAGTTGTTACCTCCAATGCGGGGTAGTTCCTTGTAGACGCAGGTAAAAGTCTCTCATCTCTAGCCTACTGAGTCACCGTGACTTACCCCTCTACAAACTGTCGGGCCAGAATGTGGAGACTCTGAGGGCGAAAGATTTTGCTTTTTGGTAACCAGCTGAGAAAACCATTCCTTTCTTATTCAAAATCGACAAACTGTGACCAGTATGATTGGCTCATCACGTACAGAAACAACAAAAACCAGTTTTTTGAAGAAAGAAAATGTAAGCTAGTTTGCGTGAAGCAAATAATATTTTGTTCCAAGACATCGCGAAACATTGCAATCGAAAATGGATGGTGCACATGACATTCAATTCTACACCAGCAAGAACTCCTTTTTTGACACGCCTGAAAAATAAACATGTTTCGATTTAGTAAACAGTAGGTACCAGTGCATGTTTTTCATTCGGAGCAACGGCCAACTGCCAGGGAAATAGAAGGAAACCAGGGGTGTTAAGAATACAGCTATTCCCATGAATCATGATACAAGTTGGTTCAGGAAATCAGAATATACTCAATCATGTAAAAGTAAACTTAAGGATCACTTCCAGCAAATAACACGGACCATGAAATGGGTAATTTCTCTTAATTCTATGCAGAGCTTATCAGCTTCAGGGGAAATTTAAAAACAGTAGTTCACCGTTCTTATCCCTGAATAAGCTATATTGGAAGAAGTCACATTTTCAAATATAAATAGAG
Organism: Begonia fuchsioides; assembly: GCA_003255005.1. Classification (NCBI taxonomy): domain Eukaryota; kingdom Viridiplantae; phylum Streptophyta; class Magnoliopsida; order Cucurbitales; family Begoniaceae; genus Begonia; species Begonia fuchsioides. The sequence continues at coordinate 214,223 of QAOC01021678.1, forward strand.
AAATAGAGATAAGCTAAATATAAGTAGGGAATTCTATAAGCTTGTTTGAAACTACGATATGTACTAGAAGTCAACTTATGAACAGAATTTAGCTGAAGAGAGAATGATAGAAGAGTTTGATGAAGTACCTAAGCCTCATGTCCATGATCACCGTGGCCTGGCTCATGTCCATGATCACCGTGGCCATCCCAAGGATGTCGCCAACCCTAAACAAGTGTCACGATTAGGAAATCTGAAATTTTTTCATAAAATAGAGAATTGTAAAGGACGATTGGCTCTCACCAATACAACAGGACCGTCTTGCTTAGCCCTGTACAGAACCCAGAACCTGAAAAATAATAATTGGAAAATTTTAAGCTTCCGAAAGAAACTTTCCCTCTTCATTCGGCCTCTGTTACGTAAAGTTCTATCACAAAATCAACGATCGTATCAATTTCAAAGACGAGGAAAATCGGATCAGCTAGGGCAACGCCGAAAGAGAACGCCGATCAGAGAAAAAATTGGCTTTCGTAAACCTAATCGCTAAACGGATAGTAATCGGAGAACAATCGAAGAACTCAAAGCCAATTCAAGGCTCCGTTAATTAAAAACACAATGCAAATGCACAAAAGAGAAATCATAATCAGGGGAGAGATTCATACCACATGACGGCGCACAATCCCTTTCCAGTTACAACGTGCCATCGTTTAGGGTGGTGCACGGTTAGTCCCTTGAAAGTAGTACCTCCACCATGGCCATGGCCGCCGCCCATCTCTCTCTGACTTTCTCCGACTACGGGAAGCTCTTGATATCAGAATAACTTCCTACCAAAAAGACTTTAGTTTTTAATAATTTTAATCCAATTAAGTGATTGCACGTGGCACGATTGGCAAAAATTTTCCACTTTTGCCCCGCGAAAAACCTCTTCTGTGGTCTCTTCGATTGAAGTTCTCACAATTTTTTATCGCTGAGCAGCCATGGCTACGTCGCCGCCGTCGAACTCATCCCCCGGCGTTCAGAGGCGGAAGAGAGCGTTTGGATTGGTAGCGAACGCAATGAAACGAAAAGACAGCTTCATACAATTCTTCGCTATGACGGGCATACTCCTCCTAAGCTTCCGATCCTTGAGCCAGAAGTATCGACTTCACGACCTTCTCGAGGATAATTCAGCTCTCAAAGAGGAGCAGGAGAGCCTCATCAATCGCATGGAAAATATTAAGAGTCGTCTCCGTCAAGAGGGCGCCCTTGACTCCACTGGCCTTTTCGCCTCCAGGCTTCGCCTTCTCTTTGGCGACGATGATTAACATCCAGTTTACCGGGTGAGTTTGTGATTTTTGATTTGTCTGTAAGTTTGGCTTCCTTTCTGTTCATGGTTGTTGAATCTGGGCGAGATATTTGAAAGCTTCGATTAGTTGAATATGCTCTTTTGGTTTTCTCAGTTCCATTGCTTTAGTTTGTATTCACTGACATACGATCCAGAAGCTTTTCAAGTATTGACATTATGAAGAAAAGAATTATGTCAAACTCTGGTTAATTTAAGGTTTTATTTCATGTATTCATACATTTTTCTGAGAGGGGTCGTAAATGTTGCTCAAGAACTGATTGTCGTTTAGCATTTAGCTTCATGCTTAGGTTTCACCCGAACCCCATTCAAAGCATCAGCTTTGTGTACTTCCAGTTGTTTCTATGCAGTAGCCGAACTGCATATCTTAGTTTGATTACTCTAAATGGTTCTCATAACTATCTGATTGATTGTCTACTCTGTTAAATCCACTACGGTTACATAGATATAAATTCTACCCAGGATTGAGTTCTCATTTTGTTTTCTGCCTTCGTTGTTTTCCATGATTGTATCCTTAAAATGCTCGAATGCTTAGTTTCTCTAATACAACCCCTGTTTTCAAACACATTTGAGTATAGTTTGCTTCGAAAGAAACTCAAACTAGCATGTCAATAGTTTGCCATTTTGATTGTGCCTTTGGTTGTGTTCTAATGGCCCCTTCTGTCTGCCATCTACATATGCTACAGTGGTTGGATTTAGTGTCTAATCTCTGCTGGCAAAAACTAGAAGATGAACTGGTTTGGATTGGCTGTAACTTGCATGGGAGATGGCTGGAAGGCTGATTATTACATGTCTTGGTCTTGGCTATGAATGGTCTCCATTTTCATCTAGGGACATGTTTTTTTTGTCGGAATAAATGTTCTCTCGAGCATCCAACAATAAATTTGCAATTTTTTCAACCACATGCAAATTTCTACACACTAATTTTTGCCTTATTTGCATGTCTACATATCATGGTATTTTTTTTTTCTTATTTTTATTCGGTTCGGTTCTAACCAAAACTGAACCGAACCGATAAATACTCAGTGAAAATGTTTCCTAATGGAAGAGTATTTGCTTCCTTGTGCTAGATTATTCTTACTTACGCCGGCTTACACGAAAGGAAGATTGAATTCAGCAAATAACATCGTGTAAGATAGTAGGGGTGCAAAATTAGAATAGTTACTAAAATCAAGCAATTGGTCGGGTCGGATCGGTCCAGGTTTCGTACCGGACTAACCCGACAAATATTAAAAAATGCGCACCATTTTGGGTTGTTACTAAGTTACTGGGCCTCCACTAGAATGTATGGGCCTTTGGGGTGTGCTAGGGCTTCTGCGGAGTGCGAACAGCAGTAGCAAACCCTAATGGCGTCTTTGATTTTTTTCTCATCGTTGGCACAGAAATGGAGGGAATCTCAGAAACAAGAGCTTCTACCTCGCCGAAGCTAGAACTGATTCAAGAACCGGAACTCAAAAAGATAAAGATGTCTTCGACAACCGACGACGACAACGAAAACTCTAACACCGGTGAGATAAAAAAACAAAGATTCAAGCGACGGAAAGTTGCAATTTTCTTCGCGTACTGTGGCGTTGGTTATCAAGGGATGCAGAAAAATCCAGGCGCTAAAACAATCGAATCGGATCTAGAGGAAGCGCTTTACCTCGCTGGAGCTGTTCCGGAGCAAGATCGTGGGAATTCTAAGCGCTATGATTGGGCTCGATCTGCGCGTACAGATAAGGGAGTGAGTGCCGTTGGTCAGGTCGTCTCTGGAAGGTTCTACATTGACCCTCCGGGTTTCGTCGATCGCCTAAACTCAAACCTTTCGCCTCAGATTCGAATTTTCGGCCTCAAGCGTGTGACAGCTTCGTTTAATGCTAAGAAGTTCTGTGATCGGAGAAGGTATGTGTATCTTCTTCCTGTTTTTGCCCTTGATCCAAATGCCCATCGAGATCGAGAGAGTGTCTTGGCTAGTTTGGGTTCTGAAACCGAGCTGGTTAAATGTTTAGAATGCTCTGAGAGAGGACGAAAGGTCGAAGGTTTGATGGGAAAGCGTAATTTGGTATCAAAAGCTTCAAATACTATACTAACCACTGAGTTTAAGGAGGAAAGAAAAGAGTTATCAGATAAAGTCAATGCATTTGGCTCAAATTTGGAGGCCGCAAAAGCAGCTGAAAGTATTGGTGAAATCATGCATGCTGAAACCAACGAGAGTGAAGAAACTGATATCCTGAAGAAAGAGAGTGAAAATGGGAATGCTAAGCCTGAAAAAGGGTTTTGTTATGGTGAAGAGGAAAGAGACAGGTTCAACAAGATATTGAATTCTTATGTTGGGACTCATAATTTCCATAACTTCACCACCAGAACGAAAGCAGAGGACCCTGCAGCTCAGCGATTCATCGTTTCATTTGATGCAAAAACCACTGTCATTGTTGATGGAATCGAGTTTGTGAAATGCGTAGTGGTGGGGCAGAGCTTCATGCTTCATCAAATACGAAAGATGATGGGAGTTGCAGTGGCGATAATGCGAAACTGCACTTCCGAGTCCTTGATTGAGAAGGCTTTGCAGAAGTAAGCTAGATTTTTCATAATTTACATGGCTAAAACTTTAATGTTTTTCTCATGGAATTTGTTTGCTCAAATGCAGAGATATTAACATTAACGTGCCGACCGCACCCGAGGTTGGCTTGTTCTTGGAAGAGTGTCTATTTTCATCATACAATAAGAAGTGGAAAGACACTCACGAGGAGGTATCAATGAAAGCATATGAAGAAGAGGCTGAAGAATTCAAGATGAAGCAGATATACTCCCATATCGCATCCACCGAGCACAAAGACGGAGTTGTCGGTCTTTGGTTGCATTCTTTAAACCACCGGAACTATCCAGATTTACTACTCAAAGACGACGAGCCGAAGAAAATGGACGAGTGAGCTGGATTTCAGCTCTTACAAAAGTTTTGCAAGTAAAACAGAGACAGGTCTACTGTTACAAGGTATCATTTCATCTATCTGTTTGTTTCGAGGAAAAGGGTACTAGATTTTCAAATTTAGCATAGAAATTCCCGAAGATATGCCTTATTATATCGATTTTCTTGCTAAATACAAAATTTTCGGAGATTCGGTTTATCTATCTCAAGTTTCTTGACCATTTAAAGATAAAGATTCAGCGAAGAAGTTTCATACTTTTGTGTTTACTGAGATTTTTGTTTTTTGGATGAGTGGGAGAAGATTTTTAGTCTAGAATATGATCCAACGTAAATGGTCTTGTTTAGTGTTTGGGTTGTTTTGGAATCCGAACAGAACTATAACATCCTCCCTTGTCCACATAATCCCACTCTCATCTCTCCACAAATAAAACGATGGCTATCTCTTCTCTTCACCGGCCTGAAATCTTCCGGCGCCGGAAAAGTTACCTCGCCGTTGCCAACTCTAAGACTTGGCATTAGTGCTTCTCTGAAAGACGCCGGCATCGCCGATGTGGCCACCGCTGCTATCGCAGTGCTTGCAAGCAATGCATTGGCTGCCACCGTTCTTCTCGGCAGTGACACTGGGGAGTTGGCTTCCGAGTAGTTTCACGGTGGCGTCCGGCGATAAAATCGTGTTCATAAACAATGCCGGGTTTCCTCACAACGTTGTGTTCGACGAAGACGAGGTACCCGCCAGAATTGACGCGGGTAAAATTTGGATGGGTGAGGAAGATTTTCTGAACGCCCCTGGTGAGGAATATTCGGTCTTTGGCCGGAAAAGTGGGTGTCAACTGAGAATGTTTTTCAAATTTGAAAATTTTTCTTCATTTCTTGACTTGATCTTCATAAATTATTGCTGATGATTCGAACATCATCGGTCGAAAGTTCGATGATTGAAATAAATAGATAACTCGTCGCAGTTCAAACATTAAAACTTGTATTGAAATTTTCAAATATGAACAAATTGATCCAGTCAAGAGCTGCATTTGGACAGGAAATGGATGCCAATTTTCAGGATGAAGAACTTGATACGAATTAATTTTTTTATCTGTTCAATTTGAGAGGGATGGGTTGATTCATGGTTCTTCTCCGCCATAAATTCACCTCTTTTCTGGGCTGCAACGCCACTGCTCGATGACCCACCGCCAATGGCGCGGAGAAAGGAACTCTACACTCTTTTTCTTGTTTATCTTCTTGCTTCATCTCTTCGCCGGAACGATGTTCTCTCTGGCCTGAATTCTCCGGCGCTATCTTAGCTTTCCGACTGAAGTTAGCCACACCGTCCCGTCCGCTTTCAAACAGCTTCATCGGACTCGACGACGGCGCTTTACAAGGAAGGGGCGTCTTCTGATCCAGCCGATCAGTTTTCCTCCATAATTTCACGCCGGTGAAAAGTTTTTGTAACACCGACGATCGGAGCTTTGCTTCCCGTGGAGGCGAGGTCGTCGATTTCAAATCTCTAAGCGGGAAAACAGCTCTATTGGCTTTCTTCATCTTATTAGAGTACATGATTTGGCCCATACAAGAAACTTTCGGCGCCACATCAGGAACGGGACCTGAGAATCCCAGGCCAGCGGAAGCGCCGAGCCTGAATTCGAATTCTTCACCGGATCTCCCATGATCCCGGTTCGGACTGGAAGGAAGCTTTTTGCAAGCCATGGCAGAAGCTGCTTTGGGGAGGAATTTCAAGATCATATTTCTCGGCTTCTTCTGGTTCTCCGTCGCAAATAACAATGAAACTGTGAAGAACCCTTGTTTGCAAAGATTATATAGGCAGAGATTGACCCTTTCAACCGACAAGATAACTACTAAAAAAACATGATCTTGAATCCCTCAAAGTCAAACCTTGATCCAGAGCTGACCTTTTCCTGAGACATGCGGTCAAATGGAGAAGGTGAAGAAATGAAAACTAGAGCTTGCTTCCATGGAAGACTTATCTGCAACCAGCCGATAGGTCTGAACAATTATTATTTGACTTTTGTCTTTTCCTTCCATGTTTAGATTTGTCTTTGATATTGAGATTATTAGCATAATCGTTCAACAAGCTCGACCATTTAGACAGAGTAGTTTGACTTTTGAAATAGTCCAAGTGTCCAACATCATTTGCATACAATTTCAAGATTATGCTCGTTTTAATTATGTTGAAATCCTTCTACACTATTAAAATACCTGGTCGGTAAGAAACTCTAATAAAATTCAAGTGCGACCCCAAGAAGAGAATTTTATTTCGATCCATGAAGGTTGGATCAGAGAGATTCAAGAATCTAGATTGAAGAACATCGGGTCGGTAAGAAACTCTATTAAAACGATGCATTTTTGTTCAGAAACATGATCCTGGCTCTAACATTTCCATGATAAAACATGCTTTTGAAACTATATGATAAAAACAACAAGAATCAAAGGAGGATAACTTAAATATTATAGTAAATTCTTTGGATCCAAATGATCATAGATAGAGCCTGAGAACCTTCATGGATATAACCTCCATCATGTCCCATTCTCCACTAATAAACAAAAACTAAGAGAACAGAGTCTTCCCTTCCACAGTCCCATACCTTCTCAAGTTGTCGAAATCCACAGCAAAAACCAACGGCAGAACGCTTGGCAATTCCGGATTCTGCAGCAGCAATTGCTTCTACTTCTACAAGCTTTGACAGAAAGAACTGAGAACTAGACATGAGATTCTGATTTTTTGTTCCTATACTCAACAAAGCTTTCACAGACAGCTTCAAATTAATTAAAGTGAAGTACTCTTGCAGTCTATGAGTTAAAGGAAGAGTTATTTCTACAGTGCCCGAGCAGCAAAGCCTCTCTCAATCATCTTCTCCACTAATTCCTCGTGCTTTTTCAACTGCCCTGCTTTCCTTAATTGTTGGAGAACCATCTCATACACAGGCTGCCCAGGTTTTAAGCATTTCTCCTCAAGCATCTCCCTGAAGAAACTATAGGCATTGTTCCAGTGCCCCATTCCACAGTACAAAGAAATCAAAATCCTATAAGTATTCACATTAGGCTCGACCTCATTCTCATCCATTTCCTTCTTCAACTTCAAAACCATATCAGCCGATTTCGACTCGGAAAACATCTGCATCAATATATTGTAGGTTACTGTATTGGGTTTACATTTTGATTCTTTCATTCTAACAATTAACCTGTGAGCAGCATTTACATCACGCAGTTTTGCAATGCTTCGGAATATAGGATTGACAGTCGAAGCATTTGGAGTGCAGTCTTTCTTAATCATCGAATAAAAAACTTTCATAGCTGCTTCAAGGTTGCCATCCCGGCAATGACTATCAATAAGGAAATTATAAGTAATAATGTCAGCAGGGCAACCTATCCTCTTCATCTGATTATACACTTGCAACACCTTTTCAGTTCTGCCTGCTTTCACATGAACCCTCATTAGATTGTTGAATATTACAGCATTAGGGTTAACCTTTTCATCAATCATCTCTGCTAAAACATCATGGGCTCGTGTAATTTGGCCACATCTACACAACCCATCAATCACTATACTATAAGTATACACATTCGGTTTTATGCCACCCATTTTCATCTCCCCGAACACCCTCTCCGCTTCTGAAATATTACCAGCTCGACACCATCCATGAACCAAGCTAGAGTACACGACCACATCAAGCTCAAACCTATCCTTTAAACTATCAAAAAATGATTGAGCTTCGTTTGCCCTTCTCTTCTTACAAAGGATACTGATTAATATGGAGAAAGCAAATTTATCGGGTTTGCAACTATAATCCTCCATACGATTAAAGGCATGGACAGCTTCTGCCGCTAATCCCGCTCTTACATATCGACGTACAAGAATTGAGAATGTTTCTACTGTAATTTCTACGTTTCTAGCTTTCATTAAGTCAATCAGATGCCAAGCTAAATCGAAATGCCTTACCTTTCCCGCTAGGTCGACCATCTCGTTATAGGGCTGTACATTCTTCTCAAACCCGTCGCGGGCAGTGACCCAATTGAAGAACGCTAGGGTTTGAAGGAAAGGGATACCATGGCGTACTCCGCCGCATTTCTCAATCACGCGGCGGGCGATTGATGCAGATATGGAACGAACGGCCGAGATTTGGGAGAACTCATGCGAAAGAGCGGAAATAGTCAGGTCAGGTGAAGAAGGAGGCATATCAGGATTTACAGTCGGGTTTCTCCGATGGTGGTCCTTGATTACGGCGTGCAATTTGTCGGCGATTAGGGTTTCCTCAGAAGAAAGCTCAGTCTCAGGGGCATCGTTAGTATTTTCATTTACGACTTCATCTTCGAAGCAATCTTCGATAGAAGAAGACGACGAGGATGAAAAAAGCGCAGATTGCCGCGAGAGAGAAGAGAGAAAGTGCGGGACACACAGCTTAGTTCTTGTCAAAGCCATGAAAGGGTAGTTTCGAGCTCCCCCTCTTGCTAGGCTGCTACTTCAATAGTGAAAGGTGAAGCAGAGATTTTAGTTTCATTAGATTTATAAAGCGACGCCGTTTCAATTCCTTAAAACTACGCCCTAATTCTAGCCCGTGACGTCACGACTAGCCCGGCATTGGCATTGAGCCCTTTCTTTCTTCTTTAAAAATAAAATAAAAATCAGCATTTAATTATAAGAAATGCTCAATTATTTATTGTACCAGTCCTCATCATGTTGGCAAATTCCTCGTAATTAATCAGCCCATCCTGAAAAAAAATTGTAAAATCGCTTGAATCTCGCTGAAATCAACTCTGGAATCAACAATCTTTCAGCTCTGAAATCAGGAACTCACCTTGTCGGTGTCGACATCATCAAGAAGCTCATCAATGGTGGCTTCATCCCCCATTCCATACTCAGCCATGGCTTGTCTGAGCTGCTCTCTCGTAATAAACCTGGTGCGAAAGAATCAACTTTAGCCAAAAGGGTTGAAACAGCAGTCTACAACGGAGAAAGACAGAGCCCGCAATGGTTGCGGTCGAAATACTGGAACGCCTTGGTCCAGTTTTCGTCTCTCTTGCGATGCATGGTCGCCGTGATGAACTCGTCGTAGTCGATCATTCCGTTCTTGTCGATGTCGGCCTGATCGAAAGGGGTGAGTTAGTAGACGAAATGATGAAGATGGTTAGGGTTAGGGTTTTTGTAGCTCTTACGGCTTCCATGATTTGCTTTATTTCTGCTTCGTTGAGCCTGGAACCGAGTCTCGCTAATCCAGTTTTGAGTTCTTCAAAAGTAATTAGACCACTTCCATCTGTGTCCATGTTTATAAACATTTTTTTCAACCCCTTGATTTCTTCTTCCGAAAGACTCTTCGCCATTACATTGTAAGCGAGTTTCTTAAATTTGTTCATCGCACTGAACTGTTTCATTCTGATTAGGACTGCGCTGTCTACAGGCTTGTCGGATGCCTCTCCGTCTTTCTTCAGCCATGGATGTTCTGGTTGAAGCTCGAAAATATCAGTGAACTCATTGATGATGGAAGAAAGAATAAATTCTTACTCAGTGCTTGCGCAGCTGTGATCCTGCCTTTAGGATCTCTTGTTAGCATTTTTCTGACAAGGTCTTATGCAGATGAAGATATAGATGGCCATGGCGATTTTCTCAAGTTGACCTCTCCTTTCAAAACAGCTTCAAATATGCCTTCCTCCGTCTCTGAGGATTTCAAATCATTACAGAGAACACACAGTGCAGCAACTTCTAAGAAACTGTACGAGGTAATAAAATACACAGATTCAGCCCAAAATGGAGGTTTCCCAGCTAAAAGAATGTACAGAATGACTCCAGTGCTCGTCTATCTCCTTCCCATAATGTCTCTCCAACACCTCCGGAGCTATGTAGAATGCGCTTCCAACGATGTCTCTGTAAACTTGCCCTGAATCCAATTAGCCCACGGAGGGTTATAATTCACATGGTTTTCTTAAAACAATACAGATTTTAAGACCCATGAAAGAAATTTAACCTTCCTCGATGAACACAGAGAGTCCGAAATCAATAGCTTTGATCGGAGATTTATCATCCTTACTCGCCAATAAGAAATTATCCGGCTTCAAGTCTCTGTGCATTACCCCCATGAAATGACAAGCATGAACAACACTCACAATCTGTCTACAAATCGACGCGGCTTCTCGCTCGGAGTAACTTCTTTTGGAATTAATTCTGTCGAAAGCGCTCCACCTGTGCACAACTCCATGACTATGCGCAGATTCTTCTTGTCTTCGTAGACGCCCTTGAATTCAACTATATTAGGTTGTCCTGAGACATGTTGTAGAATCAAAATCTCTCTCCGAACATCATCAATGTCCGGCTGGTTGGTTAGGTTTTTTCTGGATATGGACTTGCTAGCGTAGTTTCGCCCAGTCTCCTTCTCTGTACAAAGAAAGGTGACCCCGAACTGACCCCGACCCAGCTCCTTATCCAGCGTGTAAATCTTAGTTATATCAACGAAGGGCTTTCCCGTGACTGGACAGATCTCCGGCGGCGGAGGAGAAAAACTGGGAAACGATTTGGTCTTAGGAGGAGGTTTTGACGGGGGTTTCTTCCGGGAGTTTCGGTATCGACGAGGGGGTGAAGCGGAAGAGGAAGAGATTGGGATATCACGCCCGCAGTCGAACCATTTGCTATAGAAGAGACCCAATGAAGATTAATGGTGTTGTTTCTGTTAGAGAGAGAGAGAGCTGAAATAAAAAGTATTTAAGAGGATTCGAGGACGAAGGTCTGTGTTTGTTTTTTTTGCTCTATTCTGTGCTTTGCTTTACCGTCTGCCAAGGTCCCGAGCATCATTCTTCGCTCTCTCTCCTCCATCATCTGCGCCTTTACTCTTCGCTTCAATGGAGAATCACAGAGAAAGAGAGACAGAGACAGAGACAGAGAATGATCGTTTCCGTATAAACCTTGTCGTCGAAGCGCTCGTACGATTTCATGCTCTTAGACCGATCGGTTTAAGAGACAAAGATGAGGGCTGAATTGGACCGGGTGGTGGAGTTGGTTGGGAGACTAGGGTAGTTTGTGTGTGTTACGATATGATTGGTTTGTAAAGTGGGAGACACCGCCATGAGCTTCTGATTTTATTTTGGTTCAGGTAATGGCTTTGGTGGTTCAGCTGAATATGAAGATGGAGGTTGGGACCAGGATCAAAGCCGAGGCAATTCAAGGGGGAGGGGTCGAGGAAGAAGGCGTAATTTTTGGGGACGTGGAAGGGGAGGATACAATGGACCTCTGGCCGACTCTTTGCAAAATGGAGGATATAATCACGATGCTCCTGCTGAAAGCCGTGGTACTTTCTTCTTCATCTAGTACATAATTTTGAATTTCAACTGTCCTTAATTATAAACTCTTCCCTTTCATCATTTTTTCAAGTATGATTCCTCTACAAAGTGCCCACTATGCCCAGAATTTAGGTTTAGACAGCAAGAATTTAGCTTTCAACATCATACCCTCGATCATCTGCTAAAATTAGAACCCTTTTTATAGTTCCATCGCTTAAGGCTCGCATCTTTTGATTAATAATTACCCATATGACTTCTTGTGAATATGACATTTTGTAATGGGACCTCTGCGTTCTAGGCCGTGGGCGTGGGATGGGTAACCGTGGAAGGGGCAGGGGCTTTAGAACTATTGGTCGGAGCCAGGCCGCTGCAGCATAAGGCAGTACGATGAGGGGGACCGAAGATGTGTTAAGATGCCTGTTCAGATTTTATAAGTGTCGACTCTCGTTTATTGTCGGGTCTGGACGGCATGCATGTATGATTTTAGACCAATCCATCTCAACTGTTGAAAACATCCTTCCATCGCATGGCTTCCTTGACCAAAGATGCCAACCAACTCCGATGGCAGACATCAAAGGTCTATCAATTTATCCACGTAGGCGTTGAAGATTACGATGAAACGGTGGGAATCTCTGTTAAAAAATGGATCGCAGAATCCCGGCACTAGTTAGGTTTCCGGCCACTGGTGTTTTCCCTGATGGAGAATCTTGCTTCCGGGGATTTGAACGGCGAGCAAGCAGCTCTGAATGAAGAAAAGCTTAATCTAGTTGAAGACGAAGAGTTACGTAGACTTTTGTTGCCTGACGTCGCCAACCTTCCCCTCACGCCTCCCTCAGCTGCCGAGACTAACTACGTTTCCTACTTCGCCCCTGGTACGTTTCAATCTATTCGGATGAGCTATTCTTCTATGCATTAAACCCTAAACCTCGAACAGTGCTTCTGTATTCTTAAATACCAGATTTTATGAAAGAGGGCCACGTTCAATTCGTCTACTGCCATCCCAATGGGTAGAAAATCGAGTTCTTTCTCATTGTAATCCAATCTATTGAGTGATTATATGAGTAAAATGGTGTTAAATTAACTCTCTTTTTTTTCTTTGAAATAGATTGTGCGATTGGTTTGGCTCCAAACCACATCGCTTTCAAGGACAAAGGGGGTGTTACGTCCGTTGATTACAGCGTTGGGAAGGTCGATCGCAGTGGAATTAAGGTCACTGGGAAACGAAAGAAGGTATTTTTTGTTGCGTTCTCCACTTTAAATCATTCAACTCTTCCAAAATATTGTGAAGCAAACCAAATGTTGGAATGAATATAGATGATTCTGATGCGATGTCCCAAAGATTTCTTCTTTTTGACTGGTTTCCGATTGTTAACAAGATGAAACTTTTGGACAACTCTTAGATGAATTGCTGCTAACAGCGTTAGTTTTGATTTCATTTATGTTGTCTGGTTTTCCTACTAAGTTCCCATTGTTAAAATGTGTCTCTAAAAGAAGAAATCCTGCAGCAGCTATCTTGACCTTTTGATTGTACATTAGCTCTCCGATGAGGGTGCTTTGTTTTGCCAATCCATGGCTTCAAAACGGATCCTTCAAAACATCTGGTTCATTCTGCTTTGTTCTGCAGAATGCACAACATTTGGAGCCCAACTCAGCACTGTGTAAAATATGCTCCAATAATGGTTCTTCTTACATTGTAAGGTAGAGTCTTTTCCCCTCCTTTTGTTCTTGGTTTCTATTATATGATATAAAGTTCAAAATCGGGATTTTTGACAGATGCTGTGTAAAAGGCTCGGTTTTGGAAGTAAAAAAATCGCTTGATCGAACATCCGGAGTTGCTTAACACCTCGGTAACGCTTGTTTGATTGATTGAGATCCCCTTCCAAGTTCAAATTTTGTTCTTGATGTTCCAAAACTTTTATTCGAGGCCACCCGGTTTCTTAAGACTTTGCATTGTTTTTATCGACGGGCCGGGAGAGAAGGATACATTGCCATAATCATGCCCAGAGCGGCCGATCGGGAAAAGATCGAGGCTTCTTTCGTGGGATTGGAAGATTACCAGAGATTGCGAGAAGAAAAATGAAGATTTTGAAATCATTGTTTTTCATTTGTTGATGTGTTCGAGCGGCCTCCTATCATTTGCTGGCCGTCGGTCTGACCGAGCTGGTCTTGCCCCATCCAAAAGCCGGACCAAAACTGTGGTTCACCTTGGACCAGTGGTTCCCGGTTCAATCAGTTTTCACATTTGTACTTTTTTGATGAAAAATTGAAATGGACATTATTTATTCTATGGTAAGACCGGTTGCTGGGAAGGAAAAAGTAGCTGGTACGAAATATTCCACGTGGCAGTGGTTGATTGGTCAGTCTTAATAAAAATCTTTGTTGAGTCCGGCTTACTGAGCCGGGCCCAAAAGAAGATCAGGCTGGCCTCGTGCTTCTCATGTGACTTGCTCTGCGTTAGTATGGCAAGGGAACCCTAATTGCGTAACAGTAATTGATTAAATTAAATTAATTATTAATTTATTAATTTGCTTTACGTTTTCTGTTCTGTTATATGCCGATCAAGCTCTCACCGCCTCGGCCTTTGCCCTAGGTCTCGAACTGCCATGGCAGCCACTGCCGATTCTTCCTCCAATCATCACTCCCCTGGTGCCTCTGCAACTTCTGCGGAAGACCTCCAGGGCCATGGATTGCGCCGGGGTAATCTACCTTCGCCCTGGGCCAAAGTCGTCCGGGGTGATTCGGAATTAGTGCCGCCCGTCAATCATTCTCCTCCATCGCCGCCTTTACAGGCCGCGCCGCCACTTGATTTAACCTCTTTGTCCGATTCTTCTGTTTCGAGGATGGCTCCTTTGTCTCCCCCGCCCGATCAATCTGTGGCTACCGAGAGCTCCAATCCCGGCCCTGGAAATGGTAATGCAGGGGTTCGTTCTAAGAAGCCTGCTTGGGACAAGCCTTCTAATGGTGTTCTGGAGACTGCTCCTGGGATGGACGCTGCTGCTTGGCCTGCTTTATCGGAGTCTGCTAAAGCTTCTCCTAAATTGTCCGCTGATTCTTCTTCAAAGCCTGTTGCCAATGGATCCATCTCTACTCCTCAGGTTGGCTTCATCATTGTTTTGCATTTGAGTTTAGGTGCGTCGATGAAAGAAATAGCATCAATAAAAATCTTTAAGAAACGGTTAGATGATAGTGTTCCCGAACGGTTTGCATTCAGTGAAAACCTTTAGATCTTACACTACACGTTATGGTACGGCAGTTCTTAATTTTTTTTTTCTCGTTTTCCATATTTTAATGCAATGGTATGCTGATTTCCCCTTTATAACAAGCTGAATTTTTGTGTTTTGCTAATAGGAACCTCCGAGTAATCCGAAGTTTAATTCTGCACCAAACTCAATTCCATCTCTACAAAAACCAAAGCGTGGTGGGGGTGGAAACTCTGCTGGTGGCCATGCACGGAGTGGCTTTACCCACCCTCCTCAACCTCCCCCGCCGCCACCTTTCCCTGTGTTTGCTATACCTTTAAATAGTTATGGAAATCAGGTATCAATTGTGCCAGATCCTTCTCTCAGGGAAACTTCCTATATGAGCAATAATTGGGAGCCCAGAGCTGTTGGAGCATTTGTTCCTCAACCACAAACTATTGATCCCCGTCATTCTTCCCGTCGAGGGAACTTTGGGCCCCAACCGCGAGGAGATGGTCCTTACTATTATAATCCTGGAGGCAGGCGTGATTCAGAGCGTGGAAATTATTCTAATGGTCGAGATGCTCATTTGCAACAGCAGAGACCTCCTCCCAGAGGATTCGTGAGGCATCCATCACCCTACACTCCCCTATTTTTTACCCCCCAACCCATACGACCTCCTCTTGGCAGTCCCGTTCCTTTTCCTGGTGTGATTACTTTTGTGTCTATGATTGCCATTTTCTTTGTGATAAAATAATTTTTTATTATTCTTCTTCCCTTCTGTTCAGATTACGTTTATGGTCCTCCATTGCACGAACCTTTTAGAGGCATGCCATTCATGCTGCCTCAGCCAGTGATATTTCCTCTAGCAGATTCTCCTTTGCCTGCATTGATACTGGTTCAAATAGAATATTACTTCAGGTAAACTGTAAATGCAGCAGATATATGTTTGATACCTATTGTATCATGTTGGGGTAGAAAATTTTGGACTTTTGGCATTTATGCTTGGAAAGTAACTCATTATTATATGTGGTTACATGCTGCAGTGATGCTAATTTGGTAAAAGATGATTATTTAAAGTCAAATATGGATGACCAGGGCTGGGTTCCAGTTTCTTTGATAGCAGGATTTCCCCGAGTAAGTTGTTTGACCAGTACCCAACAACATTTCTTTTTGTATTCAGTGATAAATAGACTTAGCTTGGTTGTATCTTCTTAATTAAGTCGGATTATTTCAATGTCTTGAACTGTAACCTATTGTATTCTGTAGAGTTTGTACTTTAAATTTGTGAGTAATATGCAGATCCTAAACCTTGCTGTAATATTAGGTTTTCCTTAATTGTGGCTAAACTAGTTTCTTAATCAAGCCAAAAAAGCAAAATTTAATGTTTCTTAATCATGCTCTAGTTTCTCCCAATTGGTGATTTATATTATATGAAGTGAATTGAAAGCAAAAATTGCACATTTTCATTTTTTGTTCTCAACAATATCATGGTCATTTTTTTTCTCTCCATGCGACATTTCTTTAAATATCCCGGTTATGGATTTGAGATTTCATTTGTGTTTGTTGTTTCAGGTTAAGAGTTTAACAAACAATATCCAACTTATATTAGAGTCATTGAGAGGTTCAACTATTGTTGAAGTACAGGTACGCTCCCTGGCTACATCTAATTTAAAAAAAAAAAAATTATTGTCTTAATTAGAATATTAACATAAAGACAGCTAAGAAATGTTCATATCTTTGTTATAACCTTGGCTCTATCCCACCAAAATAAACATATAATGTATATTGCCCTTCAAAACATGGGTAGGCCAACAATTTAATATCACTGTCGTTAACCATAGATGGAATTGACCTTTGAAAGACCATCAAATGAACGTGATCCACAAGTTTTGATTTTCACATTGTTTTCTTAAATTTCTGCAGGATGATAAGTTAAGGAGGAGGAATGAGTGGATGAATTGGATTCCATCGTCAAACCAGCTAGGATTGGATTCAGCCTCTGGTGAATCAATCAACTCTATAAACAGACTATCAACCGCTGTTCAAAGAATAACAGTGGATGAAGGAGAGAACCAAAGTTCAACGATGGAACACAAAGACCCTGATGCTGCTGAGGCTGTCATGGACAGAACTACTGAGCTAGCCGGCCAATCACAGCTTCCAAATGGAGACGTCAATCCTAGTGGAAGTTCCCCTATCCATTCAAGTTAATCTGAGTAAACAAATCAGCCACTGCCATTAAAAACGATCACTTATACGCATGAAGAGTTGATGGAGAAAGCTGCATGTGTGGATGCTACCGATGGCGATGCCACAGGTTATTAATTTTTTTGATCTCTTTGCCCATTAATGGCATATTTTTATTAGGCTAGCGGAGGGATAAACAAAATATATTAACTCAAAAAAAAGAACAAAGGAACTGAAATGAGAAAACTCTGTTGTTGATAATAGCTGATTTACTGTGGGGTCCTTTGGATTGTATAGTTTTGTTCTTGTGTCATTCCTCTGGTGCTTTCTGGTGTTGAAGCATTTGAGGAGACAGATTTTTGACCTGCTTTCTCGTATTTGAGAATACTCTTTTCCCCTATTTCTTCTCTTTTATTCACTTATTTGCATCTATTTTGCTTATGGATATGTGATGCACATCTCAAAATCACAACTAGGGTGGAAAATGCGCATACCAGTTATGCATATTCCGGTGTTTGGGCACCGGTTTTGTTTTGAAAGTATTTTGGGTCGAAAGGACACTGTTTATCTCCTCACTAAAGTTACTGAACTGTGTAAATAAATTCTGCATTGCCCGCGTTTCTGCAGCTACTGCTTCTGCAGGTCCGAATATCAATTGTTTCTTCGACACATTGGCCTAGAGAAAATTAGTGGCGAGTTTATGCAGAGGAAATGACGGTTTCCTCAGCGGTAGAACCAAGATTAGAGTATGGAACCACAGATTGAACTACCTGAATCCACCCTGATAGTGTATGAATCTGATAAAACCGATTCAACTTGGTTTTATATCAAAATAGACATGAAATCAAAATTTACTGTTGCAAATTTTTAAATCTAATTTTGATTTTAATTTAATTTTATTTTATATTAAAAAATAAATAAATATATTTTTATTATTTTTGAGTGAAATTTTTAATAATTATACATGTTTATAATCAATTTTAAAATTTAGATTAAGTTTTACTAATTTTAAAAAAAAAATTTGACTACCTCGATTTTAATTTCATCTTTTTTTAAAAATTAAAATCGATACAAGTTTAAACTAGGCAATTCTGATCCGATTTACGTTTCTGATCGGTTTTGCCCACCCTGTTCGTGAGTTGTAGGTGCAAATGTTGATGATCATCACAAGCTCAGTTCTTGATGGGTCTTCTTATTAACACCAATTGCAAATATCCAAATTCAAAATCAAGGGGATGAACTTATATACAACAAGAGCCAGCGTGCAGCCGAGCTGGGGCTGGCTGCACAACTTACTGAGCCAACATTGACACAAGCAAGGAAATAAACCAAGAATCAAGCAACAAAATCAAATAACAAGCCAATTGCAAAAGACACAACAGTCGATTCGAACATTCAATTGTCGAAAGCAATCATCAAAGTTTAAAAACCGAAGAGCAGGGCGACCTGAAGGTGTATGATATCAACCCCATCAATTAACAGCTTAATTTATCAACCACTCGAATGCATACCGCACTCGTAGAGATAGCATAGCCAATAACAACCCATGTCATTCACTTACAAAAAGAAGCATATTTCATTATGGTATTTAGGGAGTTTACTCAAAGGCCCATTGATTCTCCCTACGAACCTCCTCCTCTTCCTCGGGTGTGAAGTCATTCGTGATGTTGAACGTCTTCCGGATTTCTTCCGGCGTTTTTCCCTTGATCATGTCGGCAACAGTCTGGCATGTCAGATCCAGCAAGCTCTTGATGTTCAGATAGTTAGCAGCCTGGTGATCAGATAAAGCAAAGATTTTAAACTTCTATGCACAGTTATGAATGTATAGCAGATTAGCACTCAGAATGATGATTGTTTCCCTAGTAAAAAGCAACCTGCGGGTAACTAAATTTATTTGAACAGTTGAAATGATGTTCATACATCGAGCTCTTTTTAGTTGTCCAAGCACCACTCCATCTTTAATGGCATTAATTTATGATCTCACAAAGATATCTCTACTTCATCAATTATTGTAGTAGAGGCACCAACTTTCATGCAAGAGATAATAAAGCTGAGTATAAAGGACGAATTTCAATTAAGAACCATACTCTTGATTGAGAAAAACACAACAAATATAAGTAACTCCTTAGTTTCCTTTTCAAATCTGTTTGAACACCCCTCGTCTCAATTTTCTGCAGAAAAATTTGCTAATTTCGTTCTATTTCCAAATCTTAAAAAGCATGAAAACGTAGGAGAAACGATAAAGCCAATCATGATGCTAATGTAAGCCAACATAAGAACTCTGCACGTAAGGTAAACAACTGACTTCTATCTCCATCCTTGCACTCCACTATAATCCAAGCTCATAGAAGCCTTAACAGAACAAGGGGAAAATAATGTAAAAAAGAGCACAGAGGCGCTACTAGCCTTACCAGGTAATCTCAGAAACTAAAATCAGATGATCTCTACCAAAGATTTTTAAACACAAAAATTCAGAAAGGAATTTGAAGATCTCAAAACTAGATAGCTATCCTAATAAATACCTAACCCTTACGCCTGCGAACCCCTACGAATGAAAAAGCAAAAGCTGCGAATCAGATCAGAAATCAAAGAAATCCGTAGAGAAAAACAAAAAGATCAGAAGAGCGAACCAGGATGAGGTCAAATAGCGTGGCCTGATCAACCTTGACGAACTCGTGGTCCCAAGTCTTGAGATCCTCATCGGCAGAAGAAGCACGATCTTCAGACTTGGCAAAGTCGACGTGCTTCTTGCAGTACTCAATAACCTTGGACAGGATCTTGCTGGTGACATTGGGGAGTGGAATCCCACTGTCGGCACAATCGTCCTCAATCAAGTGCTTGATGGTGTGCGACTCCAAAGCGACAGCCTCGTCGACCTCGAAAGTCTCCCCATCGGAGCTCTTCAGCGTGATCTTTCTCCCAAGCGACATCGAATCGTTGCTCGGAACAGATTCCCCCTTCTCGACCCCTATCGCAACCCCAAAAGCGAGAGAGGCCACAATTATAAGAGGGAAACAGATTATATAGTAAATCGATTAATCATCAGTGATACCCTAAATCTTTAAGGGACGCAACTAGCTATCCCATTACTCGAGTAATTACTAGATAATTTTAAGTTTATTTATTTTAATTTATTTTTTAAATTTATATTTTAATTCTTATTAATATTATAAATATTATAAATAATTATTTTAATTATAATATATAAAAAAACTTTAATTGAATCAATCAAAACTCGACCCATCAGAATATAAACTTCTTGCCAACGGATTACAATTACATAACGAGCTATCTCAAAGAATCGAACTAGAATCGTGCGTAGATCGGAATGTTTCTAGTTTTAAGAATGTTTTTTTTACTCGACAGCTCGAATCTGTTTTCAACCGCCACAGGCCGCGGGAACCCCACAATTATAATTGAATTGGAAGCACAATTCGGTTCTTTTGGCAGTCAAACCCAAACCGAAGCAGATAGAAGCAGATTCATTTGCCACCCTTGTAAAAAACAAATAATTGTTAGGATGAATAAACCCAGCTCTTTCCTCGGTTAAATTCAGAAGTCAAACTTTAGATTCTGTAGCACTTGCCATTGACTTTCTCATGGGCAATAATCCAAAATTGGGAAATAAAATCCCGGTCCGGTCCGGTGCGTTGCAGTTGGGCTGGGCATATGCGACGATGGGCGCCGCCTACGACAATCATGCACATAAGTGCTGCGCTTGAGGACGACAAATGAGAACCTGTATTAAAAAATGGACAACCTGTAACCTAATCCAACACAACCGTTGGATTCCAAACAATTCAGCTATAATCGTAGATCTGGCCTGGACAAATGACAGAAGAAAAATGTACAATAATTGGACAAGGAACTAGCTGATTGTAAAATCAAAAGCAACACTGGTAATTATCATAATAATAATCGCGGGCTCGACATGAAATTAAAAAAATGTCCAAACTAGTGAGCACCCACGAGGAACGGAATTTGGCATACACCACACTCTATCGTCTCAGAACCCGAGATGGGAAACTTAACCTGCAAAAATTTCACATGATCATATGCATAAATGCTATTTAGTAAGACCTTTGGGGAGAATTTCTTTCCATCCATGCATTTATACGTTTATTCTCTCAATATATTTTGATGCATCCGCGGAACGAGTTGTAAGTGAAATTCAATAAACTTTTTATACGAGTTCATCAAAGCCAACGTACAATTTATTCTTATCGTAAAAATGGGGGTAAATTTAGTTCAAAGTCATAATATTGTTCCAAAAGTATGACTCAAAAGTGAAGGAATCATAGACCTCCTTTGAGGTTTACTCGTTTTAGAACGAATAAGAAAATCAGCAATGTGGGTGGGATTATGTGTGGGTAACACATCAGAGAGTGGAAATTACAGTAGCTCTATGTATGGGGATGGAAATTAAGGAAGAGTGTTAGGTACGGACAAAGTTTTCCATTATGGTTTCTTTGTTTGCTATCATCAATTTCCGTGTTTGATATAACACGATCCAAAAGCCTAAGCTCGTGATTCGAAAACTAATATAAATTGTCCCTAGTTTGAGACTTGTGTCACTTTTAACAACCATATTGTATAGTTTAAATAAAGTCCAATCGCAGATAAAAAGGCAATTATCAGCTTATGACTGAAATGTAAATACCAATCAAACCTGCAAATGAACAGTGCAGGTGGGGCAGGCAACTTCCTTCATTCGCTTGCCAGGGCCATCAGATCTAGAACCCGTTAAAATGCCGATAAAAAAAATTCTGATTCACCGTCCCCGAAACCCAGTTGGAAAGTTATAAGTACAATTCTATTCAATCGTAATTCTAAATTTACCTGATGACCTACGGTTTCTTTCCATTTCTTCCAATCATACCAAAAGTAAAAGCAATAAGCACGTTCACAAATAAATGAAGACAGACGATAGTAAAATTACAAAAATTATGAGAACTGATATGAATGCTATTAAACTAAATACAACCTAATGACAAAGATTTCAAAACGTACAATTATATTGAACAGAATATCACCTGAAGTTTCTTGGCCAGATCCTCATGACTCTGAAATCCTGTAGGCTTACTAGCTGCTTCTTTAGCATTTGCCAGCCTCTGAGTTACTTCTGCCTATGAAATATTAAATCACCATAAAAGATCGAAGTCTATGAAAACAACTTTAGACAGACCTTCATATTCCGTTACTCCTTCCCAAAAGATTTCTTAATCATATAGTGTTACGGAAATTTTTCAGCCTATAATATTATCCCATCGAAATAGAAAGACCAAAAATAGTTCCGTCTAATCATTTATTAACACCCTTTATCAATTCATGAGACCGCTTATTTCCTCAGATTTCTAATTTACAAACAACATCATTCTCATTTCTGACTAGTTTTTCACCAAGGATGATGAGAAAAAATAATCGATGTACCCTTAATCTTAGTGAAATAATTTATTGTTGCCAAAAACAGTTTAACAAGCTAAATGGTCTCGTCATTTGATAAAGGGCGTTAAATATTTAAAAAATGATAGATATAGCCTTATTTCTAAAGTACAATAATTTCTTGTAGCCAAAAACAGTTTAACAGGCCGCTTAGCAGGGTAGACCATTATTTTTATGAGTTAACCGCACAATACACATTAAAGGAACCTACAAACATATATAACCCTGTATTATCCTCAAATAATTTGCCCATCCAGTCCAAAATACCCATCCCATGAACAAGACAAGTCAGTTCACAAAATCTAGAAGAAAATCAGCAAGCGTTCAACAAGATTAGATGAGGGGAAAAATAATAAAAATATCAATATAAATAGCAATCATCATAAATGCATACAAAAAAATAATAAATACTTACCATGCATCTGTCACAAACACGGACCTGAGGAGCATTCTCCTCGGAAGTTAGAGTAATTCGACCATGAGTGCATCTGTCGCAGAAAATATCTCCACAGTTCCTGCAGTGATGCTCTGAACAGATAGAGAAAAGTGCAAACAAGGAAGCAAGAATGAATAACAGCCGCACATGCATAATACTCAAGATCATGGGAAGAAAAATATTCACCTTGCGCACAAAAGCACTAAAATCAATGCCGCAAGATGTGCACTTTGAAATGGCTACATCAGGCACCTTCAAAAAACATGATCCAAAGGAATATTTTACTTGCTTGTAATATCAAATTAATCAAAGCAAACAAGGAAGCTTTCAATAAGCCACAGAAAAGGTTAAACATAATTCAAGTGTATCTATACCCATAAAGAAAAAAAAAAGAATTCTGAAATCAACATATATACATATTCCTACCCTATACATCAATCATACCCAATGATCTTTTTCTACATTTCCAGGCTTCACCATGTTCATCCAATCACCAAATCCTTTCTTTCTTTCTACAGGCTGTTCACTTGGCCTAAAAGAATCAGGCACCCTGCTTCTTCCACTCATCTCCTTAAAATGCATTACAATACACGTACTTAACAATATACATCTAAAAGTGTCGAGAGAAATCTAATGCTTTCCAATCAATTATTCATAGAAACAAACTAAATATACGCTTTGATCAAAATAAATCTTCATAAAATTAGAAAAATGGGAATGAGTAAGCAGATTAAAGCCATAAATCATTACAATAATTGAACTAAAACGAAAATCAATTCCAATTGTCATCATCTTTCTGAAAGAATAATTTAATGCTCAATGATAAATAAAAATGACTCTTGACAATTGTTCCCCCATTTCTTATCTCTTATGGAATAGAAACTATCAAATTCAAGATATTTGGAATATTACTAATTATAAACTCAGCAAACAAAACCACCTTTTATGCTTGTTTAGTAAGAAAAACAAAAAGATGGAGAAGATAAAAACAAAGGAAAACAATAAAATATTACTGTAAACAGCAATTCCATAATAAAGGCCAAGGCTTAGTTGACATGTAAAGTTTGCAATTAACACGACTTACAAACCATATATAATATAAATCAAACAGCAGGGCAAGTAGGAAAGATCACCTGTACCGTAGCTGCAGTCACTGTGTCCAAAAGAGTATTTGTAGTATACCTACTGGACAGCAACCTTATCCTGTGCGGCTCGATATCCACTGAGCTCTTAGACCAAATTGCCAAAGTGGACGACTCTACCACCTACAATTTATATGGGATGAGTCTATTTCAGCTTGGAGTTTCACAACAGATTTAAGTAAATTAAATTGCATTTCACTCACTTCACATTTTGTAATTGTCTCAAGGATAAATTCTCAGGGTTCGACCAGTACTTGGATCAAGCATACGAATTCCATCCAAACCAATCTGAAAAAAAACAGAAGAAAATCATGAGTTTTTATATAATGGATAGCGGACTAAATGAAAGTAAATATTTTGGATGATCCTACATTTAATTTTGACTGAGAATGTTCTACATATCAACACATACACCTTTCCCCCACAATTTTCAGAAGAGACGTGAACACTAGTATACGAATGCACATGAACGCGTAAAGAGACGCAACAAAAAGCTCAATCGACAAAAAAAAGTAAAACGGGATCTCTAAACAAAACTAAACTGCAAATGACAAGATTAAATAGGTGAAGAAAGAATGTGAGCAATGAGTTGAGCCACAAAGCGAAAGAAAATCCAGGCGGATGCATTTATGGAGTACCTGACAGAGAACATCCATGGCAGCTGACATCCACTCTCAGCCAGCAGCTTAACCCGGAACTTTTGCATCCCACTGTTGATGTCTTCTTGCGTATCCACCTTTGGTGTGGCTCTCACAATCTTACTGGAAACTCCGGAAGCGCCATTCCCAGAAAGAGAACTGATTGGCCTCCCATAATCATCGAATCCTGTCCATGTGGATGACTTAGGGGCGGTACCACGAGCGCAATATGGCTCAATCTTGACCCCTTGGTAGGGATGCACACCGTCCCCAAAACCACCATCATAACTTGAATCATAGCGTGAGACAACACTATTGGTCTTCTTACCGTACATATCCGGGCCGAAAGCAGATGTGCTTTGACTGTAATTCCCATATTTATTATCAACATATCCACTGCCCTGATCAAATTTCACATAATTGTCGTAAGGATTCCCATAGGCAGGCGTGGAGGATCCAAATGAGGCATATTGGTCGGATAAGTACGGAGAATTGGATTCGGAGTAGGATTGGAGGTGGATTTGTCGGGAACAGAGGAGGACGAAGGGGCATAATTGAAAGCCGTATGGTGCTGATCTAAAGGTGGATAATAAGACAGCTGCTGCGGGGGTGCTTGAAAAGGAACGTGCGATTCAAACGCAGGGCAAGAAGAAGGCTGGGAAATGGGATTAAACGAGTGGAGATTAGGGTTGGAGGAAGAAGAATAGGTGGTAGCAGTGGGAGAGACGGGGAGGTGATCGGAATTCAGAGAATAGGAAGAGTAATCGGAGGAACTGGGAGGGTAATTGGTGGAAAATGGCGGACAAGAAGCGTCAGGGGTCTGGCGGAGATCGCCGGAAGTGGAAGTTGGATTGGGGATGGGGGTATTGGTAATATGGAGCCGAACTGTAAAAATAATATTATGTTTATTTTTATTAATTAATGCAGATGAAACAAATTAATTATAATCAATTTTTATACGACGGCCAACCAGTAATAATTGTAGGCCCATCTTGCTTAGCCATGACTCAGTAATTACAGAGTAGACTAAAGAGGCCCAGATAGCCCATTGATTGATGGTACCAAGAGCCCAACTTTATATTAGTAGTAAAAAGGATTACTTGTTTAGGAAGAGAGATAAAAACGGCGGCGTCCGTCGAACTGTCTGCGTCCATCACGGGTCGCAGCAGAGCCCCGAGCAATGATGAAACGTCGTTCCTCGTCTCCGTCATTATAGACTCGGTCACTTCGTCTCTTGCGTGTCTTTTAAGCTACCCTTCCTTATTTTTTCTTTTTTCTTTTTTTTTTCAAATGGGTGAGCAATCTATGTAACATCAAAGGCGTCGTTGTCTCGTTGACCCAATCAAGAATATTAGAGTTAATCAGAGCCGTTGATTTAGTGAATAATTCTATATTTTGAACGATTCCGAAAAGACCCATTAACGGGGGAATATGAATCGATTCCACACTACAACGTTACGTATGGATGTATAGAGGGGCCTCCAAAAGAGGAATATATGCCTACACTCTTATTTAAATAAAAAGTAAAAATAAAAAAAAACCTGAGTAAATAAGATAATTTAGGCCAAAATTTTTAAAAAATAAATTTTATATTTCTCGAACGAGACAAATAATTTAACCCTCTATCGGACTTTCGTATTGGACATAAGATGCGACTAAACCTTTTTTTTAATTTTTATTTTTAATTAATTTTGTTAAGTATATTATTAAAATTACTTAAAATTTTACTACACATTCACGATAATAAAATATATTAATTTGAAAATTTTTAAATTTTTTTTACAATTATACGATTTATTATAATATTTTAATAAATAAATAAATAAATTTTATTAAAATTATATTCATCAATAACTTTTTTTTAAATTTAATTAAACATTTAAATAGACCATACTTTATAAAATTTTATAAATTTTTAATAATTATACTATTAATTATAATTTTTTTAATAAATAATTAAATAAATTTTAATAAAATTATATACAATCAAAATTTACAAAACTTTTTTTGTTTTTACTCTTAAATAAATCTAGGAGGTAGCAGATAGGATTTACTAGCTTAATCCAACAGTCGCAGACGGAGTGAGATGCCACGTCGGATTCAAGGCTTGGGCCCACCACTGGCAGATCAACCTTGGGCGAACGGAGAAAGAGAGTGGACTTTAAGCTCACAGCCAAATGGAGTCAGAGTCGTCCTTCCCACTGCCTTCGATCTGGGCCCACCTATCCCTGGGCCCACTTATTTTCTTTTCTTTTTTTTTTTACTTTAAAAATATGTCTGTGAGAAAAGACGCAGTGCAAGGAGTCACGTGTCACGTCCATGCGGTACAGTGGGACCCATCAAAAAACCCAAATGCAGGTTCTAGAGTAAGACAAGCAGTTCTGAAGTCCCCATACGCAACCCCCCTACTCACTCTCTCCTACTCTCTTTCTCTCTCTTCCACTGTTTCTAATTTTCATTTCTTTAATCGTTCATCTTTTTCGTTTGTTTCTGGGCATTGATGATTTAATGCCGGATTCTCCATACAAGTTACGCTACATTGCGCCTTCTCTTGCTTCTGCAGAGAAACTTGAGCGAACATGGCCATGAGAAGCTTCCTCGTTTCTGTCCATGGCGTCGGCTTTTTCTTCCTCGTTGGCCTTTTGGTCTCTGCTTCGTTTCCCGACAGTGACCTACAAGCACTGTTGACTCTCAGAAGCGCCATGATTGGACCTCATGGTTCTGGGTTGGATGACTGGGTGGTTTCCTCCTCTGCGTCGTCTGCCCCGTCCGTCCACTGCTCTTTCTCCGGCGTGTCCTGCGATGCCGATTTCAGAGTTGTCGCTCTTAACGTCTCTAACCTCTCTCTGGTTGGTTCGATTCCGCCTGAGATTGGGCTGTTTGAAAAACTTGTGAACCTGACGATGATTTTCGACAATCTCACCGGCCCGCTCCCCGTCGAAATGGCTAATCTTGTTTCTCTCAAGAACCTGAACATCTCGAACAATGTGTTCACCGGAGCTTTTCCCGGAGAAATGATTCTGAATATGAAGGAGCTCGAAGCGTTCGACGTTTATAACAACAATTTCACCGGAACTCTCCCATTGGAGTTCGTCAAGCTGAAGAAACTAAACCATCTCAACCTCGGCGGGAACTACTTCACCGGAGAGATTCCGGAAGCTTACTCGGAGATTCTGAGCTTGGAGGTACTGAGCTTGGGTGGAAATTCACTCACCGGAAAGATCCCACCGAGCTTATCCCGGCTGAAGAATCTTAAAAAACTTTACGCCGGTTACTACAACGCCTTTGAAGGGGGAGTACCGCCGGAGTTTGGAGCGCTGACTGAACTCGAACTTATTGACTTGGGTAACTGTAATCTCACCGGGGAAATTCCGGCAAGCCTAAGCCTATTGAAACATCTTCACACGCTGTTTCTGCAAGTCAATCGACTCACCGGCCGTATTCCTACTGAGTTCTCAGGGTTAGTAAGCTTGAAATCGCTCGACCTTTCTATCAACGAACTCACCGGAGAAATACCGGAAAGTTTTGCGGCGCTCCAGAATATTACACTGATTAATCTGTTCAAGAACAAGCTCCACGGTCCGATTCCTTCATTTATCGGAGATCTTCCAAATCTGGAAGTGCTTCAAATTTGGGAGAATAATTTCACGCTTGAGCTTCCAACTAACCTCGGACGTAACGGAAAGCTTATCAATCTTGACGTGGCGACGAATCACCTCACCGGAACTATCCCGCCGGACTTGTGCTTGGGCGGAAAATTGAAGACTTTGATTCTTTTGGAAAATTACTTCTTCGGACCAATTCCTGATGAGCTTGGCCGCTGCGAATCGCTGACTAAAATTAGAATTATGAAGAATTTTTTCAACGGCACGATTCCCGCCGGATTTTTCAACATGCCGGAGCTGTTGATGATAGAGGTTAGTGATAACTATTTTTCCGGCGAACTCCCATCGCGAATTTCAGGTGATTCCCTTGGACTCATCACATTGTACAACAACAAAATCACCGGAAGAATTCCTCCGGCCATCGGTAATTTGAAGAATTTGCAGGCATTATCGCTTGAAATGAATGAATTCGAGGGAGAAATTCCTGAATCATTATTCGAACTGAAAATGCTTTTGAAAATCAACATCAGCTCCAATAATATCAGTGGTGAAATCCCAAGCTCGATGTCTCGATGCACTTCTCTGACATCATTCGATCTAAGTCACAACAAGCTCGTCGGAGAAATTCCCCGTGGCATTGCGAATCTGAAAATTTTGAGCATATTCAATGTCTCAGGCAACCACCTCACCGGTGAAATACCAAGTGAAATCCGATCGATGTCAAGTCTCACTACTCTGGATCTTTCAGACAATAATTTCTCCGGCAATGTTCCCTCCGGTGGCCAATTTTCTGTTTTCAACGAAAGTTCGTTCACTGGGAATCCCAGCCTCTGTTTGTTTCGAAACAGCAGTTGTCTGTCTTCACCTTACCATTCTAAAGACTCTGGTCGGAGGCAGAAAACGTTACAATCCTCGAAGATCATCATAGCTATAATTGCTACAATTGCCATCACTACTTTTCTGTTATTCTTGCTAGTCACTGTTTTTGCGATGAAGAAGATGTTTCATCAAAAGAAAGCATGGAAGCTCACAGCTTTCCAGCGACTGGATTTCAAGGTGGAAGACGTAGTGGAGTGCTTAAAAGAAGAGAATGTCATCGGAAAAGGTGGTGCCGGAATTGTCTACCGAGGAACCATGTCGGACGGCCACGATGTCGCCATCAAACGCCTGGTTGGCCGTGGAATGGGGAAGAGCGACCATGGTTTCGCAGCGGAGATCCAGACTTTAGGGCGAATCCGGCACCGGAATATTGTCAGACTTTTGGGTTATGTGTCAAACAAGGAGAACAATCTACTGCTTTACGAGTACATGAACAATGGAAGCTTGGAGGAGATGTTACACGGAGCAAAAGGCGGCCATTTGCAGTGGGATTTGAGGTTCAAAATCGCCATTGACGCTGCTAAAGGTCTCTGTTATCTTCACCATGACTGTACTCCTCTGATCATTCACAGAGACGTGAAATCGAACAACATTTTGCTCGATTCCGACTACGAAGCTCACGTTGCTGATTTTGGGCTTGCAAAGTTCCTACAAGAGGCTGGGGCCTCTGAATGCATGTCCTCCATTGCTGGCTCCTATGGCTACATCGCTCCTGGTTCGTAATCTCGCTACGATTACTAATTTGACTGTAAAAATGGAAAATTTTAATCTGGGTTAACTGCAGAGTACGCTTACACGCTGAAGGTGGACGAGAAGAGCGATGTGTACAGCTTCGGAGTGGTGCTGCTTGAGCTGGTGACCGGAAAGCGGCCGGTGGGGGAGTTCGGAGACGGAGTGGATATAGTGAGGTGGGTTAGAGAAACCACGATGGAGATGTCTCAGCCGTCCGATGCGGCTTCTGTTCTGGCGGTGGTGGATCCCAGGCTCTGTGGGTACCCACTGACAAGTGTCATTCATCTGTTTAAGATTGCCATGATGTGTGTTGAGGATGAAAGCTCTACAAGGCCTACTATGAGGGAGGTCGTACACATGCTCACTAATCCCCCGCCGCCGCTTCCGCCTCCACTCTCCGCCGCTGCTCAGACAAAACTCATCAAATTTTAGTAGTCGCTGTCTCGCTGATGATAAAACGTGGAAACTCTGTTTTAGCTTGTAAATTGGTATATGCTTAATGGGCTTTTATGGGCCTGGCCCATTAGCAATTTGAGGGTTTGCCACACTTTAATTAAAATTATTGTTAATTTAATTACACCAAATTTCTCGCCACCTGCACCCTAAACAGCAAGCAATATGTGCTTCCACTTTTCATCTCTAGTGTCATCGTGACTAACCCCTCAGTCTCGGGCATTGGGAGTAGGGTTGGGCAACTCAAATCGAATCTCAAGGTCGGGCTCGAAATCATAAGATCCAGGCTGGATACGAGTAGTATAACGAGTAAAAATATAGATTTCGAGTTCAGGTAAACGGGTACGGAGTTTGGTTACTAGGTACTGTTAAAATACTCGATATGTGTGTTTAATACTCATAGCCCATGCTGCACAGCCTTACTAATTTAGTATTTCGGCGAGATGACTTCGTCTCAACACTTGATTTTCCTTTTCGCTCGGGAGAATTTCTTCCCGGCTTCCCCACCTTCTTCTTTGATTCTCTTTTTCCTTTCCCTTTCGATTTATCAGCAGTCTTTTTCTTTCTCTGATAATCTACTTTCCCGCCGCCATCAGAAGAAAAGTTGAAGAACGGCGTACGCGGCCATTAGTCATGTATTTAATTTGAGGGTTTGCGTTTTTTTCCTCTGCGGTTGTTTCAAAAGAAATTTTCTAGAAAGATTAGAAATTGATCTGGTTAGTCAACCTTGATTTCGGAAAAATTTACATTTCGAGTAGACCCAAAAATACTTGGATCCTACTCGAAATATCTGTATCGGGATATTTTTCTAATTTTTTTAGATAAATCTGAGTTTGTTCCCGTTTACGGTTTTGCAAGAGGTGCCCACATGTCACTCACGTGGGACCCGCTGGCGGTGATTACGATGAGCTCAGATAGCTGCCTTTTCGCAATAGACTGCGCTCTGGAGGCGTTCTTCAACTTGCGCTTTGATTGCAGAGCCACCGGGTCGTCCGGTTGTGGACCGCTGCCGAACCCCGGGGGCTCGTATGAGTGAAAGAGGTAGTCGAAATTTATGATCAGGAAGAAAAATTAGAACTAGAACGTGGGAAGGAGATTTAATCACTCTCTTTATTCTGGTTCGAAAGGTTGACGACGGACGGGAGGAGAGGGCGAGGATTTTATGCGGAGAGAGAGAGAGAGAGAGAGAGCTTGATTTAACACGCGGAAGCTGCGGTGTTTAAATTGAGGTCAGAGAGAGAGAGGGAGGGGTTCAGGTTGAGACAGAGTTGAACCTTCTTCTTCTTCTTCTTCTCTAACTGGGACAGACCCGGAGCTAGGGTTTGTAATTTAGTTTTGAATGCGAGCCCATTGTATGATTCCGTTGCTCGTTTCTTTTAATTGTCTTGTCGCTATTAGTTTTCGTTCTAGGGTTTAAAATATTTGTATATCATGGCCGTTTTTTTATCTGTTGGCCAAAATATTCCTAATATTTATTTTTGTGCTCTTATATAAAAATCATCTATCTAGTGTATCTTGTCTCTAGGTTCATAATTTAGTCTCTTGAAGAGATTTATATGGGGTTTTATTTCAGAAAAATGTGGTTGAAGTATTGGTCTCAGCCCTCAGATTATTAATTTAACACGAGTTTAAATTGACTTCTGTTTCTTTTTCGTAAATGTAGGGATTTTTTGCTGCTTCAGGGCTAAAATTTTTTAGCTCAGCAATTGGAATTGGACATTCTTGTTCCTGCAGAGATAGAGTCAACTGGTAATTTTTTGCTATTGATAGACTTAATATTACTGATATACTTTGATTGTTCAGAATCTGTAAACAAGTGTTTTCAGGATGCTGACATTTGTACAGAATCTGTTTGTTACTTTGTATTGGTTCAATTATTTGGTCACAAAATGGGGAATCAATTTTCTTATGCGTTGCATAAATAGTATGGCATAGTGTAACCATGATGCTGTTCAAGTTTCAAGTTTGCCTCCCCAACTTGTTAACTGAATGCGATTTATCGTAATGATTTACGTTTTGGGCTATCATTGAATTTTAAATTGAGACAAACTTTAATAATGAATTAAAGTAGGTCCCTTGTTTATTTTTATAGCCAAGTAATGGGACCTTAGATTATATACTAGTGATATTTACTGATTTTGATGTTGCTTTTGAAGTTGCAATCTACTTTGAGAGAACCTAGTTATGCTATCAAGTTGTCTCTATTTTTAGCAATTTTCGTGTTCATGCATTTAAATGTGACTTGTGATCTCTTCATTCATTGCTTGTTCTATTGTCAGTTTGGAAACTTTGTCTTTATCATGGTCATAGATTTATCGATGACTATGCAAATGTAATCATATGCCTATAATTTCTTTCTGAGAATGTGGATTATGCATTAAAAATTATTAATTTGGAGGTTAATGAAATGTATTCTTCATTGATTCTGCAGAGATATTTAATTGGTGTAGCTTGGACGTCTTGTCTATTTCTCCAGAGACAGAATGGTTATGTTCAACAAAGATAATGTTTGATGCGTGGAAACAACGGTATATGAGGCAGCATGACACTTGAAGACTTCTTTACTTTGACTGAAATTCAAAATGGGCTCACAGTCCTGTCAAGAGTTGAAGAGCTTGTTGCTGTTATGCAGAAGGAGAAAGATTTTATTGCAAAAAACGCAAGAGATGCAACCAGGCAGTGGGCTGCTGTTGCAAGTACACTCTCTACTACAGAGAATAAGAGTTGTCTTGATCTTTTCATCCATCTAGATGGACTTTGTTTCATTGGTAAATGGCTTGAGGATGCACAAAAATTTAGCAATGATACAAATGACAGCTGTGTGGAAGAGTCGCTAAGTGTGCTACTAAGAGCACTTGAGAAGCTCCAAATAAGCAGTGAGAAGTCAGTTTCTTCAGGGATCTTTATTACTGTTAAAAATCTTCTTGGCTACAGCAGTGCTATGGTTCAGGATAGGGCAAAAAATCTTTTTGATAGCTGGAAGACGGAAACAGACTATAATGTTGTTCATGGTCAAGCTGAAAATGTCGGAGGACCTCATGGTGATAATACAGATCTTCTGGGTGAGGATGGCCAGCCGTCTACTTCAAATATTCCTCAGGAGAGAGAAGTAACTATCACAGAAAAGGAAAAATCAGAAGATGCCCTTTGTAAAATATTGCCATCAAGAAACTCTGATGCTCTTCAGTCAGAACAGGTTGGAGATTTGAATATTCAAACTCAGTTTAATGAGCCGGGAGAGTCTGGGATAGATGATAAACTTGAAACTAATCTGCCTTCAGCCGTTGAGTTGAACCCTTCTTTAGAAAATGCCTCAAGGAATGAGGAAAATTATACTGGTTCCGGGGAAGAAAATTCAACTACTGAGGTTAATTGCTCACTTGTTCCACAGGAAACTGGTGCTGCTGCAATCTTGAATGACTCAATGTCGAGTGATTTACCTAAAGATGAAATTCAAGCATGTACGAGTGATAGGTCTTCTGAACACTCAGATGTATCGGATAAATTAGACATTTTGCCCTCTAACATTTCCAAACCTGGAACTATTTTATTAGGCGATGCCACTAGTCCTGAAGAAACCTATAAAAAAATTTCTTTGCAAGATGATTGTAGGGATGAACAGGCTGGTATAAATCAAAATAGGAGCAGTCTTGATAGTGAAAGAACATTCGCGTCAGATTTTAGCAGTGATATGAACAACAAAGGTAATTATTCCAGTATGCTGGCGATCAAAGTTGCAGGTCAAGATGGTGGGCATCATTCAAATGCTTTACAGGAAGCATCTAACTGTGGAGTTATACTGAATAAACAAAAGAACCTAGAGACAACATTTTCTAGTAGGAAAGATGTTAGTGCGATGGATGAGCATGAGCTAAGTAATGAAAGTGAAGATGATACTAGTGGTTCTGAATTTTCTGAACCAATGTTAAATTCTAGCATATCAAAAGTGATTGAAGAAAAGTCAGATATGGAACTTGATTATGGCATGGTTGATGCTTTAGAGGTTGCTAGAAAAGTTGCTCGAGAAGTAGAGAGGGAAATGATTGGTTACAGAGGGCCATGTAGCTCATCTTCTGATAAAATCTCAGGTGGTGGAATCAGGAATCTAGGAAGTCCAGAATCCATTACTGAAAAGCATGACAAACAAAGAACTTTAGTGCAACCAAAAGAAGATCAAGCTACACAAAGTCATTCGACGGATGGATACTCTGAAGTCGAAGTACATTTACGTGATACTGACAGCTTGGATATCGAAAAGGAAGCTTTGTTCGATTTGGAGTTCTCCCAGGTTACTGAAGCATGCAATGAAGCAGAGGCAAACACAGAGAAAGGACTGTGTGACTTTGATCTGAATGAAGAAGTCTGTTCTGATGACGTGGATCTTGTAGCAAATTCGATCTTTACTCCTACTTTTGTTGTGTCAGTTTCGAGGCCAGCAGCAGTTGCTGGATTGCCACTAACTCCTTTGCAGTTTGAAGGTGCTCTTGGATGGAGAGGTTCTGCAGCCACTAGTGCTTTTCGTCCAGCGTCTCCTAGGAGAATCTCTGATGCAAAGAGTAAGCAGGACATTCCTGCATTTGATTTGAATGTTGAATGTTTAGAGGAAACTAGTTGCAGAGAGGAGGGAATAAGCTTGGATCTAAACTGTGTTAGTGATGGTGATGCTTCAGCACTGGATCTGAGACCGGAGGCATGGCTTTTTGAAAATGGACAAAATGCTTCTTCTGCATCCTCGACATCTTCTATGCAACCTTTCATAAAGAACATTGATTTGAATGACAGGCCATTCGTTCAAATTGATTCTTCAGAACCTCAAAATCCTGTCAGGACCTCAAATTTGGCTTCTGTCATTTCCATAATGGGTATTAAGGTGGAGGTAGGAAGAAAAGATTTTGTTCTTGAAACACCATCTTATCCTATTGGCGGAGCTGCTGTATTGGGCGTGAATACTCCAATGCCTTACACTCGAGCTCCAATGCCTTTCACTTCGGCAATGTACGGACCTGGAGGCGCTATTCCTAACATGGTGGACTCAAGAGGGGGTGGGGTTTTACCTCAAATTTTGGGTTCTGCTGCAGCAATTCCACAACCCTCTTACTCTCGTCCATCGATGATCATGGGTATGAGAGACACCCAATCAGGTCTAAATGGTTTGGGACCCCCTCTCTCAAACTTTGATCTAAAGACTGCGGAGGAGCAGTGGAGAGGTAATTCCCGGCCCTCCAGTTCTGGGATTGGTGGGAAGAGGAAGGAAGCTGATGGGGGTTGGGAATCCTACCCATTTAGCTATAAACACCAACAGCCTCCATGGAAATAGCCGAGCAAGAGTTCGATTGATTAGTTTGTTCCTTTCTCAGGATCATTGAGGAAACAAGAGCAGACCAGCGTCTAACCCGAAACAATGATCCAGCGGAGCAGGTGTGCTGCCCATACACTTCTGGTCGGAAGAGGAATGCTAACCTAATAAAGTGATATGATTCCCTAGAGGTAAAGTTAGGTTTTTTTGCTTTGAAATTCTTCTTAATTTGTAATATATACTCTTTTTTTGTCGTTTGTTCGCGTTCTATATGTCATTGCAACACTGGCTTTTGGTATATTTAGTTTTAAGTTCGGTTCAATTTGTAATTTGCCGAAATTATTAACTATAGGTCTCCTTAACTTGTCTGCTGAACCAAAGTAGGAAGACAGTTCAGATAGATATTGAGTTCATAAGTATGCATTAATATAGTGAAATTATTTTCATGTATCTGAAATTACTGGATTGTACAAAGAATTAGTATGGATCTAAACTATCCTAACCAAGAATTCATAAAAAGAAATCAATGATTTCAGCTAAGTTTGCCTATCCTGCTTCCTAAATCTGGCTATTATCTTCGACTATTTGACGAAAGAGATGAATTGCCAGAGCAAAGCAGAGAGCCCCTACAAAAGAATTGGCTCCAGAAAAAAGGCCGACCGGCGATGCGCCACTCCGGTCTGACTCTGGACCTTCGTACTCCATCGTGCCATTGGTCGCCGGGCCCTGCGATGACTTCTGGCTGCAAAACAATACCACAAGAACTTTAGCAGTAAAACATGGATTTTAAAGCTGTTTTTTTCTTGTGTTTTTAGTTCATGAAAGGTTGTGAATAAAGAAATAAAACACTGTACGGGCTACAGCATCGAGAGTAATAATTTAATTCGGAGGTCCAACGTTCGAATTGCACGGAAGAAAAGAGGAACTTTTGGGGAAGATGTCTGTAAAGTTACCTGGTGGTCGGAGATGGGCAGAAAGTGATAATATAATCGGCGGATGCGCAGGTGAAAGTACTCGTCGAATCGTCGTAGGCGTAGCTGTATGCGCGTGGGCATGCGGTTTTAAACATTTCAGAGTAAGACGACGGCTGGCACGTGTCGGGTGTGCTGTGCGCGCCGCTGCAACAATATTCCGGCGTCCCAAATGCTTCGCAAGCGCTCTTACACGCCACGCCTTCGCTCCCGTCCGAGCTCGTCACCTTCAGCTCCGACGGACACGCGCTGTTGAGATCCACCACGCACCCGGTGCTCATGCACTTCTCGCCGGTGCCTCCCTGCGGAACCACCATCATAGGGAGATTATACCCGTCGACTAAGCTGACGTCGAAGAAATCAAGTCCGCCGGCGCCGTCTAAAGTGAACTCGGCGAGGGTGGCCGGCGGTACTGCACCATTTCCGGAACATTCAACGTTATTGGAGCCACAATCACCTGTAACGCAAGAGAACTTTCCAGAGCCGTCTTCGGAGCAGTAAGTTCTTCCCCAGAACCGACCACCCCACGAAGTCGGCGCGGTGATCATTTTCGACTCGCCGGTCTGAAGTACGAAGCCGGTGGTGGAAAGCGGCGGTACTCCGGCGTTGGATAAAATGCCAGGCCAAACTGCGTATCCACACTTGTTTACTATCGTGAACGTCGTAGACAACCCTCCTGCAAGTTCATTTCCATAACAAGTCAGAAAACCAACACACCATCACCGACATCGCCGTTTCAATTTATTTGATTAATTCTTTGGACGACAAACCTGGCATAAGTAGCTTAAAAACCAAGAGAACGAGTAACCACGGCGCTTGCCGACCCATTTGAATAAGCCGACGAAAAAACCTGAGAAAGAGAAGGAGGAGAGAGAAGAAGAGCAGCCGGAGAAGCGCGGCGAGTCTCCGGTATCTTCCGGCAACTGAATGAAGAAGAAGAAAGAAAAGAGAAGAAGGGAATTAAGTTCTGCAACGGCTGGACGGAAGGCCTACTTATGCACAACGTAGAAGGGGAGAAACAGTTGCATGTAGCTGACGTGGTGTTGTGGACCCCAGTCAAAGTAAAACCTAGGATTTTTCTTGGAGGCGGAGAAAGAGAAAGAGAGTCACGTTTTCATTGCGCACGAGTAATTAGAGAAGAGTCAAACCACGCCATAAACGACTGGGAAATGAATTAGCTCTCTAATTAAGGATTTAAACCTCAATTTCAGGCAATTCTGGTGCAAATGTTTTGAAATGTAGTTCGAATTAATTATTTGATTAAAGGTCAAATTATTGACTTTGACCGCGTTAGCAGAGCAAATGGTAATATTAAAAAAGGTCCAATTGAAATGAAATTGGGGTGGGTGTTTTCACGGGACAAAATTAATTATATATTTAATTAAATTTATGACTTTTTTCAAGAAATTATATGTTATAGCCACCGCCATGGACTAATCCACTGAGTTAACCTCTGTTTATCCGAAAGCAAGAAGTCAACGGACAATGACGATGAACAGAACCGTCGCCGGAGCTGATTTGGTCAAATTACGTGAACGCAACGTGGAAAATGAGTAACCTACGAAAAAGACACATTTTTGCCGCCTTCCACACCGCTACTTCCTCGTTTCAAGCCGAAATCACGCCTGAGAAAACAAAATCGAAAAGCAAAGATATGGAAGCTCACTGGAAAAACACCTACTTTTTGACACAGACGAGAAGAAATGCGTCTCTGAGTATTTCCGGTCGGTCTCCGACGATTATCCAACTCTTTTAGGATTTGAGATTGGTCGTCAAGTGCCCATGAGGGTAGCTAAGATTGCCGAAGGAGGCTAAGGTATTTTAATTTTTAGTTTCTATTTCGGGTCACCTCAGTTAATCTGCATCTATTTTGTGATTGGTACAAGTGAGCGAGCAGTTTACGGCGGCGCTCCGCCGGAAAGGCTGTTTACACTGGTGCACCGGCGAATGGATGGAAGAGATGGAGTTTACCGAAGCCGAGGAGTAACATGAATGATTTGGTAGCTGAATACAATGATGGACGCGTAGATGGCGAAGAAGATGACGAAACTGTGTTCGCAGCCAGATCTTAGCTGTCTTCTGGAGTGGTTCGTCTCCATCATCGGAGTTTTTCACTAAGTTAATAAGTTCATTTCTTGCTTCCCCTGAGAATCCGAGCTCCAACTCAGACCCACCGGCGGAGTGAGCCAGGGAATGAGAATGATCAACGGAGATGTTGCACGAGTTTCGACTGTCGCCGGAGATGATTCCGGCTTTGTCAAGCTCGACGTCCATCTGGAGATTAAAAGAAAAACATTTGATTTAAGGAGTAAAAAAACGTTGAAAATAGAGAAATTCATAGTTGTTCTCGTCACCATCAATTTGCTACCACAGTTATTTTTAACTCACGCTCTTTGGGTATTGAAGATTGTCATTCAAGCCAAGTGATCAGGGATCAACGACGGCTGGCCGGCGAGTTCTCTTGATCGCCGGAGCGGATCCCGTTTCCAAAGAAGAAGGGGGATAAACATTATTAGGGTGTTAGATCGTGTTTCATTGTGATTTCGACAAGATTTGACCCAATTTCACGCCTTTCTTCATCGCATTTAATACTTGATAATGTCCAATAAACTGACGAAACCTGGCATTACCATGTGGATCTCTGCTCGAAATATGATTATCTTCAAGCTTTCAATTTGAACGTCTGATGATCTTCCCCTATGAACAAGAACAATTATCTGAATTGGAAGAGATTTTTCCGAAATAGGGGCAAATCTTATTTACATTTCTATATTCTCTGGTTAGTCTAAGACAGAGTGATGATGAAAATTTATAAACAAAATTAAAACGGTGTTATCTGCAACTGTGGCGGAGTCTATCCGGGACGGCGGAGCTCTTCAGCCTGTAAATCGGAATGCTTTTTTGCCTCGACGGAACAGCCACGGCCATACTTAGATCCACCGCCTGAGAAGAGTCCTTCACCGGAGAATCTTCCAACGGAATGTTGAGATCAGGGATCCCCAGGGAGCTGAAGTTGAGATCCTTTGCACCGAATTCAAGGGTCGATGGAGACGATGAGGATAATTCGCTAGATGAGTAGTGGCGAATTTCTTCCACTTGTGATCTCTGAGCGTGAGCCGTCCGATCCTGGATCGACGACCAGGGGTGATCTCTGATCGCCGGAGACGATTGGGGCTTCGAGCTTTGAAGCTCGACATTGTTCTTAGAAATCAAATAAAACATACGATTTAGAGAAAAAAAAACACAAAAACATCTAGCAATCCCCACATTGAAAGCGTTAGCGGAGAAAAAAACTCACCCCTTTCAGCAAACTCCTCCTCGGAGTAAATCCGTCGATTAATCCAACCCGTTTTTGTTTCTTCTGCAAAATCACAAGCAGAACACCAGTCGTCTTCATTGGAAGAACACAGAAATCTCAAATCTCAAACGAAAAGCCCATAAAGAGCGCAATGACAGATTTGAAAGGGGGGAGGCTGGACCTTTTTAACAGACAATTTCCTCTTCACGGATTTGGGATTCTCTTCAGATTCGCTCGGCAAGAAAGCGAGAGGAGTTGCCGGACTCAAGGCCACGATCTTCTTGGTCGCCATCGGCGAACCTTCAAACTCCCGGCAAGGTACCGATGCACCGGAGCCAAATAACAAGGAAATGGGAGGTGGATTCGAGTCCGACACAGATCTCTTTCGCTTTGCGCCCCATCCGGCCCATACCGGAGAATACGAGAATGCGGCGATTAGCTGAGGAAGCTGCGACAAGATAAATGAAACCTCCAACTCCTTTGCTGAAAACAGGGCGGCGCCGGCGACGAAGATGAAGTCGGCCCCAGAGTTTTGCTTCATCCTCTCTCTCTCTCTCTCTGTGGTTATTTCATTTCTTCTTGCAAGGAAGCGCTACCTTCGTCGTTAAATTCCATGGGCGAGAGTCGCGAGACCCAGCTTGCAGATATAAATACAGAGGGGACAGAGAGTGGGGGTGTTTTGGTCATAATGGCCGGAAGGCTGTACGTGGGCACGTGTCCATCCATAAAGATCGAGTTAATTTTGGGCTGTTGGTTGGTCCATTCTCGATTACCGTTTTGATGGGGCCTGCTTAAAGCTGTTGCATTTCATATTATTTACTTACTAATTTAATTTTCAATAATTACTGAATTAAAACAAATCTTACAGCACAATATTTAGCCGAAGAACACACGTCTCGGAGATCCCGACACGTGGCAATAAATTGGCTGAATGTTTGATGCCAGCCGTTGATATAGGATTTAGCTTTTTTAATGGATAAACCAACGTCAGAGATGCACGATCACACCAATGATCTGACGGCCAGATGTTTGAAGACTTGATGACATCGAGAGGTGGTGGGGTCCGCACTGGTGGGACATGTACGATAGAAGCGAGAAAGGTCCATCCTACGTGGAAGACACGTGTACATTCGTCGACGTGGTAACGGTCGAGATTCAATGGGTGCTGTTGTGGGTGGGGACCATCGAGATTTTCACCGTCGATCACGAAACGGTGATGGGCGTAAATGGCAGAGACACGCCGTTTCGGCAATCGGATTGCATTTATACGCGATTATGAAAGCAGTGTTCTTCTGGTTTCCTGTGCTTTGGAGCTTGCGAGCTTTTTATGAGAGAGAAAAAGTTTTGCTTCGGAGATGGAAATCCTCAGTTTTTGGTAGAGTTTTTTTCTTCGTGTTTTAGCTCTCTATCACTCTTCTTTCGTAGCTTGAACGATTTTGTTTTGTTAATTTCTTCTTATAATTGGAATTTGGAGTTCGTGCTTATGTTTTTTGTGCGAAATGATCGATGAAAGTTGTTCGAGGAGTGAATCTCTGACAGTGACCTGAATAGCTGCAAATCGTAGAGAAGGAGGATTCGATTTATATTTCTTGGATTCTGCATTAATGGACATCTCTCAGATGTAATATAAACCTGTAATTTTTGGAAGAACGAGTGTTCACGGGGTGTTAAGAGCTTTTCCCTTTTTCTTTTACCTTTATGTTGTTCTTGTGATTGTCTTTCTCTCCTTTGCACTTTTAATTACAGGAAGAACCTGATTCGATGAAAATCGACGAACAAACTACTTTTCGTGTTTTTCTTCTTACAGCCTCTGTGAATGTTCTGTGTTTCTCTTCCACGCCCTTTTTTCTGACCAGTCGCAACCCTAGGCTGATCTGAGCTCTAATTCCTTGTCTTCTCTATCTTCGAGAAACCTCCTAGCAGGTTTGTTTTTCAGCGATTTCGGTGAAGAAAATAAAATATAATCTGCTCTTACTTTCTAGTTTTTTTCTTGGCGTATCTTCTTAATAAATCTCGCGCTTATACACTGCTTTGATTTTCCTTTTTCTCCGATCAGGTTCGTTGAAGAAACTCGATTAGGAAAAAACGTAGCGATCGTAGTGGGTCACATTGATTCTGAGGCCATTGTCGTCTTTTTTAATTCAGATGGTAGCATCACTGATTGACAGAAATGGACAAAGCTCGAGAGCTGAGTCGCGGGACGAGTGGCGTCTCTGTAGCCAAGGGACGGATTAAGCAATCGCAAACAAAGTTTTCCTCCGGTAAATTAATTTCCGGCCGTTTCGCATTTCCACCCTTTTTCTTGTCCAATCCAAGGTTTTTTACCCAGAAAACGCACTTTGTTCTTGTCCTCATTCGCCTTTTCTCACTTGATTTGTTATGTGGGTTCTTCAGATATAAATGCACGTTACTTGTCTTTGTCGCTTCTTTTGTTTTTTCTTTCTTATTTGTGAGTTTCATGCGTCAATGGCTTTGAAGGTCTTAATAATGGCGATGAAGGAGACATTTTACCATCGGATAAATCAAAGAAAGAGAAGCTCAAAAGATTAAGCTTCATCGGAATAGAAAATCACAATCGCGAAGCCTGCGACATGGATGCTGATTTGTTAGGTAGAGACGTTGAGCCTGTAGGTAGCAGTTGGAAGCTTCCAAAAAAGGTTGGTTAATTTCATTCTATTTTGCAAATTAGTATGTTCGATCTTCATTAAAGATAATTTCCTCTCCTCTTCCATTGTGCGTCTATTAATTTGAACTGTTTATTGAGTTGTTTTTCAGTTTTTCAATGACCGCGATGGCGTCGATCAGGCTTCTGTTCCTCGAAAGCTTCGGTCAGGTTTGTCTGGTAATTGATGTACGAAAATGCAGAGGTTCTTGTATGTGATTCTGGGTCGTTTCCTTTGGTTATTTGCTCATATTATATTAAGTTTTTACCATGCATCTATGCAGTTGTTAGTAATTTCTTTTGCATTTACAGCCATGAAAAAACGAAATGGGGATTCTCTTTCTCCATCTTCACAAGACCCGAAAAAAGCAAAAGCTACACAAAGAGGCATGGAATCACTTAAAAGTGAAGATGGGAAGAAATCTAAACAGAGCATGGTAAGTGATCTTTTGGGTTTACAGCTCCATATCCTCGTTCCTTTTTTTCTTGATTGAACTTGTGAAATGAATTAAGTTTATTATACATATCAGAAACGAAGAAGCTTAGAAGAAAAGCCCTCTGAATTGGTGGATTATGAAGAAATCACAAAAGATGAAGAAGAAGTTGTGGAAACCCTTTATGCTTTGGCCGGAATGTTTCCTACCAATGATGCAAATGAGTCGAGTAAAATGGAATCTGGATCTTTAGTAGACTTGGAGACTAAGGGTAGTCCTGCTGTTGAGTTTGAAGGTTCATTGATAATGATTTCCATTTTATTTCTTTTTTTTTGTATTTTTTTCTTCTTGGGCTTTATAGTTACTATGTCTAGATTTATAAACTCTTTATCAGATTCTCCAGTTAAGGGAAGATTGCAACTCAATACACCAGCAATGTTTCCTGCAAATCTTGAATCAACATTAGGGAAAGAAACTGTGCCAATTCTATCTCTGAATGAAACATGCATCCAAGAACATTCTGATATCGTCAAAACAAATGAAATTGTTCGTGAAATCGAGTTGCAAAACTCAGATACAGCCCTCGACATTAGGTGGGTTCTTTTATAAGAATTCATTTCACTGTTGATTCTCATTATATATCAAGATTTTAGGAAATT
Source organism: Begonia fuchsioides (assembly GCA_003255005.1). Lineage (NCBI taxonomy): Eukaryota > Viridiplantae > Streptophyta > Magnoliopsida > Cucurbitales > Begoniaceae > Begonia > Begonia fuchsioides. The sequence continues at coordinate 257,740 of QAOC01021678.1, forward strand.
ATTTTGATCATGCAGGCATTTTAATCTACATAAGCAACCTGATACCTCTTCTTCCATGAGAAAACCAGTGCTTACACCCTTGCAAGTGAGCATGATTTGTGACTAGATGACTATAATCATATTTGTAAAAATTTTGCTTTTAAATTTGCGTTTTTCTTGTTGTTAGGAGGGAAGCCTACTGGAGGAACAGAAAGTCAATAAGGAGAAGAAGAAAAACAGTGAGTCATTTAGCAATTAAATCTACTGAATTCTACATGGTTTCATTATTCTGTTGCTAATTTCTTACAAATCAAAAACCTTTACTTGCTCAAAGGTTCGGTATTGTGGCCAGGCTTGTCTCCACCAGAATCACAAGATGCTGGAGGCAGCTATCAGCCAACGTAACATTTTCTTATCCTTTTTTTTAATTTCCCATGTTTTTTATTGCCTGAGTCACACATATATTTTATGATCTCAGATCTTATGTCAAAGCTCCTTACCAGCTTGATCCTGCTTTTATTGGCCCCCAATTTGGTACAGAGGAATATTGTTCTGGTGGGAAGGTGCGAAGATCCAAAGCTAATGACAACTTGAAGATCTGATATTAGGAGTAATTGGAAAATTTTGTATGTATATTAAAGCATGTTGTTTATCTGCAGGTGACAAGATCAAAGCCTGATGCCGAACCTTCGAAGAGATGTCCAGCTCACGTTTATATAACTCGCCTAATTACCACTTTACAAGAAAGCAAAGACAGACTTCCCCGTGAAGCTTCTAAGCAAGGAAGTTCCATGGTGGCTAAGAGAATGAGAGTGGGCTTTAATGAAGTTGCTTCTGAAAATAACATGTCTGGAAAGCACTCAAAGGACTCAATAAATGGTCTTTCTCTTCTTGAGCAGCTCAACCAGGATCCGCTACAAAAGCAGGTTAAAATGGTCTCATCTCATAAATGCTTTATTGTTTCTTCATGTTCGTTTGTCTGATCTGTCTTTTGGGATTTTCCAGAGCTTTGATTTCTTATCCTTGTCTACGAAAGTTGGTGGATTAGAAGCTAGTAATGGTTATAATAAGAGTGGAATTGCATTGGAACCAATGATCCAGCTCCACTCACCTCGTCTATACTCGGTTGGACAGCAGCCTACACCGCCCTTTGCTCTTCTGCAAGCTCACCATTCTGCAAGCTCATCAGCCATTCCTTACCAGGTAAAGCTTCCTGTTGAATAGCATATGTTGTCGGAGTTTTTTTGAAATTTCTGGAGCAATGCCATGATTTGGATTGGATTTCTATGGCTTTTAAGGATGATTTTCATGCAGATTCGTCTAGTTTGAAGCATTTTGCAATGATCCATTTATGCTAATAATGTTCCTAATGTGATTTATTCTGTGGTGATTGTAATTGCAGGTGAAACTGCCTCAACAGATGGGAAGACAGATAAGTTGCCGGTCCCATCCGAGTTCCGCTCCACCAACAAAAGGACAGCAATGGCAATGGGCTGCTGAGCTGGCCGCTCGATACAGGCCCGTGGATACTTCGGCGAGCAATAGCGAAGTTCAATGTTGGTTAAATGGAAGGAATTTCTACTTCAGCTCACATCCCCCCTCAACCATCACTGGAAATTCTTTCCTCTAATTCCACTTCATCTCCCTCAAGGTTTCAACCCTTTTACTCGTTTAACTTGAGCAGGCCATCGGAGGGTCAAGGGATTCGACACAAACAGGTTTGGATTGTAAATTCGTTGACGTATTTTTCGTGTATATCTTTGAACGATACGAGTATTTAGGACTTATTTCCATAGACATGAACTCCGATTTGGGTCAAAAAACAGTAATATTGCAAATTTGTGAGCTAATTTCGATCAATCATACATTATATATGAAAGTCCCCTCACACAAACAATTAAGTAGCAAAATTAATGAGCATGTTGATAGATTGAATTTGAAGCTGCCAAGAGAGCAGCTCCAATACCAGACCCATCTTTTGAGTGTTCTATGATCACATGCTCTGCCATTTCTCTTCCTAAAAGCTCAGTCACAGCCTCTTGGAGATATCTTCTGTATTGTGGGTAGTGCTCGTATAGCCCTCCGTCCATGGCCACCACCGCCCGTTTCCCGAGCACCGCTCCTTTCCGATCATCATCCATTTTCTGCAGGATCCCGACGATCCCGGCTCCGGCCAGTCGACCTCCCCGTTTTGCCACTGCATCGCATACTTCTATTACCGTCCTTTTAGCGATTATGTTCGATTCTTCCACCTAGTTATACAAGCAATTTTCAGAAGTTGGAATTTTTTTTGTTTGATGTTTCGAATCAGAATCTTACCCCAAGGACATTGTATAGGATCGTTCCGACGGCATCCAGATCATCCGATTTGTCTTGCTGTATTGCGCATAAATCCGGGGTTCTACGAATAAGTTGGTGGATAATTTGGTAAACAAATCATAAGACGATTACTCGATGATTGATAGGATTGGACGGTACCTGAGAATGAAAGGAGTTGATAATTTATCGGGAAAGGATTCACCGAACAAAGCACCATCTTCAGCCATGGCGAAGATCACTCGCCGAGCGATTTCTCCAAGATACATACCGGAAATCGTCTTCTCAAAGATCTATTCATCAAGAGCATAAATACTAAAGAGACGTGAATCCTCTCACATGTCCAATATTCGACGAAGAAATCTACCTGCTCGCCCGGATTGATACTCGCAGCATCCATTTCTCGGTCGAACACAGTCAAGGGGAGGCCATTTGAGAATGCTCCCCACTCGGTATTTATAATCTGAAGAAAACCGGCAAATTTAAGCCACCGAATAGAACAAGTATGAAGAAGAAGACATGGAAGTTAATCTTACAGTCTTTTCCGAAGAATGTGGACCTTGAAGTTTCGGAATATTGCTAGTTTGCTCGACATAGCACGCATTAGTTCCGGTGCCCAAAATCACAGCAGCAACGACATCCTTGTCATAATACCGTGCCCCGGCTAAGGTTCCGACAGTGTCATTAACCTGTCGTGAAGAAATTAAGGCTGTTTTAAATTAAAATCCATGTTTGAAACAAAGAAAAAGACCAATGAGATTATGTGATGAAGGCCTACCAGTGCAGATACTCGCATTTCTAGTCCTCTCCTTTCCATGGCTTCATTGAGACAAGCAACTACATCTTTTCCTGCCTGAAACTCAAACATTTGGTGTTATTTTTCCAACGAACAAACGGAACATGTCGGTTGAGTCGCACGATTGAAGTCTTGCAGAAGAAAGAGTAAAACGAACCGTTCCGGACACAGCAAAACCCTTAGTCCACTTGATTAGAATGCCGGAATCTATGGAGGTTTGTTTGACAGGGAATGAGAATGTGAATCCAATCTCCCTTTGTCTTCCATGGCTGAGATTGAACTTGCCTCCCTCCTTCTCTGCGAATTTGGCCAGCCCAGATGCAATAAAATCAAAGAGCTCCTGCAAGAAAAGAAAAGAAAAGAAAATGGATAGACGATGAAGAAGCAGCCCAGAATGAACGGTCATTTGCTGGTACCTCGGAGGTTGCAAACATTAGTTCTTGTGGGATAGACATTTGCTCAGATTCTGCAGCAATTACTCGCTCTTCGACTCCCCCCAATTGCACTCTTAGCACTCTAAAATTGGTTCCTCCGAGATCCAACGCATAATACAATCCTTTCTCCTTCCTTTGAAACCATTCAAACCCATTCACACAGCTTTCAAACAAAACTAGATAGAAAATAAGTGTGCGATTCGGATCATACCCAGTGGGGAGACTATTAACGTAGCTGAGAATCATTTTAAGATCGCTTCCGCCGTCTTCGGCGAGGCCTGCTCTCATATCAGCGGCCATGGCGTCCGCCACGTGGCGTAGAACCGGCAAAGGAGTAGCAGAGTCAGTCTGGAAACTAGCCAAGATCGGATCGAGGGCGATCACTTTGGTAGATCGGACGGCCATCGAAAACCGAGGTTTCCCCATCTGACGGGATCGCGTTATGGAAAATGATCCAACGGCCGGTGATGAGGCGACGACCGACATTGTCAAGGGCGACGAGATTGAAGCGGGGAAGAAGAAGGTGAGGACAAAAAAAAGCTAGCGAAACAGAGAGAGGAAAGCAAGTGAAGTAAAGGAAAGAAGGTCCATAATCGAGGTTAAATGGGTTTTACAGAATTTCCAGGGAAGTTTCAGTAGAAGTGAAGGTGTGGGTCCTGACTGGGGAAAGCAGGGGCGGACAAGACGAAGAACAGCCAGCATCTCTGCCTTTGTTCTCTTGTTTCGTCAACCTGATTCAGACATGTTTTTTTATTTATTTGCCTCCAATTTTTATATTTTCTCTGCGGATAATGTCGTGTTAATTTTAGCAATCTACTTTTATTTATTTCTACCACTATTTCAAAAACAATACAGTTACTATTTGAAATCTTCAGGTGCAACTGAGTTGCAGAGGCTGAAAAGATGATTTTTAGTCAACGTTCACTCTCAGATGCTTTTATCAAACATGGCAAGGACTGTATTTGAGGCCCATTATCGGCCCAGCTAATCTGAAATCTGCATACTCCAAAGGCCCGATTATATACTTATCCCAAAAAGGTAAAATCTCTCGCCCCCAGGACTCTCACACCCCGGCCCGACAACATGTGAGAAAGTAAATTACGGTGACTCAACGGCATAGAAATGAAAGGTCCTACATGTCGTCCACAAGGAGCAACCTCACATTGGAGGATTAAACTTCTACACTGCGACCATCAGGCTTCGGACTGTGGCTCCTTATCTCAAATCTATCATCTCTAGACCAACTGAACTATGTCTGTGAGGGCAAAGCCCGATTATATACTAACTTGAGAACTCGAAGCAAAAGATTAGGATTGGGCGCTTGAAATTTAGGGTTTAGTTTTCGATGTGGAGGAAACAAATGGTTGAAACTCCGGTCATAGACATTCTTCAAGGTTTAGTCATTGATGTGGTGCAAATGAACGGTCAATACTCCTATCAGCAAAGCTGTTGAAGGTTCGATCGTTCATATCGAGCAAACGAATGGTCGATATTTCATCGTTGGTGTGGCGACTCGTTCTGTGATGACAAAAACGACCCTTGTTTATGAAAGTATGACACATACTAGTGAAGCGCACAATTTCACATTGAGTTTTTTGTTATAAATTCGTTCGTAAATTTTCAAATATAAAATAGACAATATTATTTCTAGAATACGAACCAATTCTATAGGCATATATATGGGTAGGCTGGTGCTCCCTCTCCTTTCGGCTTTCTCCATGGTCCATGCATGTGCATGCAATTATTACCCCGACTATTACGTAAGAACCATAAAAGCTCCTTATGGGCTTCTCATTAAATTATTAAGTCAAAGTCAACCCAAACCCCTACCTTCTCTTTTATTTATTTATTTTATTCCATTTCCCAATCCTTCCCAATGATTCTTAAGAATATCTGGTGGTTGTGGCTGGTGCGCTCAATAATTCCCAACCCTTTATTATATTAACACGATTAAACAGAGATTTCTCATCGTGTTCAGCAGTAAGTAATGCATGGAGAGAAACCATAGCCGACCAAAAACTGACATTAAATGACTTGAAAACGGAGGGAAAACTGGTTTAATCAGCTAGTCAGGGATTAGCCATGGGAGAAAAGTCTCAAAAGCTTCACTGGGACTCCATGGCTGCGTAAATAACTACAAAACAAGGAAGGATGGCTTTGGGGTTTGAAATGATCAACTCCTCGAGATTGGAGTACACGCCAGCTTGTCCAGATACAGAATCGTACGACCCGCCAGGAGGAGCCACGGCCTCCTCCTTCTCCGCCGTATCTCCGTCGACGCGCCGCACCCTTCCGGCGATGACCCGGCAAACCAGCATCGCCCTACGACTGCTTCCCTCTGTACACCTCAACAGATCGTGCGCTCTACCGCTACAAGCTGTGGTGCGCACCCCGTCTTCTTTTCCTTGAAAGCCGTGGCGTATGATAGTGCAGACTCCACATCCTGGAACGGAGCCGCACAAGCTGGACGATCCATGTGCGCCGAGCGCGCATGATAGACTGGTGCAATGGAACCTCAGGAGCTCGTTTCCATCGGCGGCGCACCTAGGGTTTTTCCGGCTACTGTTGAGCGCACGTGTCTTCACTGCGTCCCGGCAGTCTTCGAAGCGTTGGATTGTTCGCTGGGTGTTGTGGACCTTTAATATCCGTTCGATTTGGAACACGGTACTATCCTTTTTGAGCCAGCTCGATTTGAAAATGATCTCCACTATATTACGACCGGAATCTTCCGGCCCCAGCTCCGATACTAGCACCGGCAATCAATGCAAAGTTAGAGTAATCATATCACCGGTGACCGGTGGGGCTACCCACATTCAATTTTCTACCGCTCCGATCAGATTTGACAGCGTCCACCGAATCAGGACGTGCCATCTCATCGTTCAGGCAATTTCAGTTCAAGGGTTCTGAACAGCTGACAAGATTGCCGTACTGTTTTACAGAAAATGGCTAAAGATTGCATTTATACTACCTTGCATCATAGGAGATGAGGTAGTATAAATTTCTGAAATTTGTAGTTTGATTTCGAATATGACTGATTAAACGTTAAACTTCAATAAAAAGAGTAAGATTAGAGTAATTAAGGTACCGGCATGGCGAACTGCTTGGTGAAGTTCCAAGCTTTCCATCTTTGGGAAGACCTCTCCACACTTCGAACAAGAACAGAGGGTAGTTCTAGGCACATGATATCTGAATTATTTTGATGAAAAATCACCGAGTCAATCTTCTTTAACTCTATGAAATCGGTCAATGAAGGAATTCGAAGATTTCTAACCTGCCTGCGTCGACAATGGCATGACACTCGTAACAGCCAGAGAGCTTTCTAAATTGCATTCCTCGAGATGAACCGTGGATGGATCTCGAGACAGAACGAGTCGACTGTCCGTTTGCACCTTTCCGACTCAGTGAACTGGGTACCTGACCCACCGAGCTACTCACCGGCGAGTTATCAGCTCTGTGTACGACCTTAGTGTTGCCATGAACGACGTCTTTGAAGCTACAGATGGAGCTACAAGTGTAGCCGACTTTGGACGTGGCTGATGGGATCTTTGATGGGTTGTGAACTTTTGCTCCTTCGATCTGTTTACAGGCGAGAAGATTCTTTATCTGATCCCATGAAGAAGACGACGACTTTTGCTGCTTGAATTTTGCTTTGGAATGGTGGTTCTTGGGCTCTAATTGTTGATCGGGGAGAGGAAAGAAAGCTGCGACGGCCATTAAGAGCAGGGAAGAAAAGACGAAAGCACAGTTGCAGAGAGAGAGAGAGAGGGAGAGAGTGAGATCTCTTTAAATCAAAGAGAGGATGTTGAGAGAAAGAGAGATTTGAGGCACTAAGGAGGCAGAAGAAGGTGACGGTGGGGCATGTTCTTTCTCCTGTCTCTATAAATGTTGTCCGCTTTTGGGCTAGACCCTTTTTAAAACGCACTTTTAGCCCATCACAGCCAAATCGTGGTCGATGATCTCGATCGATCTCTTTAATCCAATGGTTATAAATTCTTTCAAAAGTGGCCGATACCAATCACATAAAACTTTAGTTTTAACCATAAACAATGAAAACAACACTTGAATTGTTTACTTTTTCTATACAGGGCGATCAATTCAAACCATTCGATGCAGGGATTGAACGCACAAGATCGAGAGAAAATAACCCATTTATACAAGATTAGGTACGAACCAAGAAGAAATTAAAGAACAGAGTATAATCAAGCTAAATAATGTCTGTGGTAGGAAGTAGGCTAAGGATTCATCTCGTGTGCTGACTGTCTTCCAGTTTCATGTGACGTTAGATCTGATCTATGAACCAATGAACCGAGTCTGGTCTAGACATATAACTTTTGCTCAAATGGGTGGTGGTAGGCCTACATTTCACGTTCATAACAAGCATAAAACCCTTGTCAATCAAGATCCTTACAAATTGATCTATTCTTCTGTATCGAGAAGAAATGCGTCGATTTCCAACCCATGCTTTTTAAACTTTGGGGTGTTAAGAAAAAACAAACAAACGAACGAAGTAACAACTTTAGAGATTGTCAGCATAGAGAATTCAATACCTTCACTTTCCAGTGGACCGATTCTTTCGCAATCTTCCCCTTGTTTGCCTCACAGCTTCTTCCATGACTGTCTCTGTTGGTAGAGGATTAGAGCTTTCATCAGTTGTCATTGATGGCAGTGGCTCCATCTGCATAGGTTCTACTTGAGTAGGCGCTGATGGGCTGGTTGTCTCCGACCCAGCAGCTGCCTTGTCAATGCTTGAACTAGCAGCTGAGGCCCCTGGTTTTGGTTTGGAAGGACCTTCCTCCTCACCTGCATCAGTCTTTTGCTGATTTGAAGAAGTGTTAGATGAAGATGATGATGATGACGAAGAAGACGATGGTATTTCCGGCTCCACGACAGTTGTTGGTGGTGGTCGAGTATGCTGCACAATCAGAGAAGTTACTTTCCGAGCAAAAAAAATACCAAGATATTGTTTTTTGTAGATAAGTATTTTCACATTGACCACCGAATTTTATCTATTTCAGCTTCACCACAAAAAAGAAACTACTTACTAACTGTCACCATGTACACTTTAGTCATACTAGTTCATCATTTGCACCTTGCATGATCTGGTGGATATAATAATAAAAAGTCGCAGAATAAAATCAATTCACATAAAAAGAAAACCTGCACAGGATGAGGGGGTGTTGATTGTGCAGCAACATACTGCAAAATTTCATATATTCTAGTCTGACCATAGCTTGCAGCTCTTTGCCAATATAAAATTGCAATATCCCCTGCCTTGGTCCTTAGTTCCAACAAATTTCGGTCAATTTCAGTTTCATGCTTGGCCATGTATGGTCTGAAGAACGAATCATACACATAGCTCGTTCCCTGATAAAGTTGTACAACAGCATGACAAAAAGGGTGAATACTTGAAATCAGAAACGTATCCAGGCTGTCTCTTTCACAATTCTGTTTTCATACCTTTGTTTTTGGGTACCACAGATAGATAAAAAAAGCCAGCTTAGCTTCGCTATACATTGGAACCCTTAAAAAAGGAATTATACCAACTTAAAATACATGACTCAAAATAAATCATAGTTTTAACAGCTATACTGCAATAGAAGTAAATGAATGAAAGAAGAAATTTAGAGGTGAGAACGAAATCATGTAAGTCGTGTTGCGGAAGCTCGAGAAATTTCAAATAGCGTGTAAGATATTATACTAAAAAATCACACTAGATAGATTCTCGTGTAAGAGAGGTGGGCCACAACGGACCACTTAAGAACCAAGTCTTACCTAGCCAGAATTATTCTAGTAATTTAATAGTATAATAAATAACAACAATTATACTCGAAAAAATAACAAACGGCTATTAAATAAAGCAATAAAAGAAACACCAAAATTTAACAAGGTCGGCCAAATATGCCTACGTCCTCAGACACTGTAAAATATATTTCACAAGAAAATATTACAAAGAGAGAAAGAGTAAGACTAAAATTACCAAAGATGTATAAATAATTTTGGAATGTGATGGGAAGAATGAAGGGATGAGAGATTAATTTATAGTGTTTACCCCTCCCCTAAAACAATTTTTTCCAATGTGAGATTCTAATTAGGTCAAAAAACAACAAATCTTCACATTGACTTAATTTGAATCTCACCCAAAAATAAATTTTTTCAATCAAACAATTTTCGCAGTGTCTTTAAATTTGCGCCGTCAGGCGCCTAATCAAATTTGCAAGATATTGTTTAAACTTGGTTCTTGTAACCACTTTAGTCAGCATATCTGCAGGATTCTCCAAAGTATGAACCTTCTGGAAAAGTATCTCTTATTCCTCGAGAATTTCTCGCACGAAATGATAGCGAACATCAATATGTTTCGTTTGTGCATGAAAGACTTGATTCTTTGCTAAATGAATAGGACTCTGACTGTCAGAATATACCTCAAGTTATTTCTGACTAACTCCCAAGTCTTTTTTTAGCAACCCATGAAGCAAGATTCCTTTACAGCTTCTGTAATTGTCACATACTCTGCCTCCGTTGTAGACAAAATCACTGTTTGCTGCAAAGTAGACTTCCAACTAACTGACGCATTTGCTAAAGAAAACAAATAGTCAGTTCTAGATCGTCGCTTATCTAAATCTCATGCATAGTTAGAATCACAATATCCAACTACACAATGACTAAAAGATTTATCCCGCTCGAATTCTAATCCAACATCTACGGTATTTTGGAGATACCGCAGAATCCATTTCACAGTTAGCCAATGACTCTTGTCTGGATCATGCATATATCTGCTCACAACACTAACATCATGTGAAATATCTGGTCTCATACACATCATTGCATACATCAAGCTTCCGACTGCATTTACATATGAGACTTTTGTCATGTATTCTCGTTCTTCATCTGTGGTTGGAGATAACAGATTACTCAATTTGAAATAACGAGCAAGTGAGATATTTACAGGTTTTGTATTTTAATTAATACTAAAACGTTGTAATATCTTCTTCAAATACTACTTCTGAGTTAGATATAACTTGTCTTTTTCTCTTTCTTTGTTTATCTTCATACTGAGAATCTTCTTAGCTTCCCTCAAATCTTTTATCTCGAACTCTTTGATTAACTGAGCATTCAATCTGTCAATCTCAACTTGGCTCTTTGATGCTATCAGCATATCATCAACATACACGAGTAAGTAGATGTAGGATCCATCTTGAATTCTGCGCAAATACACAATGATCGTATTTGCTTATTGTGTACTTTTGACCCTTCATAAACTGGTCAAATCGTTTGTATCACTGTCTCGAAGATTATTTCAGTTCGTACAACGATTTTTTCAGTCTGCAAACCCAATCTTTTTTTCCATTAATTGTATCCTTCTGACAGAGTCATATAGATTTCTTCTTTCAAATCACCGTGCAGGAACGCGGTCTTCACATCAAGTTGAGCTAGCTCCAAATTCAACTGTGCTACCAAGGCTAACAAAATTCTAATAGAGGAATGTTTAACTACGAGAGAAAAAATCTCATTATAATCAATTCATTCCTTCTGAACGTAGCCTTTAGCCATCAACCTTGCCTTGTAGCGGATAACATCTTTGTCAGGAAATGCTTCTTTCTTTGCAAATATTCATTTGCATCCAATTGCCTTTTTCCCCTTTGGTAGTGGCTCGCCAACTCTCATGTCTCGTTCTTTTCTAGTGATTACATTTCTTCTTCTATTGCACTACTCACTTCGAATGACTTTTAGGTAGGTGGATAGAACATTATCAGTAACCGGAAGTGCATAAGTCACCATGTCAGTAAAACGAGCAGATTTTTGAATCTCTCATATTGTTCTTCTAACGGCAATTGGCTCCGATTGATGTATAAGTTTTTGGGTAAGAATTCTTGCTCATTTGACTCTCTTTCTGCCACCGGTGATTCATGAGTGGTGTTACTTGCTGGATTCAACATTACCTGTTTAAATTGCATCTGCTTCGTAGTATACTCCACTTGCTTCGAAGTACTCTCAACCTCTTTTAGATTTATCTTATTCAACATGACAGTTTCATCAAAAGCAACATTTCTACTGATTATCGTCTTCTTGCTCGTTGGACACCATAAACGGTATCTCTTAACTCCAACATTGAAGCCTATAAACAAAGTCTTTTTTGCTCTTGGATAAACTTTGATTCATTTACATGATAATATGCACTACAACCAAAAACACGTAAAATGTCATAATCAGTAATAGGTTTTCCGGACCATACTTCCAAGGGAGTCTTGTCATCTATAGCAGATGATGGTAACGATTGACTATATGCTGAGCGTATGTTATAGCCTCAGCCCAAAACTTCATGTTTAATCCAGCATAAGACAACATACAACGAACTTTATTCACAAAAGTCATGTTCATACGCTCTGCCACTCCATTCTGTTGCGGTGTTCCTCTAACGGTGAAGTGCCGAATTATGCCACAATTTTGGCATACCTTCAGGAATGGATCGCTCTTGTATTCTCTACCATTGTCTGATCGGAGAACCTTTATTTTTCTTCCTGTCTGGTTTTCTATTTCATTTTTTTCTTCAAGCACATCATCTTTGTTTTTCATAATGAACACTCAAACTCTTCTGGAAAAATCATCAACGAAAGTGACAAAATAATCCAGAATGCCCTTGGTATTATGGATTGCAGTACCAAACTTCACTCTTCGTTGTTTTCTAAGAACACAATGCTCGCAAAATTCTAATTTGCAAGTCTTCGCAATTTTCAGCAATCTTTGCTTGACAAACATTTGCAAGGATTTCTCGCCAGCATGTCCCAATCACATATGCCACAGTTTTGTTGCTTCAACATTCTTCTTGGGACTTGAAGTTGCTGCTGCGACTGCCCCAACAACTGTACTACCTTGATAGTAATACAGATTGTTCTTCCTCACGCCTTTCAACATCACCAGTGCTCCTGAAGTTGCTTTAAGAATTCAATTTCGTATCATCACAACTAAGCCCCCCTTAGATTCTAGTGCCCCCAATAAGATTAGATTCTTCTTTAGCATTGGCACATACCGCACATCCTGTAAAATTCTGGTGGATCCATCATGATTCCTCAGCTTGATTGAACTTATCATAGTTGTTTTACATGGATTATCACTGCCCATGTACACAACTATTTTATCGATTTCTTAAAATTCAAAAAACCATTCCCGAATGGGACACAAATGATAGGTGCAATTAGAATCCAAAATTCACTCATATGGATGCGATGTTGAACGTGAAACACTTAGAGAATAATCTAATTCCGTATCACTTTTGCATTCAGCAACATTTCTGCAATAGTTTTTCCTTTGTCAAATTTTTCTCTATTCTTCAATTTGAGGCAATCTTTCTTCAAATGTCATTTTTCGCGACAAAAGACACATTCATCTTTACTCATTTTGGGCATCGACTTTGATCTTTCTTTCTTCCATTTGATCTGACTTTGCGGACGCCCTCTCACAACTAGAGTTTCTGTAGCTCCACTGGTGCTTCATTTTTTATTTTTCCTTCGCAGTTCGTAACTGTACAAGGCAGCACACACTTTACTAAGACTCACTTCAACCTTCACATGAAGTAGAGTCGTTTCAAGAAACTCAAACTTCTCAGGAAGGGATCCCAATAACATCAAAGCTAGATCTTCATCTTTGAACGTTTCATCCATATTCATCAAATCAGTGACTAACTGATTGAAACTCGTGATGTGATCGTTCATTGTGGTACCTGGAACATAATTAAAGCGAAACAGTCTTTTCTTCATATGTAGTTTATTCCGACTGCTTTTCTTCAAGAATTTTTCTTCAAGTGCTATCCATAATTTATTTGCAGAAATTTCATTTGAGAATGCGTATTTCTGCTCCCTTGATAGACACGATCGAATTGTACCACACACTAATCAATTTAGCGTCATCCAATCTCTTTGCTCAACATCTTCTGGTTTCTTTTCTTCAATGGCAACGTCTAGACCTTGTTGAAATAAAGCATCTAGAACTTTACTTTGTCACATGCCAAAATGACTTGTGCCATAAAAAATCTCCATAGCAAATCTTGCATTCGACAATACATTTCTTGATAGTATTGAGGAAGTAGAATGCTTTATTTCTGATGAGTCTGTCATTTCTGCACCAAATAACGATTTATTTAATAGCCGAGAATCATAAAGAATTGTTTATGATGTGGAAGTTCAGACAAAACTGCAACCACAGAGCATACTACAAAACCTTAGGCTCTGATACCAATTGTTGCGGAAGTTCGGGCAATTTCAAATATCGTGTAAGCTATTGTACTAAAAATTCAAACTAGATAGATTCTCAGGTAAGAGAGGTGAGTCACAACGGACCACTTAAGAACCAAGTCTTACCTAGCCAGAATTATCCTAGTAATTTAATAGTATAATAAATAATAACAATTATACTCAAAAAAATAACAAACGGCTATTAAATAAAGTAATAAAAGAAACAACAAAATTTAACTAAGTTCGGCCAAATATGTCTACGTCCTCGGACACTGTAAAATATATTTCACAAAGAAATATTACAAAGAGAGAAGAAGTAAGACTAAAATTACTAAAGATAAGTAATTTTATAATGGGATGAGAAGAATGGAGCAATAAGAGATTAATTTATAGTGTTTACCTCTTCTCTTAAAACAATTCTTCCCGATGTGAGATTCTAATTAGTTCAAAAAACAACAAATAGTATATGATGCAAAATATAGTGCTCACCGTGAGATAAACGCATCTCCAATTCTTTCACCAACAGTCAAAATTGCTACCAGAATCCTGCAATACATGAGAAAAATACACCCTCAACAAAGTAAAAAGCAAATAATTTGAGATTGTAAGAGTTTAGTAATTACCAGTACTGGCACCAAAATCGAAGTTGTTCAATTTCTGGTTTGTTCAACTCAACAGTTTTATAACACTCATAAGCGGGATAGGCATAGCCAAACAGCATCCTGTCAACAGATCAAACTTAAATTCGAAAAATGTAAGGGATTTCAATTTTTTTATGAATCATTTCTCAAGTAACATACACGAGTCCTCTGGTTAGAAAAGCTCCTATCATTATGGATACCTATAGTACGAAATGAAAGCATTTAGTTAGATTATAGCAGTAGATAACCTACATTTTTATATGAAAGAAATTAAAACAGACTGAGGAAGACTAAAAAAACAACTTAATAGAATGGTAGACAACTTAAAAAATCTTTCAATAAGCAATATACTTATCTGGCCTATAAATGCCACATGGAAATCAGAAGTCGAATTCTTTTTTATCAAATAATTTTATTGAAAAATAAATCCAGTAGAAAAAAGAAAAATGGACTGGAATTCACATATAATTTTAATCAAAACAAGCCGATGTTTTGCTGCCAATGTTCCAACTTATACTCTTTTCTTTTATAACCATCTTCTGCGAAACCAGAAAAGCTTACCAAAGATGCTGGAAAAAAGAAAAAGAAAAATAGCACAGCCAAATATAAATCAATGAGGTTTGGCCTTATTTTAAAATTTGACCAAATATCTGCAATTTCTAGCACCGGCAAGAAGATTGTTCCACAGAAGACCTAAAGCAGGTAAAAACCCAAGATACTTCCACTATCGAGTACAAAGGTGACAAAAAAGCAATGAAGGTGATAAAAAATACAAATCAATCCCAAAAAAGCCACAAATGAAACATTCTAGCATTACCGAACAATGATATAAAAATTTAATCCATCCTACGAAAACGATATCGAAAAGTAAATCGAACCACACATTGCCGCCACACTGCACTAACCGAAATCAAGGAGAACAACGTGCGTTTGCGCTGCTATACTTGGGCTCGAATAAACAAGAGGAAAAACCCTTAATAAGAGAGGAGAAACAAGAAGTTAAGAAGCACCTCTTGATTTTGGTTATGGAAGTCAAATAAAGCAATCGAGATAACGAGTCTGCGGCCAAAACGAAGGTCAATTCAAACGAGATAAAGATCTACGTTCCAACTTCTTTCTCGCCCGAACGGCTATTTGATTTCACTTCGGCCTCGATATAAAAGAGAGCCGTTCGAGTAGGCTTTAATTCTCTGTTTTTCAAATTCTTTACATCCTATTCTATAATCACCGTCAAATACTGAACAGACGGTTCTCAGTCACAGCGTCTATTTCTTTCATCAGGTTTTTTTGAGGTTCACTCTTTTCTCCTTAAAACGGTAAATATTTACAGAATAACCCGAGGAGTTAATTAAGCTTGAAGCGAATGGATGGACCCACCACCAAGGGCAGAGTTGGGCTAAGAGAATAACTTTTTAAGGAGGTCGATTATTGAGGAAAGTATCCCATGGATATGGATAACCAGCAAAGAATATTTTATTTCATTAATATTTAATCCAAAATTATCTCCTTATTTAAAACAAAAAATAATTATAAATCTTATATTAATGACTATTTGTATTTTGGTTATTATTTAACTTCTTTTATGATATATTATTGTATAATAAATATTATAAATAATTAATATATATTAATCGATAAATTTAAAAAGAAGTTGTGTAGCAGTGTAGGACCTCCAATGGTAGACAAATTGGGCCGAGATGAAAGAAAGTGGAAGCCCAATTACTCGATAGATGACGTGGCCTATAGTGCCACGTGGCATCCAACTCTTTGGTGGTTGTAATATCCTCTGTCAGACCCACGTAATCCAAATTCACTGGTTCTTGCGCGTTGCCATTACCGAACTGAGAGCGCTCTCTCGCTGAAGCAAAGCTCGAAGTAGAAAGTTCAGACGGTGAGAAATGTCAATGGCACCCTCGCTTCCTCGTCTTCATTCGCCGTTTCTTTGCACTCCTATCAAGCCTTCATTGACTACATCGTTATCTTGCAAATCACCGGGAAGTCTACGGTCGCCGGCGTCATATCCTCGTGTCCGAGCTGATCTTGACCAGAATACGGTTTCTTCTCTTACAAACTGTTGAAATTGAGACTATGGACGATATTTTTACGAATGGAGTGATTACAGGTTTTGTGAATTTCAGATTGTTGCAATAACAGTTGGGATAGCGAGTGTTGCCGTTGGAATTGGGATTCCAGTCTTCTACGAAACTCAAATTGATAATGCGGTAACAATTTTACCCTAAAATTTCAATTATGTGCTTGTTTGATTCTCGGATTACATTGTTTTGATCTGAAATGATGGTCTTGTAGGCCAAACGTGACAATACTCAGGCTTGCTTCCCTTGCAGTGGCTCGGGAGCACGTAAGTTTCTTCCACTGTTGAGTTTTGTGTTAACGAGAATTACGTTGGATAACGATGGTTAAATGATCAATTCCCGTTCTTAAACATTGAAATTAAACTGTTCAATCATGATCCCATACATAATTTTGAATACTATGCCATTTTGATGATTTCTTATTTCAGATGAAATTTTAATTTGATCGCTGATTTCCACGACGGCTTAGCCTACTGAAGACCTTTTAAGTACCATTCATATTAAACTACCAGAATGGTTTCGCACAATAGAGTAGAGTTCTATCAAAATTAACGTTATTATCATCAAAATCTGATTGTTTGTTCTCCTTTAATCATTAATGCAGCTAATCCATAAAACTGGAACTAATATGATGTGATTCGAAAATTGGCAGAGAAATGTAGATTTTGTCTAGGATCTGGAAACGTGACGGTAGAACTCGGGGGAGGCGAGAGAGAGGTCTCTCGATGCATTAACTGTGATGGTGCAGGGTCGCTGACTTGCACGACATGCCAAGGTAGCGGGATTCAACCTCGTTACTTAGATCGCAGGTATGCATTATCTACTACTCTTTGAACTGATAGAACTAATACACAATTTCTGATATTCACTGCGAATTGTGTTAGATAAATCGATATTTGATATTATGTTTATAATGTTGTTCATTCAATTTGACTTTCTTCACATTAGGGAATTCAAAGACGACGACTGAGCTGGCTATGATTTTGTGTCTTCTCGATGCCCATGCCCAATCGACTCAACATGCGATAAATTCAGGCATTTTTTTCGTCTTGCTCATTATGTACACTTTTAGTCAAGCGCTTTTTAAGGTAAATTTCTGATTCATAATTACACATCGACTGCCCATTTCTTACTAAACTAGTGTGAAAAAAATCGTTGACATGTCAAACAATAATCATTATGTTAATTAAATCTTTTTCGATAATTATTTGACTCGGTAGCAAGTATTTTAAAATAATAAATCTAGGAAAAGTAACATTAATTGTCGATTAAAAACACCAATTGAAAACTTAAAAACGACAAAGTGCTCAACTCTAGGTCAATTAAAAACATTACATTTCCCCTCTAGCCAGCTCAATCGTATCTTATTCCCCTTTACAGATAGAAAAGTCTCTCTAAGATTAGGGTCCTCAAACAGATCTAGAGCAGCAAAGTAGAGCTTTTCATCAATGTCTTCTATCCCATCCAAAGATCTAATGCAATTACTTATACTAAATCTATCTTCCTTCGAAATTCCTTCCACCATCCCTAATTTCATCCCTAATTTCGATGCATATAGCATTTCAAACAAAGCCTCAGAAAACCCGAGATAAATTCCTCGATCCTTGTTACTCTGATCAGAAGACCAATGCGACTCTAGGCTTCGCTTCTTCTTCCTTCCTACCATAATTTTAGCCATTTTTAGGGCGAGATCATATTGAAATCCGCAGCTCTATAAGATAATGCTACATCTTTTTCAGCAGATTTTTCTAAATCTTCATAGTGACTCTACTGTGCATACTTTCTGTCAGCAGGTTCAGTGAAAATTGCACATAGCTGCTCATAAATGGGACATTCCTTTGCTTTTGGTATCTCAGGCCGAGGTTGAGCCTAAAAACACTGTCCATAAGATATATGTAGCATATTTTCAATAGAAATCACAAAATGGAAGAAATTTACCGAAATATATTGCCAAAGATCGAACCCAAAATGGTAGGAATTGTCAATTGTGAACTCATTTCAATCGTATGCTGACTTCAAACTATAGAAGCGAGTCCGAAGAATAGCTAGATATTTTCTCAGCTGGTTGTTATTGAAATTGAGATCTGTTTGATGATTGAATTCCCCGCGAATATGATTCCATGTTTTCTTATCAAAAAGATTGTTCTGCCTATTTCCCAATCGAGTATGTTTTACGATCAAATCCGCAAAAATCTTATCAAGCGGCGCCGTCCACCTAGTTCTTGATCGATCGAGTTTGGGTTCATGGAAAGCCTCATCATCCATCTGTCATACAAAACTTGCTCAGAATCCAGGGCAAAATCATAGAATCTCTTCATAAATATAATGTTCAATTAGCGATGCCGGTCCATTTGATTTTGATTCATATAATCTACACCACAGTTAGTAATTATCATCCGAGAGGGAAAAGGGAATCAGAAAAAACTAAAACTATACGAGGAAATCAACTTGAGAATCTGTAAATTACTCATGAACATCGCTGGAACAGTCTAAAGCGCGGGTTGCAAAGACGGGTTTGCAAAGATGGTGTCCCCCCATCGCTGGACACCCGCGACATGTCCGTCGAAAAAAAAAACATCCCCATAGAGGTCCTTCGACTCCAGCCAATGCAAACACTGGTTGCAAAGATGGGTTTCTTTTTCTTGTCGGTGGTCCCTTCCTCAATGAGACATTTCTTGATTCCGAAACAACCTGATGCAATGCAAACCGAGCACTTACAACAATGCCTTGATCGTTGGCCTTTTGTCGAGTTTGGTCACAAGTTCTTCGGCTGTCGCGTCTTTCGCTTAAAGCCGCTCGAGTACGTACATAATTGCATCATGTTTGTATTACACTTTAGTTTTCGCTCATTTGATGGCATGCAGAAAGCAATAGTTTTATTTAATTAAATTATTTTTCCAATTATCGATTTTCACTTGTATTCATTTGTTTTTCTGTAGTTATGTATTCTCATTTCAAGCAAGCATTTCTTCATTATATTAAGCAACTCTATTTATTTACCCGTCGCTGAACACTGCTTGAAAATGAATTTTATCTTCATAAAACACACTCTCTTTCTTTCAATATCCAACTTTAGACGATGTATTGCGCGTCCGAAAATGTCTCCCAGAGCTCAAACTAGCTTTAGGGACACGACCAAATGACAGAGTCAACGATCCTTTTGCATCCTTATCTGCAACACAGACTTGGTCTGACGATCTGAAATCTTCGATCAATTCAATTTCCGGCCTCGTCGTCGGAAAGATCAGCTAGATCTCCGGTTGTCAGCGCCTTGATCGCCCAATCAACGAGAAATATCTGATTTTGATTTTGCTGCGTGACCCAGATGTTGTTCCATCTCCCACCGGAGTTTAGTCGCCGCCGGTGAAGGCCTGGGAACATATTCCTGCTCAGGTAATTTAAAAATGGATCGGTGGGACGATGAGAGCGTAGGATAAGTAATGGTGGGAGTAATGCGGGGGAATGTACCTCGAGCTTGGAGATGAGCTCATGGGCAGTTTGGGCAGAGACCGCGATGTTTCGGGCAGCTGGGGTGATGAACCCTTCTTCGACTGCTTTGTCCAGGAACGACAAAAATGAGTTGTAGTATCCATCGACGTTCAGTAGACCCACCTACACCCAATCATTATCTCCCAATTCAACCATTATTTCTTAATTAATTGTAATTAAAACGATAATCTCCAATCATTGTACGGGTTTATCGTGGATGCCCAGTTGAGCCCAGGTTATGACTTCCAAGAGTTCTTCCAAAGTTCCATATCCACCTGAGAAAATATAACTAAAATTTAACCGTAATGATGTGAGAAATCAATCAATTATGGAAGAAGAGAAAGAAGGAGACCTGGCAATGCAATGAAGGCATCGGCTTGCCGGGCCATCTCGGCTTTTCTCTGGTGCATCCCGGAAACTGCTCTCAGTTCTCCGACTGTTTCTCCGGTGAGCTGAAAAGTTTGAACAGTCAAGTAAAGGGTGGAAATGATTTAAGAAGCGAACGAGGTAGAGATTGGGAAGTACCTCTCTGGTCATGAGAGTTCTTGGAATCACTCTGTAAGAGGAAGAACAAGCTATTATTTGATTGAAGATGTCGATGGTTCTGGTTAGAGAGAGTGGTCAAATGTTACCCGATAACATGACAGCCACCGTCGTAGACGGCCTGAGAAACTAAGCCCATGAGACCTATGCTCCCTCCTCCATAAACCAAGTCTATCTTTCGCTCCACCTGCATTTGTTAATAGTTTCAGCATCTATACTGCATGAAATCTCTCTCTCTCTCTCTCTAAACTCGAAAAAGAGATGATAAGGAAATGGAACCAGTTGTTTGCCAAGTTGAACAGCTGCGACTTGGTAGCAAGGGTTCTTTCCAGGGCTGCTACCGCAGAAAACACAGACACGTCTGAATCTGGATTTGAACGACGATTGATTATTTTCTTCAGCTTCCATTTGAACGCCACGGCGCTACTTTCGGGGGGAGAGAGATTTGCAATGAAAATGGTAGAATTGGATTCCTTATTTATGCAAACCCCAAGCTTCAAACATCTGCACAAGTAACATCAGTTTCAGCCATGGCTTTAGTTCGTTCGAGATTAAGTTATATAAACCAATATTCAATTAGGAAAAAATGCCATTACTTTCTATTTAAATTTGTGTCCAATTGATGTGTTTTCCATTGACCCACTGACGATAACCGTGACCACTTGCACTTTCTTCAACAAGACTTGAAACTTTAATACAGGATTGATAGCTGATCAATGAACCCAACTCCATCAGACCCACAAATTTGAAAATTAGCCTCAAAATTCAAAAACTCCATTCGACCTTCCCAGAAAACCACAAAAAAAAAAATTTCTAAAAATGCAAGAAATCTCCGGGGTTTCAGTTATTGATGTTGCTCATAATTTACCGAAAAACTATTATTTGAATCTTCGTCAATCAAACAAAACCGAGAAATCGAATAATAAAACACTCCTCACAACCCTGCCTCCTAAAAAGGGGAAAATCAAAACAAAAAACCCACTTGATTGCAGTTTCATTATTAGGGCTTGACCAATTCCAAGAGATTTAGATAAAATAATTCATTTTGCTCATCCATAAGTGGCCACACAAGCAAATGCTAAACTCCAAGGCACGAAGGTCAAACATTTGAACAAATTGTATAAAATAATGAAGATAGTGATGTGGATTTGATTAAAAAAGCATTATTGAGAGCCCATCATCCTCTCCCCTTTTCCATAAATAGTAACCAAAAAGATAGAATACTATGAGACCCTTCTTGTACCATTCATTTTAAGCATAATTAAAACGCAGTTTAGAGGTGACCCCTTCTTTCTCTCTCTATAAGATTTATTAAGATTGAGCAACTGCTTCCTTCATTTTTTGTTATGCACCAATCAACTAGTTTCTAATTATCTCCACATGGAAGGTGAATTTAAAAACTCTTCTCAGAAAATAATATAAGCAATGTTTGAATACATGTTATCATCGTGTGTGATAGTTTCTCTGGTTCTATCCAAAATAAATTCCCTGTTTTTGTGGTTCTAAAGCTTGCACATAAATCATATCATCACCCCTTCTTGCCGACATAGTTTTCAAATAAAAAAATGAGACTCCACAAACAGAATTTAAACATAACTTCCTCCAATTTTATATTCCAATTCTATTGGGGTCTATTAGAATAAACCAGATCTTAGTTTATCTATAGTGCTACGCAGCTGCCATACAGACAGGCACATACACGTATACACACAGCATAACAGATACTCCATTTGTATTCTACTGACGTTATACTTCTATACATACAAGTACGAGTTATTAATAGTTTTAAGTGGCCAAATTTATAACTAGTCATGAGGACTAAAGTATATCTTTAAGAGATGTATCCCAAAAAAGAAATAAATGGTGAGAGAGAAATTACCTGGGAATGGGATTGTTAGTAGCCTTCAAAGAGCCGATTCAACACTTAGTTTCTAATGGTCTTCGAGATCATTCATGTATCAAAAAAATGCCCTAAACACAAAAGAGCATAAGTACAGAATTTACTAAGAATGGGCATTTCATCCATAGACAATGAGTTGCGCAGCTCTAAATTCCTTTATCTGAAGAAGGATAAAAGGAGGAGCAACACCATGCGCCTCGTACTCAAGATAGCAAGGTAGAACTAACAAAATTCATACCGAGTATGCCGCATCTTTTGCAGCTCTAAAGCATCGAGAACGGGCTGATTCATTTTGGCCCTGGGAGCAACACCATCTACAAATAATCTCGCGATATTAGCATTTGGCACATTATATTTGTCCTTCCTTCTTGCACTTTAAGCTAAAAAAAGTCAACAAAAAAAAACAAATACCTGCACTCACCAATAGCCATGTTAGCAGTTTCCGAGGCCGGACCATCACAAATAGTCTATCAATGTAGTCAACCATGCATTGGAAAACCCCATCGTAAGCTGTCGGAGAAGGCTGCGAGTGCAACAAAGTTTGCATTACAGCATAAACATAGCATCAAATTTCACAAAGGGAGACATCTTTCTAAATCAGATTTTATGCAGAAATAAGAAAATAATACCTCGAATATGATTTTAAACATAGATAAATTTATATAACCGAAGCACGATAAATGAATAATACAACTAGCGAAACTAACCCTGTCTTCGGGGTGAAAGCATGGGTGGATAGTGCCATTCATATCGAGGTAGAGGTTATCGTATTCAATCTTGTTTGGATTCGGTTTACTGATGTCAACGGGAATCGAAATTCAATCGATAACAACAGGCTCCTCCTCGACCACATCCGCCACCACCAACGGATACTTCTCCGCTAGCCAACTATAGAAAGCCGGAACGCCCATTGGAGTCACGAGGAAGGAACAGAGCCGAAAATCTCTGGTGTCCCAGAGCAACTAGCCGGAGAAAGAAAAAAAGACAAAATCCAAAACCCTAAACCCCCGCAGAAATTAACTGTTTAACTTTTGCCTGGAGAGGGGAAAATAGGGGGGGAAGCCGCGCTTTGAGTTGGGATGCTGCCGTAGGATAAGAGTGCCATTGAATACCGACTACATGTCGTCAGAAAGTTTGCAATGGCATAATTTGGGCTTTTAATAGATTGGGCCTTGTGCAGGCCGTAATAACCAAATAAGGCCCAGATAACATTTTAAAATTTAATATTATAAATAATATAACTACAATTTCAAGTTTATAAAAATTTAAAATCTTGTCACCCAACAATATAACGGGTACTCTTTACCAAAAAAAGGTGAAATCTCTGCCCTACACACTAGCCTGACACCATGTGAGGAGGTAAATCACGGTGATTAAGGAACTAAAAAATGGGAGACTCGTAACTAACACTACAAGGAGCAACCTTAATATTAGAGGTACTCTAATCCTACGCTATGTCTTTAAACTTTGTTAATACATTTAATGTTTTATTTGAATTATTTAGGCCTTAAGAGGGATAGTTCGAATACATGTGGGATTTACAGGTCCAAAAAAGAAGAGCATCCAGATGGCTAAATCTGCGACCATGGAATTTTTGGCAAGAAGCTGTGATGGGGTCACTTCCTCTTGCTCTGCGGTGGGCGAAAGACTGTTGAAATTAATTATTTATGAAGTGGGTTCGATCTCGAAAACCATGCTGCCCCCACCATTGTTTAAGGATTTTGCCATCTTCCATACATTAGGGCCTCGCATTATGAGCTCTGTGTTCTATTTCAACTGTTTTTGCTATTCTGAAACATGTTATGTTTTCTTTAATCTGTCTGTATTTTCATTTTTTTCATGGATCATGAAAGAAGTTCTGATTCTCTTCTGATCATGATTAGTTCATCGGATTTCTGGTGTAAAAGGTGTTGGAAATATTGCTAAAAGTTAAAAAAATGAAAATTAGGGTTTATATCCTCGTACAAAGCTGTAATATTACAGTAATTTTACAATTTATACGGAGAAAAAGAACAAAGAAAGTAACATGGTAGAAGAGAAGAGAAGACATGATATGTTCTTCTTAGATCATGTTTCATTGGTCAAATCGAATCTTCATCAGCAGAACATGGGATGTAGTTTCATCCCACTCCAACTTCAGAAGCCTCCAATATTCCAGCAGAACATGATATCTTAAACCACTAATCACGTTTATAATAACTGCTTAGGGACAAATTATAAGCACTGATGGACGAATATTCTTCAAATGGATGAAGGTTTTCGTGTTTATACTATTGAAACTGAATCCCCATTGGATAAGTTCTGCTAATCAAAGCTCTCCTGGGAATAATACGAGAATGTTGTTGAAAAACTAGTTGGTATTTGTTGTTCGTATAATTCGTGGGGTCCCATGTCTCGAATTTATCATAAAGTAGAAGCATTCTCTCTCTAGAAATTAGGGTTGGGGTTTGAAAATGGAAGCAGCCCAGAATATGTTATTCCCACGTCTGTCACTAGTGTTCTCGTGGCTTTCTTTATCCAATGGACAATATTCCCACGAATAAAAATGGACGTGAAAATAAGGAGTTTTCGTGGTGGGTGTTTCAAGAGAAAAATGGGAAATATTAGCCAAGTCGTAGAAACCATGGGTGCTGTTTGGTGTACTGGAAAAGGGTTATTAACTACGACGATGGGGGAAGAAGCAAAGAACCAGAAGCGGTTAAGTCTCTTCCTTTGAGAAGCATTTATGACGGAGAAGACGACTCTCTCTCTCCCTCTCTCTCTCTCTCTCCTGCAAGAACTCAGCGTCGGATCCGAAGCTTAGAACATGGAGGGATCTGGAAGAACTGGGGCGTAACTAAGAAAGAAGACAGTGAGAGAATTTTTTCAAAATTGGCGAAATTATACTGGTAGTGTTGATAATTCGAAGTCACGAGTTCTGCACGTGATTTGTCAAGTTTACTCCACTCAGATTCAATCACTTCAATTTTAAATCATTAATGTAGTCCAGTTTAGATTAAGGTATTTTGAATCGAAGCCCACAGAATAAATGCGATATTAAAGACCGCTTGATCTTTGGCGATCAAAAGAAGATAGAATTGAATGAACGGCTGCGATTGAAAAGAATAGTCAACGTTTGGGAGGTCCAGTGGGACCCTAATGCCTGCGTTTTATTGGCTGAGCTCCCGGTGATTAGCCAGGAGCTGTTATCAGATGTTTGCACTCGTTGAACTACGCCGTATGACAATTATGAATCGGTTCGGTCTTCAAACAAATCCATTTTTATTCTTCTATTTAATATTCAATAATCGACTTATCATATCTTTTCTTCATTTCGCGATAATAACCCAAAAATAGAATTATAACCCGAATTTACTAAAACCGAGGCAAAATCAATTTTTTAAAATTAATCGAACCGAACTCAACTCCAAAGCCACGTTCGAAACTACCGGTTCGGTTCAAAGAAATTCGCAAGTTCAAGAGAACGAGCAAACATGGTGGGAGGATGAAAGCGTTGAAAAATGAGAAGGAGAGAAGTTGTCAAAGACGAAGGTACAAAAATAAGGGAAAAATCATTCCCTCTGAACCTGTGTTGTTTTTAGAGAGAGAAAAGGAATGGGGGAGAGAGAAAGAGAGGGGCCAAAGTGTCCTTAGGAAGAAGAACAGGAGCAAACAAACCCAAAAGGGTTTTGCCTCCAAACATGTTCTTGAAAAACCCTCTCTTTCTCTCTCTAGTATTACCATAAATACCATACTCTCCATCTCTTCTTCAACTCTCAGTCCTCTCTCCTCTCCTCCAAGCAACATTTGAACGACAACGTGGCTGTCGGAAAATCCAATAAACGGCCGCAAGCGGCGGCGCTCAAGCAGATTCTGAAGAGATGCTCGAGCTTGGGAAAGAAACAGCAGGGCTACCAAGACGAGCATGGCCACCCTCTAGACGTTCCGAGAGGCCATTTCGTGGTCTACGTCGGAGAAAACCGAACCAGATTCATCGTGCCTCTTACGTTTTTGACTCACCCTGAGTTTCAGAACCTTCTGAATCAAGCAGCTGAAGAATTCGGGTTCGACCACGAAATGGGTCTCACCATTCCTTGCGAAGAAGACGTCTTTCTCTCTCTAACCTCCATGCTCAGATGAAAAAGAAAGAAAATAAAAATGGCCGAAGATGAAGCTGCTTCACTGCTTCTCTCTCTCTTCTTATTCACTCTTTTCTTTTACTCTAAACCCAGTTTTAGAATTGTCTTCTGGGTTCAGATCTGTAAATGTAAGCATAGTTTTAAGATTTTTCCTCCCACCCGTGGTGTTGGTGAACGCCATTGTTACCAGCGTGGGAGAGAGCTGGTTTCTCTTGAATCTAGGGTTCATCCTCCCCCACGATCCACTGTTCTTCATCTTCGTTTTACACAGAAAACCTGAGCTTCTTCGAAAAAATCCGCTGGTTTTATTATTTGTCACTCAGCTGTACAAGGTTGCCGTGACAACTGTTAGAAAACGTCTAGACTCCTCGCCATGCTTCTCTTCTGTCGCTGCTGTTTTTCATTAATTAATTAATTAATTAATTTTATCCATCTAGTTACTTCATATTAGAAGAGTCAAACCAGAATTTAGAAATTTATTTATTTATCTACTAATATAATAATGATCAAATCAACGGTGATTAGAAATTTCATCTAGGGTAGTCCACCAGTTGCTGTCCGACCCAAACCTAATACTGACCCACCCACTATTAATTTCAAGTACTTAAGATAAATGGAAGAGGTTAAAGAGTGGCTAATTATTCAAAGACCAAGACACAATTATTAAGCCTATCTTCACAGGCAAGCTCACATTTAGTTTTGACTAAACTCAAACCAAACCAACCTAAACCAAACCAACCCAGAAAATAAAACCGAACAAAATTTGAACAAAAAATATCAGGACACAACCAACGGGATGAATTTAACTCTAATATTACAGTCGACGGTGTCAAATAAAGCGATACATTTTGGCTTTCGAACAGCTTAATTGTGTTCATCAAATGAGATTGTACGCCAAAAGGAAGAGAATTCAGCACTTTCATTCTGAAATTAACGAGAAAAGAACCAAGAAGAAAAGACAGGAAGAACAAGAAATAGTGAATATAATAATAATATACAACCACATTTGAAATGATAGTGAAAGTAGTTACTTACACTGAGTGTATGCAGTGATCCAACTTCACAATTATAACAGCCTAGATGATTTCTGTCTTAGGGCCCCTACCCCTACTAATTGCTAAACGGCATATTCAATTCAACCACAAAATATACAATATATGTATGCATATATTATTTATGCATTCAACAGCAAGCATACTGACCTGGTTTTCATTTTGTGGAGAAGAATCTACTGAACCCTCTTCCGTGTTTCTCGAGAGTCAGAGTCGACGATGCTGACGAGGACGATGAACTCGACTTGTTCGATATGTGTTTTTGGTGTTTTGAACCAATGGGCGATCTCATGAAGCTTCCCTCGGCATCATACAGAGTGTCGATTGCCGAATCTGCACCAAGTCTTTGTAAGTTTGGGGAAGCAGGTGAGTCCACGTCAGTAGGATCAAAGTCATTAGAGCTTAATCCAGTTTTGGTAGGTTCGTATTCAGCAAATCCTTCTGCCCTTCGGTTGGTCTCGGTGTATGGCGATCCACTGAGCTCTGTTGGAGGTCGGAGGGATTTTAATTGTTTGCTAAGAAGAAATATTGTTTCTTGGCATTCGGCTAGCTTCTCTGCTGCAGAAACTAAGTCTCTCTCCTAAACCAGATCAAACACTTGCGTTAAGCTCTATAATGAACGAGCAATGTTAGTTTTTAATTCTTCACATACATTCTTATTGTATACGCTAATATATCGAATTAGATTCATACAATAAATATAATAAATAATTATTTTAATTGTAGTATACTTAAAATACTTTAATTAGATTAATTACAATTAAACGCGTCTGCGTGTACAATAAGAATGTATGATAAAAAAATAAAACTAACATTACTCATGATCAACAAATATATTGGTAAAACTTGGATACTGTCATTTACCTGGTTGTTCTTCGGATCACCATCAGTCATTGAAGAGCTAAGTTCCTGCCTGAACATAAAAAGATTTGACATTCAGAATGCTTGACGAGATCTGACAAGACTGTAAAAATATGAGTAAGAAACAAGTGTCTTTGCTTGTTACAATGAACTCTTAACCTTTGTAGTTGCATTTGAAGTTTCTTGTATTTAGCCAAAGCCTCTAGATGATTACTCTTTTCGTCTTGAAGATCTATTTCAAGTGTCTCTGTTTTAGCTCGCAATAGATTGACCTGAGTTTCCAACTCCTCTTTGCGTGCTTCAAGAGACCTATACGACTCTGCCATACATTTTAGTTGAGTTTCTCCCAAGCTATTCGATTTTTGAGCTGAAGCTAATTGTGATTTAACTTCCGCTAAAAGCTGCTCATTTTCTTGTAATTTAATCTTAGTTGCCTCAAGATCCTCACTGCATCTCCCCAAATCAAGTTTTAAATTGTCTCTCTCGGATTTCAACTCTTCAAACTCCTCTGCTGGAACTTTGAACAATCTGTGGTCTGATTCATAACCCAAGGCTAGATTTCCATCATCAGGAACCTCCAGATTTGAAATGCGCGAAAACTGATTTCGATACTTTTCATCAGACAAATCCTTTTGAACTACCTTGTTTTCGGGTAAAGCCACTTTGTCTATGCAATCAGGGCTAATAGTCCCATCACCCTTGCCACCCAATATACTGAACCTTAGCGTTCTGACTTCAGATAAAACAAGCGAAAGATCAAGAATAAAATCAGCTAAACTTGTATCAGAGTGAACAACTCTCTCATAGGTGGCAGAAAACTCCTCGATTTTGTTACTCAAGTCATGATTTTCATCAGACGTGTCATGAATTCGCAAGGACTCTTTTCCAACAAACAACACAAAATCGTGAATCTGAGATATGGCATCTTCCAAATCTTTGGCTATTTTGTTATTGGTTGAAGTAATATGCAGGAGCAAGGCAATTTCCTTTTCTGCTATCTGACATGAGTCATCAGGATTTGCCTCTCTGTCACAGGTTGCGACAGACTGCAAATCCTCAGAAACACAACTTAAACAACTGATGGAGTGTTGATAAAGAGCATCGTGTGCATTCTGGACAGCATGTTTAATATCCTCCAAAACTTTCTTCAGGTCAGACTCTTTAGCAATAGACTCAAAAATCATGCCAATTCTTAATTTTAGTTTCATCAATGGATGCTCCTCAGAATCAGCTGCAGATGACTCTACATCAAATGATGACACATTCATTGAAGTCGACTCACATTGCTGATCAGATATGATAATTTTGTTAGTGGAGACTTTATCTGCAGGCACAGTTTCTGAAACTTTACTACTTGGAGTTTGAAGAATTGAAAGATCTTCACTGAAGTCATTTGATAAGCATGCCAACTTCTCCATTTCCAGAAAGTCATCCATGAGCTCCAAGTGATTTGTACTTTCAGTCTTGATTGATTTCTCATTTTTCTCACCCTTGATCTGATCAGTGCTCGGTCCCCTATCCCAAGACCCAACAGAACTTCTTGCTTCGTCGTTTTGATCTTCAGACAAGGAGATCATGGTCGGTTGATGACTTTGGTTCGAAAATCCTTCAGCAGTGAGCTGAACAACAGATTTGGGAGAGCTTCTTTGAACGCTACAAATCTGAAGTTGTGACTCAACAATTTGAAGCTGACTAGCAGTTTTGGCGCACAAGCTCCTGGAGACTTGCAGTTCATTGTTACGCTTTGCCAGAGCTTCTTTGAGCATTTTTGTCTCCTCTTCCATGGTCATTAATCGTTCAGTAAGGAATTCATTTTCCTTTTGAAATTTTTGAATATTTTGTAGTGCAAATTCAGAACTACTCCCAGCAGGTGGCCTTAGTCGAACATCTCCATAATCTCGGCCAAAGTTTTCAACTTCTAGCTTCATTTGAGCTAAAGCAGCAGGACCAGGCAACTTCTTTCTCACAAGACCTCGTAATCTTTGACACTCTGCTTCTAGCTTTGCAATTTTTTTAACGCCGTCCATATGCTGCTTGTTGGCTACTTCAGCTGATCTCATACTCATGTTCTTCTCTTCATTACGAATTTCTAGCTCCTTGGCCACTATATGAAGTTCATATTTTTGTGAATTTATCTCCCTTTCACAAGACTCGATGTTTCCCTTCAAGAGCTCGATTTCAGCTTCACCTCGTGATTTTTCTTCACTGATTTTAATTAACATGTTGGAACGTTCTTGCAAAGATCTTGAGAGAGCAGCATATTCAGCATCGGATCTCGAGAGTTCTTGCTCTAAGCTCAATATCTTTGCTTCAAACTCCAGCTTAATTTTGTCCCATTGCTTAGTTTTTGTAAATATAACATCTTGGAGTTTCTTTTCATGTTCTTCTTTTAGACTACGTATCTGCTGCATGCATTCTTTGAGAGCATCGTCTAAATGAGCTGCCCTATCTTCTGCCGTGAGCTTCGAGAGTGTCACTGTCTCCAAGTGATTTTTCAGCGCCAAAGCTTCTGCCTCAGCTTTCTCCCAGCCTACATGTGAAGGAAGCACGGGATCATAAAACAACATAAAAATAGAAAGTCGTTTTTAGATAAATATGAGAATAAACCATGCCTGAAACAGCTTCTTCAGCCACTTTAGCATGCTGTTTCGCCAAGTTGTCTTTGGTAGTCACTTCAGAATGAGCGGCTGAGAGTTTTTCGCTCAACTCCTCAATCTCGCTCTCAAGTGTCTGGATTTGATCCTCGCACATCTTCACTTGATCCTCTAAACCACTTAAATGTGAATATGACTCAACAGAAATTTGAACATAGGTCGGTTTTTTGTAGTTTTCCTGTTCATGCAATGGAAGAAAATCATGAATATCTGATGCAACCACCAAAAGAATAGCCTGAGATTATTTCTAAAGAAGGGTTTAACTTACTTCACAAATCTTAGAAGATCAAGAAACCAATACATTATTTTTTTTTTTAAAAGTATGCCCTTGGTCTTGAATGAAAATGGACAAGCAACAAAAGTGAGGAGGTCGTGAATGTTAAACTTAAGGATCAAGAAGAACAGGTCAACGAGAAAGAATGTAAATGAAAGGCAAGCAATAAATGTCAGTGCAATTAAAACATACCCTGTCACTCTGAGTTCCAGCAGCCTCTGAGGAAGAGACCGCTTTCTCCCCAACAGCCTTGCCTGACGATTTTTTCTTCCATGGCCAACTTCTACCGTCCATTGCACTAGAAAGATTGCACAAACATATAAGAAACTATTCCCAGACAGCAATAAGAAAGATGAAAGATGTTTAGATCTCAAGTTATATTTAACACGATGCAGTATCTTAAAAACACAGCATGCCTACTGAACCGCTTCAACCATAAATATTTAATACCAAGAATTCAGTGAAGATAAAAAATCCAGACTCTCTCATGGTTCCAAGCCCTATAATTTAAAGGCGAATTTTACCAAATTCATACTTTCGGCGGATACCATGATAAATCATTCAATCTCACATGCAAGACAATGCAAAGAAAATCCACCAATAGTAAGACATAAGTCAAAAGATCAAATCCGACGCCAGTATAAAGCTGAATATCTTAAACTATAGAACTAATGATAAAGCCATATAGACATCAAAAGTATACAACTCAAAACTCCTGACATTTCAGCTCAAAGTTGATAAAAAGAGGCAGTATCGGAGTCAGACAAGTAAAAGAAATTCCTTATATCACCAATCGCAAAAGCATACTATATTGGACCATAAAACGGCTATCACATCCAGATATAACATTAAATTCGCGGTAACAGAGCCAAAATTATTTCCCTTTGAACGATTCAAGAAATAAAGGTAAAGATCGGAGAATAAAATGAAAAACGAGGTCACCGACAGAAAACCTTCAACTAAAGCAAATAGAAGTCACTATATAAATAACCGTTTAGCAAATCAACAAAAATTCTAAATCCAAAAACAGTCATTCGAAACTGATCGAATCAAATCCTCGCAGTGCAGCGACAGAAGAAGACGACGAAGAGAAAATCAGGAAAAATAAGAACAAGAAAAGAAGCTGATATTCAGCTTACCGAAACAAAAATGCAGCTCGAACAAGATGGAAAACAAAGCGCGAACGAAAAAAAAAAAAAGTTGAATAGAGCAAGAATGGGAATGTAGAGCAAGCAGGAGCTCCTCCAAGTCAAGCAATGGAAATCTTAAATTAGGTTTCCTTCATCCTTGAATTGACGAAGGAGATAAAGACTGAGCAGAGAGAGAGAGATGGCGGAGGTGGAGCTGAGGAGCGGGAAATGGTGGAAGTGGTGGTGGTGGAGAGGGGACATATTCAGACCCTGCTAAGAAACTGGCCAAGAAATTGAAAAAGCTCAAAATCTCTAATTATAATATTACTTTTATTTTTCATAAATAGTAATTGTGATATTTATTTCTGAACTCCATTGGACATAATTAACCCTAATAAAACACGAAAAGACTAGTATGACCCCGTGGACCACCGTCACCACTCCCCTACAGGCTACAGCTCATCCGTCTCGTACGTAGGGCGTACAATACCTATGGTGTGGACCCGGGACCGCCGCTGTCTAACTCATTCTCCACTAATTCAATCTCAGCCTTTCGTTTTTCTCCAATCCGTCGGTGCTCAACACCACAAAAAACGCAAAGCACCCGTTCGGTGGCAGCAAACGACGTCGTGCGAGAGCAATGATAAAAAAAACCTTAAAAAACGTAAAATATGATGTGCGCTGCTAAATTGAGCAAGTTGGTCTTGTGACAGCTTATGTGACTTCTGACGAACGCAAGTGAATTTAATAAGACCCTTACTCAGTCAAGGCTATAATGGGTATTTCCAGGAATGGCCAAACATTTTGAATTTGGAAATTAGTATGTTTTGTTTAGTGAGGAGATAATCTTATGTTATCTCCTAACACGCTCCTCTCTCTCCCGTTTCAAATTTCAAGCTCGGGATCGTTTTGTCATTTTCGAGAAAGCCGGGGAGAATATTGGAATATGCGCAATTTTGGTCTAATTGATGCGATGAGATGAGAGCGGACAGCGGACAGAATCTGCTGCGGGTTGTACTAGGCTGCAATCCACCTCTGACTCCTCCTCTGTGGATTCAATTATCTCGACGGTTGATATTACGTCAACTCTGGTTCCAGTCAAACCTTCTATAGCTGTAATGCATTCAATCGGAGAAGGCCACGTCAGCACGAGCGACCCATCCAGCCAATCGGATTTCACATTAAATACCCACACATCGGTTGTTAGTTTTGAGCTGACCTGTAAACAAGATACAAAAGTGGGGATAAAACGGTCATTTGCAAATATAAGTTGTGTTGTTTTCCATTTGTATAAATCGTCGAAGGAAAGACGCGACATTTGAGGAAATAAAGCGCGTGGGTTGGGGAACCGGGGAGAAGAGAAAAACAACCACGCCCTAAATAGTGGAGAGAATCCGATGAGGTTAACAAGGACCAAAGCTGGTCCCCACAAGCTTTCACACGTACGAGTAGCCCTAAAAAGACTGAATGGGACACGTGTCGAAAGAAAAGCGGCCACGTTTCATAAGAGCCACCGTGCTTAGCTGTCAGTTGTCACCTCCTTAATTGTCGAAGCCGACACCATTGGCCGCTCGCGGAAGGTCCAAATCAATCTCCCTTGGCGATAATGAAAATAATTAAACTGATAATTAAGTATTAAGAAAGACTAATCGACCTAATTAGCAATTAATTACTAATCCCCGTAGGTTGCATGCAACAGACCACCCAATTGCCCTCTTCTGACCAGACGACAGTAGCTGTCATTAACATTAATAAATTATTTCAATTAGAATTGGAATTTATATAATATGATAACAAGAAGCGAAACTCCGTGTGATGAACATTGATAAACGCGTTAGATTGTCTTCTACCGTGATTAGTTTTTAGTATCACGGTTAATTAAGAAGAAATATAATAAAATCAAATTAATAATTGCAGATAAACACGTAAAAATAAAAGATAATTGAAAAAATAACAATATAAACATAAAATTATCCAATAATCAAAGATAGTTTAGAGCATGGTGTGATCTAGCTGTCACTCCATCTCCAACACCTAACTGACGTGGTTTAATCATAATTTAAAATAGACAATACAAATATAAATTAATTTGGCTAATAAACTAAGGTGTGACATTTAGGTTCCACCTAGTATTTTAATTGGAGATACAAGCTGCATGCATGTCACGTGAATAGTCTCAAAGAAGTAATATTTTGGATTAGCATTTGTATTTATTTAATTAATTAATAGTTACCTAATCCTAATGGTTTAACAACAGTAACTCGGGTCTGCCGCTATTTGAATGTATAATGTATAGGCATCGACCACGTCAGTACGTGTTTAAAACTCGGGTCTGCGCTGTCATAGCTGTCAGTACGTGTTTAAAAAAATAAACGAACATTGCAAAACTATATTCATGAACTCATATGTGACACTCTTCTACCCAAAAGGCGAAATCTCTCGCTCCTAGGGCCCTTACACTCCGGCCCGACAGTTTGTGAGAGAGTTAAATCACGGTGACTCAGCGGCGCAGAGATGGAAGACTTTTACCTGATATCCCAATGAGCTACCCGCAACATTGATGGTAACAACTCTCACACTATGACAGCGCAGACGTCGAACTTAAGCTCTTATATCTAATCTACTATTTTTGAGTTAACTGAGCTATGCTCGTGCGGTCAACTCATCCCTGAAGCTCTTCTTGTGCAACTTGTTGGTTCAACAGACCTCCACGAGAATCATTGATTGCAGACGTGATCGAGGGCCATGATTTGACAAAAACCAAACTTAAATCTAGTTGGGCCCATTAGACAAGCAGCGGGCCCATTCACATTTTTTGTCTTATTCTTTTACTTCTCTTGCTTCTACTTTTTTCACGTTGCAATCTTCTAGAGATATACTCATTTCTCTATAATCATATTTCCTTTTCAATTCATCCACAATACGCTGAATATTCACTTATTTTAACTCGATCTCGAAACATCATCAGGTATTATAAGAGAGAGAGCAAATATAATGCATCCTCGGAAAACACAGACAAGTCTCGAGTGTGCGTGTATTTAAGAGGTTATATTTTGAGAATGGCCTTAAAAACTAAGGGTTATTTAGTGGGGTCTCAAAGGCAGCTACCGGCAATATAGATCTTCGAGTTGGTGGAAGATTGATGTGATTTTTCAGGCTTCAACGACCAGCATTGCCATCAATGATGTTCTTCATCCCCACTCACACTTGGCACGTTTTCCCTCCCCTCCGTCCCTACTCTTATTTGCTTCTCAACCCATGCCTTAAATGAGCACGAAAACCATATCAAAACGATCTACTATTTATTGGGGTCGTTCGATGCTTAGGTGAGTTTTGCAGATTATACTTGTAATATATTAAGCTTTTGAGTATAGAACCCTAGAACTCTAGAATCCAAAAACTCTAGAAACCCTAAAAACCGAATACCTCTAAAAATTCTAGAATCTTAAAAACCCTAAAAATCTTGAAACCTTAAAAACCATAGAATCCTAGAATTCTAGAAACCTACCTAAAAACCCTAAAACGTGACGATGTGATTCGCCAATCATATTGATTATTTGTTTCTACCTAACATGTTTAATATGAAGGAAGACAACGAATATTGGAGTTCATGCAACATTTCTGATTTTTTAATTATAATTTCCAATGGGCCAATTGGGTTCCGGCCCATTAAAATTTAATTACAGAGGGATACTTTGGGCCTTGTTTTCTCATATGGCCCATCAATGTCTTTCAGCTGCATGAAATTTCCTGGATTTTGACGGGCAGGGTTAGTAGGATTAGTTGGACGTTAGATTACTGACCAAATTTAAAATTCAATAAATTTGTCTCATATATTCAAATTTGTACTTAAAATAAAAATAATAAAAAAAGCAACTGCGTTCCTTCACATGGTTGGCTGTCATGTGAATGGTCATGGAAAACTAATAATTCTTCACAAACTTCGGTTGATTTGCCCCAGCCCAAACTCCGACTCGAACGGCCGGGACGACTCGGTGGAAATGCGGATATCTTCCACCACCCTGCCATCTCCGAAGTAATTATCCGCTCTGGATCTCGGACTTTCGTTGTTGTGTTCGTAAAAAGAGGCTATAGCTCCCCGCCAATGGCGGTTGTTTTGGAAGCTAGAGCTTACCAAATGGTTTCATCGGCTAAACCTGGGATTAACGGTCGGGATTCCGACCAGAAATTAAGGTTGCTTCTGACGCCGACATGGGAGGAGCTTTTGCAGTTTTCTAGGTTCGGAAAGCGGCCGGAGTTAGGCGACTCGAATCGGGAAATGAACCGGAGAGCTTCTTCGAAGACCGATTCTTCGCAAGGGATGAGCAAGGGACCTTGATGAGCGAATCCATATTCTTCTTCGGCCTGAACGAGAAGGCTTTTGAACGTCGGATGGTTCAAGTACGTAGCACGCACGACGAATCTCTTGCAGCTACTTCCCA
The DNA here is from genome assembly GCA_003255005.1 of Begonia fuchsioides. Taxonomy (NCBI): domain Eukaryota; kingdom Viridiplantae; phylum Streptophyta; class Magnoliopsida; order Cucurbitales; family Begoniaceae; genus Begonia; species Begonia fuchsioides. The sequence continues at coordinate 294,688 of QAOC01021678.1, forward strand.
CGCACACTGCCACGTGCCCCGCCGGCACATCGGACGGTAGACGATTGGCCGACACTTGAGCCTTTCTCCGCCACCGCCGTAGCATTTGACGTAGCCGGACAATGTGACTGATTTTGCTGCATTTTCCGATCCCAGCTGACATTTTTAGGCGGAATACGTAAAAGAAGAAGCCTTGTGAGGATTTTTCAGCCGGGAGAGACCAGGCTTTATAACGAGAAACACTTCTGAAAATGCCCTCAAACACGAAGACAATTACAAGACAACTTGGTCTGGTTTTCTAGTGGTCAATATCTAATTTCGTCATTTGAGCTCTAAACTTTAATTATATATATTTATTAAAAAATGATTTCTAAATTATAGTGTTACGGAAGATTCTATATTTGGTTACTGTACTGACCAGGCAAAGCCCATGTGGACGAGGCTGCTCTTTTCATTTGTTTATTGGTCGAGTTTTAGCGTCTTCCCAACTAATCTCCCCGATCACATTATTTTTTCAAAATAAACAAGGAATACGAGATTAATAAGTATCCCAATCAATCATTTTCGTAAATCACGGCTTAATCACATGCCACGTCGGAGACGATGCTGCATGGCCGGAGGTCCGACGTCCGGTGGTCTGCGGGTCCCCAACGCCGCTCAATGCATGCTAAACGAGAGTTGGAAATTCAGAACTCGGAAAAGGGCAAGTCGCAGATCGGCGATCCTCCGCCGCGCATTGCAAGTATTATTCTATTATAATACATATTGACAGTCAGAAAACCAGGGATATCTGCACCGTTCTCAGCCCCTGGTTTTTTGGATGATAACGAGACCGTCGTGGCCGTGAAGTCAGAGCCGCTCACATGGCTGTGATTTCGTCGTCGTCTGCTCACTGTCATTATAATATCGAGTATGATATTTTGTCATTCCCGACGACTTCATCTCCCTGAATGAATCGCTGAGAAATGATTGGAAATTAATTTTTTTTATTATTTAAACTCATTTGATTCAGGGTTTTTCCAATAAATGTCGTTGATTTCTGAATATAATACGAAGAACAGTTGAGATTATTGATGAGAAACAAAGATTCCGGGAAATTTCTGGTCACCAAATAATGATTGAGCAAATTAAGTGGTTGCATTTTTTACGCTCCCAGATTGTAAGGATCTCATCACTGACCGTCCAATATCCCCTGTTGATTAAGACCATCCAACCATTGTGGCCCGTGGGCTCCATTAAAAGGAGCTTGCGAGAAACGTCGTCGTTCGTTTGATCCTTGAATGCACGTTTTGCTTTGCCACCTCACTTTAAGTGGGCCTTTTTGACTACTCAACCCAATTATATTTCTAATGGGCCAGCTTGATTGGGCTACAACGTCCTCAATCCGAAACGGAAGCAAATTACCGAAACAACCCTGCTATTCTCTCATTAACATTAGGCCTTAGGGTCAAAGCCAAAGTCTTTGCTATGATCAAATAATGGTGGGTCCCACTTTCTAAATATATCGGAATGGTGGGCCCCAATTTCCACTAATATTGACTTTTCCCCAAAATCATCCAATCCGATCCAGGCTTTGGGTGGAACCAATTCTACAGCTCCGTAGATCCGCCATGAAAAGTATTAATTTTCAATAATTGATTAAAAATATTTTAATATAAGATAATTTAATGGGCAGATCAAATCATTAACTGCCTGCGTTATCAAATTTTAAGATCCCAATAATGCCATTAATGCAAATGTAAGATAATTTAATTATCTGATTTTTTGAACGTGCTATTTATGCAATTTTTAAGTCAACGAAAAGTCAAAATGATTAGTGATTGGTTTTCATTATTTGTTGGATTAAAGCATGATTATGAAACTGAAACAGAAACAGAAACAGAAACAGAGAGTCTATTAGTATGCATATAAAGAGTTAAGCGGTTAAGTACAGAGATTAAGGAAAGCTATTGACCATACACAAATTGACACGTGTAACTGTACATTCGGACAGCGCCTCCCAGTTCATTTGTCGTGAGTTGCACGCGTGTGGGTCAAATGTCAAACCTTTTTATTTTTTGAAGATTTAATTAATGAATTTCTGAGAAAAAGTTTCAGGCCAAATCGAACAAGGAGCGAGGAAAGAGATTGAGAGAAGGTGAAGATGGACAAGCTGGGAATCCTCGTAATCCAGGTGCTAAAATACGCTGCTCTTTCGTCCTTTCTCTTCTTCCCCCACCAACTTCTCTCTCTCTCCCTCTATTTTCCGTGCTCCCAAATTCTCTCTTTCCTAATATCCTCTGTTCTTGGCCTGCTGTGTGCTTTCGTGTTCTCCTCGTCTTGCTCTGCCTTTACGTGCAGTTATATTTATTTTCAGTTTTTGTTTTCCATCATTCCTCCCTCACAGTTTACAGCTGCAACGGAATCGCCATAAACAGGGGGTGTGTGCGCAGGATAAGACCATGCACACGCTTCCCCTTTTCCAGTAAAATGAAAACGATGGCCTATTTCGAAGAGAGAAAGGAACTAGAAGCTTGAAAACGATTATATAGGTGATATATATAGAGAAAAAAAGCTTGTTTTGAGTTTTCTCCCATTTATGTTTCCCGTTTATTTGATGGATTGAGCAAGGGGAAGAGATTTCTGCAGAGGATAAAAACAAGTACTCGCCCACTCATGCTTTGGTCCGCGTGCTTTGACGCGAACTGATGGGCTATTTTTTTTCGGCCGAAACAGCCGCCCCACCATCGAGATTTTCAGAGCTCTTTTTGCAGGTTTTGTTCCTCCGTTTTGTGACTGACAGCGTTGCCATGTTTTCTTGAATCATACACGAGATTCTTAGAAATGGTCATCGACAATTTTCCTTTTTCCCCTTACAGTAAAAGCTTGGAATCCTACAGCAATGGAGGCCTCGGTTTGAGACCCAAGACTTGTAAGTTATTGCATCATGGATTCTGTTGAAGAGAAGGTTAAGACTGGGGTCGTGGTTAATGCCTCCACGCAGACAAATCTTGTCGAAGAGATGAAACTATTGAAAGAGATTCACGATCAGGCTGGTTTGTTTCTTTCACTTGAATCTCCAATTTATACTTTTTTTTTCTCATTCAAGCTCGAAATTTGGATTTTCAGGTGCTCGAAAGGCCATAAATTCAGAGCTATGGCACGCTTGCGCTGGCCCTCTCGTTTCTTTGCCTCAGATGGGGAGCCTCGTTTATTACTTCCCCCAAGGGCATAGCGAGCAGGTGAGGTTTTTTATTTTGCTGAGCCAACAGAAGTTTGTGAAAAACTAGAATGAACTTGTCTGTGCTACATCCACGAGAGTACTTTTTGTCTTTTTTGTTCTGTTTTTAGTTGTTCATCGGCTTCAAATGCTTCTCCTATAATCCAAAATTTAGATTTTTGCCCAAGTCCCTGCACGAGTTTCATGTCAATGGATAAAACTGATCTAGACTGAGATAAAAAGACATGAACACTTCCATTTCTACTCTGGTTTTATGGTAGATATATCAATTTTTCAACAAGGTTTTCTCATTTTTCTTTTTCTTTCTGCTTTTTTGGTTGGAACAGGTAGCAGTTTCAACTAAAAGAATTGCAACGGCACAGATTCCAAACTATCCCCATCTTCTTTCATCTCAGCTGATGTGCCAAGTTCAAAATAGCACTTTACACGTATGAATTATTACTACTGACCAGACGCAAAGAAACATAAGTGATTTCACCCCTTCATTTTTTTTGATAGGCAGATAAAGATACAGACGAGATATATGCTCAAATGTGCCTCCAACCTGTGAACTTTGTAAGTATGGTTTTATATTCTCGTCGTTATATAGTTTTAAAGTAATGCTAGGTTTACCTTCTTAGTATATTTTTTTATTGTACATGATGACATGTTTAATTATGATTAGTCTAGGTAAAGTGCATTTAATATACAATCAAAATAATCATATATAATATTTATTGCACCAATGACAGTCCTAAAGTTAATAAATATGTTAAGAAGATAATTTTAGCATTACTCATAGTAGCATTACTCATAGTTCTATGATGGTTATTTATGTCCTTTTTTGCTCATTATTTAGGAAAAAGATGTTTTCCCGGTACCAGATTTTGGATTGCGACAAGGGAAACATCCAAGCGAGTTTTTCTGCAAGACTTTGACTGTGAGTGATACTAGCACCCATGGTGGCTTCTCTGTTCCTCGAAGGGCAGCCGAAAAACTTTTTCCTCCATTGGTAAGGCTTTATATTCTTTTATTACAGAAAAAGTAGTGTGAGGTTTATCTTCTTAACCTACTTTCTTATTGCACACTCTGACGTATAAGGCAGTTATTCACTCAATAAACATAACTATTTACTAAACCGTTTGTGTGATGATTTGTTTACTTTAAATAGGATTTCACGAGGCAACCGCCAACTCAAGAGCTTGTCGTACGAGATTTGCATCACAATACATGGACTTTTCGCCATATATACAGAGGTAATAATTCTACTGGGATCCTTTTAACCTCCTATTTCAGCTCATGTTACTTCATATTGTCTAAATTTTAGTATTTTGCTTCTACTTTTTATGTTTTCTTGTGTATAAATTTTCCCATAATTGTTTTGCAGGCCAGCCAAAGAGACACCTTCTGACAACTGGGTGGAGTTTGTTTGTAGGTGCAAAAAGGCTTAGAGCCGGTGATGCAGTTCTATTTATTCGGTATAATCACTTCCTCGCCTTAGTTTCTTTCATTGCAAATGAATTAAAAATGGTTTCCTTGATTTATCGGTTTTTCGTTGTTTTGCAATAAGGGATGAGAAATCAGAATTGCTCGTTGGAGTGAGGCGAGCCAATCGTCAATCAACATCACCAATGTCCGTTCTGTCTGCTGATAGTATGCATATTGGTGTGCTGGCTGCTGCAGCTCATGCTGCTTCTAATCATAGTCCATTCACTATATTCTACAATCCAAGGTTTTTTGTCCAAAAAGACATGTCAATTGTTCATTTAAATTGTTAGTTTTTTCAATTCTATATCGTTCTTATTGGCTTTCCAGATCATGCCCTTCTGAATTTGTGATTCCTGTCGCTCAATATCGAAAATCTGTATATGGAACTCAACATTCTGTCGGCATGAGGTTTGGAATGATGTTTGAAACCGAAGAATCAAGCAAGCGAAGGTACTCCCCAGTAACAGAAACTTTGGATAATCATAGATTTTGTCCTGAAATATATAGGAGTTTATATTATTCCTTTTTTGACAGATTTATGGGTACGTTAGTTGGTATTAGCGATTTAGACCCATTGAGGTGGCCAGGTTCCAAGTGGCGAAATCTTCAGGTTAGACATTGACGGATTTAAAGTCAATGATGCCTTGAATGTTTTCAACTTGCAACAATCATGATTTCTCTTTTTATTTACAGGTTGAATGGGATGAGCCTGGCTGTCGTGATAAACAAAATAGAGTGAGTTCATGGGAAATCGAAACTCCAGAAAGTCTCTTTGTTTTTCCTTCTTTAACTTCGGGTTTGAATCGATCGATGCACAACGGATTTTTCAGTAGGATTTATCTCCTTGTTCCTGTTTTTTTTTAGTTTGGATGTATTGCATACTTCTTTTTTATGAAAATTCATCGCGTTCTTGCAGGCGAAACCGGCTGGGTTAGTTTGGTCAAAAGACCTCGTCTTCGAGTTCCTGAAAATGGACATCAAAATTTCCCGTATCCAGTTTCGAGTTTATATTCTGAACAGCCGATGAAAATGCTCTCCAGGCCTCAACTTGTGAATCTTCCTAGATCCTCTTCTCGGTCCCAAGTCTCGGTTTCAAAGGCCGACCAATTGTCGAATTTGAAGATCTTTCAGCCTGTTCATAATCGAAAGACCAACCTCATCTCTTCTGAAAACATATCCTTGCAGAATCAAACTAATCCTTCTTCTTACCCTGATCAGTTATCCTCGACCAGGGAGTGCAAAGAAGAAAAACTAAGTTCTAGCCATGAAAATCTGCAGAGTTATGTTCAACATTTACAATCTCTAAGCCAGGCTCTAACTCCAATGCCATTGCAGGCTAATGCTTGGCCTCTCGAACCTCAGCTAGCACAATATGACTTCTCTGGTCGATCTATGGCGTTATTGCCAGACCAGTTTGGACCATTATCAGAATCATTCAACTATCCTTCATCTTTGGTGGGTCATGAATCTTGGGATGATCTAAGGTTCATGTCCCATGCAAACCAAATGAGTCTAGTCTCCCATGAAGATCCATATAGTTTGAATCGCGCAACTAATTCTAATGGTCTGCGCGATTTCTCTGATGAAAGCAACAGTCAAAACATTAGTAATGGTGGATACTCTTCTAGATCCATCAGTTTCAAGTGCAATTCTTGATGAATACTGCTCATTAAAGGATTCTGAGTTTCAATACTCCTCTGATTGTCATGTCGGGAATTTCGGGTCTAGCCAGGATGTTCAATCTCAGATTACATGTGCTAGTCTCGGAGACTTGCAGGCTCCGGCTCACCAAAATATATCAGATAACTCTGATTTTGGTACATCATCGTGCAATTTTGATTTGGATGAGAATAGCCTTTTGCAGAACAGCTCTTGGAAACAGGTAGTTCCTCCCATGAGAACTTACACAAAGGTATGCAAATTTTTTATTCTATGATTTTCTAATTTTTTTTTGTTCTTTATTTCATACAAAATTGTTAAGAATATATTAATGATTAAATTATCTTTCACCTATAAACTCGAGCTTTTAAGACAATTGATAATTTGTCAAATAGTCTTGATGATCAAGCATAGTGATGTGTAAAATAACAGGTCCAGAAGGCAGGATCAGTGGGCAGATCGATTAACGTAACTAGTTTTAAGAACTACGACGAACTGTACTTGGCAATAGAGCGCATATTTGGACTGGAGGGGTTGTTGATCGAACGAAGAGGTTCGGGATGGAAATTGGTATACATCGATTACGAAAACGATGTTCTTCTCGTTGGCGACGATCCCTGGGAGTGAGTTCTGTTTTATTTCTTTCTGGGTATACTCGAATGTTTTAAAGTCGTTATTTTTAGATGGTTTCTTGATGATTTCTTGATGGGTCTGTGCAGAGAGTTTGTAAGCTGTGTTAGGTGTATTCGAATTCTATCGCCTGGTGAAGTTCTACAGATGAGCGAAGAAGGTTTGAAGCTCCTAGACAATGGTGCCAGGGGTCAATAAGAATGGCCGATTCTGAGAAAACCGTTTCCAGATTCTAGCCGCCATTGATGACCCAATAAGAGATCTCTGCTGACTGCTGCTGGGAATGTAGAATTCGACAAATGCACAGATGGGGAAAGATGGTTTTAGATTTGGGTTTGATTTCTAGCTTTGTTATGCCTGTTTTCTGTGAAATTTGGGATTGGATTTACGAAGATCAGAAATTTATCAATCCCCGGAAGTCGAACTCAAACGGAATTATACGAAAGGAATTTGCGATTGATTCTTCGTTTATGGAAACATGACATGTTTGAGAACAAGTAAATCCTGATGAATAGTTCATAAAACTGAAATCAACGACTCTCACAGAAAGGAAACTTATCAACTTCTGTTCATATAGCTTGTCTTCTAGATTTTGATCCAAATTCATACTCTTACAGGCTTTTGTAGCACAGCCGACAAGTAGATCTCCGATTTGGTTCCGTCGATCTTCTCCCCGACCACCCATTTCAGCTTTTTATACCCGAATCGCTCGATCAATCGCGTTAAACTCTTCTTCTTCTCCTCGTCGGAACAGTAAAAGTTGTCCAACCAGAACAATCCACCGGCCCGGAGAATTCTGTCGATGTCGAACATCAAGAACTCCAATTTTTCAGGCTTTCCCCCGACGTCTAATGCACTTGTTGCGCGAATCAAATCGAAGATGTTGTCGTAGAAAGGAAATCGATGATCTAAACTCAAGAAGAGAGGGAATAAGCCTCTTGAAGCTATGAATTCGCTGAATGGAGCATCGATGTTCAAAGTGTTTGTGACGATGGTCACGTTCTTTTCCGCCATTCTCGCAGCGAAGGTTCCAGACCCTCCTCCAATATCGAACCCTATTCTTATTCCGCCATTGCTCAAAGCAAGAACATCGTCTATAAGAAAATCGTTCTTCCCTTTGGCCTTGACAAACTTCTGTTTCTCATTAGAATTCGCCAAATCGAAGCAGCCAACGCAATCTCTGCCCAATTTCCTATCGTTTAAGCACTCGAAACTCTTACATCCGAGACCGCTCCAGGTGACGCTCTTGTTACTCACAGGGCTCCAAAGAGATACAGGAAATGGAGCGAGACCCACTTTTGGTGTAGATTTAGCGAAGCATCTTCTTCTCGGGAGAGGCTCACAGCCACGCAGGATCAGCCTCTGCCCCAGGCTCCAATCGTCAGGACAAGGTCCAGAAACCTTGTAAGACATGAACTGAGAAAGCTGGTCCATGGATTTTTCACAGGAATGGCCGACAGATGCCACCATTTCAGTGATTCCGCTCTTCGAATCTTTGCCCAAAGGAAGTTGGTGGTGTTGAAGAAAGAGCTTGAGTTCATTCGCAGTGTTGGATCTGGAAAGATCGATGCTTTCATACCCTATAAGCTCTTTCTCCATCTGGGCAAGCTTTTTCTGGGACGAATCAATCTCCCGGAGAATCAACGACACCTGTTCAGAAATCAGCGAGAAGTTCTTCTGGGTCTGGTGAAGTAAACCATTTTGTCGATCTTTGGGGGAGTAAGTGAAAGCGTAGAGAGCGAAAAGATTGGTAGTGATGACAGAGAGAAGCATAACAATATTCAGAGCCGAAGAACAGTAGCTTGCTCTCTTGAATCTCGCAGTTCCATCTCCGATTTTGAGCGAAACAGACCCCATCCCCTCCACCTCCGCTCTCTTCTCCGCCGAGACTGAAGGTGAGATTTGCAGGAGGCGAAACGAAGAGAGAGAAAAACAAGACCAATTGCAAACGACAGCTCGAATCGTGACTTTTTAAGGTAAATCACACATTAACAAAAGATAAATAAGGGATCATGTCGGTGACTACTGAGCAGGCAGTAGCGTTACTTAGAGGCCGTTTTCCAAAGCTCGAACTGTATAATCTTCGTTGTCGAAACAGTCGATCATCTTCTACAGTCAACGCCTAATTTCCTTTTTTGCATCTAGCTAAGATTCACCCGTATGTTTCACTAACAAAATTCAAGACATGAATTCAGTGACGTTGGAATCTCATTTTAATCTCATTTCGATCAAATTTTAATCTCATTTTATTTTATATTTAAAAAATTAAAATATAATAATAAATATATTATTTTATTTTATTTAAATGAGTAATTGAACAAATTTATATTAAATTTTATTAAAATTTACTTGATTTTAGAATTTTTTTAACTCACGATCTCATTTTAAATTTCACAATTTTTTACTCTTAAAAACCGACATGAATTCATGAATCATAATTTTTAAAAAATTAAAATCAAAATTAGATTAAAATCGACAGTTCCGTACCGATTTATCATTCTGGTCCTGTTTTGCCACTGCTAATTTCTCATCCTTGATTTCTACTTCTAATATAGTATAAAATCAACCAGATCAATCCCAATTATAGCTGCATTTCCGGTGGAGACAGAGCACATAACAGATTTGATAGATACAAAGAAACTTAACACAATGTAGCTCAATTTTATTGGGCAATAATAAACTTCAATGGCGGGATGTCAAAGAAGATAAAAAGCAAATTCCTCAAACAGAAAAATAAGATTTTTTATGTCGGAATCAAACGTATAATAATGCAGCCATTGAAGCTTTTATAATTCTCACAGTCGAAGGTTTTTCTTCTAAGTGCAGCTTGTTCTCCCTGTCAATCTTATAAATCTCTTCATCGCCACCAGGGTCGATCAATGATGAGCTTTAGCTTCGGCTTTCTGGTGTGACTTTGCCTTGGCCTGAATTGAGAAGAACAAAAGTGATTACATGAATGGTAACTGGCTTAATTTCAAGTCCTCAGCTAAATTTTCCAAGCTGTAAATTGTTATAGACATCATGGGATGATAGTAAAACAGATAATAAATGCATTCCAACAATACCAAAGAAGAATGAGTTGAGCTCTGAATCATTTGGGTCATCGAGTAGCATCAAAATCTAAATGAAATGTTGGAAGGTTGTGAATGGGAAATTCATGAATATTCAACGGTAAATTTTAATTAATACGCTGAATTTTAAATGACTACAAATCAAAACTTTATTTTTAAACAAAATGAACTTGAAACTTTAGAATTCGTTCAACTTAAATACCAAGTTTTTTTTCAACCAAAAAAATCTCGAACTTTGTATTGGAAAAGTTGGACCATGCTCAGATTTACTCCGGATGTAACTAAATTGATCAAACATGTTAATATATACATTTATCAAAAAAAAAAAAAAAACCAACGGCCATCCCTAACCAATTAAAGTTTGACCCAAAACCAAAACCTCATCGACTCTAGTTCAAACTGAAAAACTTATATGAAATGAATCGAAACAAAACAAAACAAAACAAAATAAAAAGATAGATTTGATGTACACTTTGTTCACAGTGCAAAGTTTAAAGTTCATACCGTTAAAAAAATTGAGATTCAAATTGAACAAATCTCAAAATTGAGATTCATGTCGTTCAGAAAGAAATTTCAATCTTATAAGAAGAATGAACCCCCAAAACTTAAAATTCAAACTAGTACTTTATCCTTAAAGAAATAGAAAACAAAAGAAGTTTTCCACATTAGACAGATCGTATTCTCAAGAGCGGGTACCTACTCTAAAAAGGACTATAGTCCTCCATGTAAAAAGAACAAATGACTGTTCGTACTCATATCAAAGCTCTTTTACAACATCATAAGTCACAATGGAAAATGAATAATCTACTTTCACCTTCTTGGTGAATGGCCAGGCACAAACATGATCAACCAAAATAACTTTTCCACTAGTATAATCTCATGCCAATCTAACTCTTTAATTTCCAAAACTCATATAGATTATAAACTCTCCACAATTAACGTTCTTTAAATGATAGACGCTAAGCCTTCTATATGATCTTAGTTTGGCCATCATCATTGTATCCAAGTACAAAAACAAGAAACTTACTGGAAAAGGATGGCAGTATTGCACGTGTTATACACTAACAGATATGCCAACTCGTGCAAAGTAAAATGAAGACAACAATTCAAAATTTGATTATAAAACAACAAATACTTTCACTGTTGCATACATGAATTCTACACTAAGAGAATGCAGAAAAAACAAATTATCCACACCTCCACATAAACCAGGCACTGTTAAAATCTGTCTAAAACACATTTCTATCCATTCCTAATCCAAGACAAGATTCAAGTTTATTCTACTGGATCCTAATAAAGGGATCCAATCAATCAAATTCGAAGCAGTATAAAAATAATTGAAGTTGATGTAAAAATACCTTGAGAACCTAAAACACATTTCTATCCACACCATAAGCACATTCCTAATCCAAGACAAGATTCGAGTTTATTCTACTGGATCCTAATAAAGGGATCCAATCAATAAAACCCGAAGCAGTGGAAAAATAATTGAAATTGATGTAAACATACCTTGAGAACCTTAAGCTTGATACTTCCATAAACGACGCCAAAGGTGAAAGCTGATGCACGGGCCACCTGTCCAGATTTTAAACCTAATATCATAGACAGCGAGACGAATGGATTTCGAGACACGAAACTGCCTGCTGGTAAGATGTCACAAAATACAAACTACCACGGAGATTTCTTTTACGAAATAAATCAAGACTTTATCCCATTCAAAACCTCAGTTTTGCTAAATTACTCTTCTGTATTCTCATTCTCGGAGACAAAAATGAAATTAGATTGCTGAATCGTGATCGAAGTCTAAGACAGACAAGAGAAGAGTTTTAAGAAAAGTTGGAATAACAAAACCAACAATCGGAAAATGAAATACCAAAGCAAGAGTGCTGGTGCCGGAGTAAGGACCCGGAGGCGGAGCCATTAAGGATGGACGATGGTCAGGACCCTGATGGCAGAGTGAAAATGATCAACCAATCTTGGATCGCCTGCGAAAGAATCCAGGAGTTTTCGCAAACCCTAGTTTTGGATCCGGAAGCCATTTTCAATGGACCAACAACAGTAGCAGAAACAAACAATACTAGAGGCGAGTGAATGGGCCCATTAAGGCCCAATAGCAAAGGCACCCTTGCTCCTTGTGTAAGCTCGCCCATTAACGTCTGGCCGTGGAACTCATTTCTATTTTCTATCAAGTATCATCAATGGCCGAAGAAGAAAGGTGAGCTGAATTCCGATTTTTCCAAAAAATAGATAAGAAATTGAATTACAGAACTAGTCGATATCGCCGAAATGCTTGCAGCGATCAGGCGACGATGTGAGTACGCTCTGAGAAATGAAGGCTATAACCTACGCTTTGTAGATTTAGCTCTCCATATTTTTTACTTCAACGCAAAGTAATTTGCCGGCGGGAAAAAAACAGATTGGAAGATCTATCTGCTACCATAGCAATAGAAGAAATCGTGGTCGTAATCGATTTTGTTCATAGACGGGCAAAGAGGTTTCCGCCGAGCGGCTAAAGGTGGAAAACTAGACGGGAGATCTTCCTGCGATTCAGACACTAGTTTGGAAGCTTGCGGATCTTCAAAACCAAATTCAATTTCAATGATTTGCGTTTGTTAAGTTATATATTTCGAATTCTCAATGTTTTGCAGATTAACTCTCTCTAGAAGTATCATTATGGCGGGGAAGAACAAAGAACTTCGTATTAGCCACTTGCATCGTAGCGGAATGGGGTCAAAGCCACGATATGAAGATTTTGCTGGAATTATCCTTCAATATCATGCAGTAAACAAAGCATACCAGCATGGCTCCTATTTCTCAAAACAGGTAAAAACCCAATCTAAATTCTGTCCAAATTACCAAATTGATAGAATGCTCTATGAATCTTGAATTGAACGACTCGGAGATTAGGATGTATGAGTATAACTATCTTTTGTGTTGATCAGTCGAACAAAAAAGAATCTTAAAAACTTAAAATACACCAAGTTTTCTGATTGAATTCCGTCCTGCTCATGACAACCAAATTTAGGATTTCTTATCTGGCTTCTTCCTCGTTCTGCTATGTTCAAACTAGGACTTACAATTTGGATTTCTATTGATGAATTTCAACAAAAGGCCTAAGACCTGGACTTCTTGTTCGAATGTAAATGCTCATAGTCTCAGACCTAGGTTTGAACTCTGAAGATGAGAATAATTATTTATAACACCTTAGATGTTGATGGAGACAAACCAAAAGACATAATGAGGCACAAAACAAGAGTGAAATCCAGATTTATTACAGCAACATGACAACAAATTTCAACCAAAAGATCTTTTCAACATTATCTCAGACAAAAATATGAAGGATATAAAACTAATGTAACAAATAGTATGTGATATGACACAGTAGGAAGCAAAAGAACAAACCAATTCACAGAAATGACATCAATACAGGCAAATAGTATAAATTCAAAGAAGTGGAGGGATGTCCATGAAAACTCACTTAATAACATCCCGAAATACATCTCGAACACCTCAAGTGGCCACTTTAGGTGTCTGTAAGTGTATATAAAACACGTGGAAGTAGCAGATGATGAGGTAGCCAAATATAGATCAGCAAATTTACTCAGGCAACTCTGGAATTGAATTTTATTTTTGTGGTCTATCTGATAGTGTGGTCATTGACTGTTGTTTATCTCTGCCACTTTCTCTCTGTAAACAGAATAAAATCAGTTAATATATCAACAAAACAGAAAGTCCAAAGGTAAGATTAAAGCACACATGACATAAATTTCAAGGTAAAGGCTTTTAAAACCCATTATTGTCTGTCAAGGAATACATCAAAATTCTTAATTCCTGAAACAAAAAAGTTAACCATCTCACCATCCCTTGATAGCCATTGCCTATTGGACATTATATTTGAGTGGGAGTTCATTGCAGGATGATATATCAAAACCCTGACGATATTTTAAGAAGAAAAAGGTTTTGGGTTTCTGAGAATGTTCAGAGCAATACCACAATCTTGGATTATACAGCCCTAATCTCTTGTCAACAGAGTAAAACCTTCACCATCACTTACATCAATAAATAAATCACCCCAGGCTCCAAGCATCTTAGAATTGAATCCTAAATAAATATATTATTTTGTTGTAAAAATGTTTGTGACAATTAGATAGTGCTATATCCTTCTAATAAGTAGTATTTTAGAAATGGCATAGTCAGTCAATAGAATATAGAGCCACAACCAATGCTCTGAAGAGCCTAGTAACCCAAGCACAAAAGACCAGAAAACCAAAAAATGTAAATAACTATGAAAAAAAACAAGCAAAGATTGTATACCATTTCCTTTTGTACTCTGCGGCACTTGAGATATTGATCGTCGAATTCGTGGAGATCCTTGCCTTCCATCAGTACCTGATAATGATTGTCTCTTTTTAATATTAATATCTCTGTCTTGAACATCGGGACTCGATCTTGGAGAGTTATCAGACTGTAACTTGGCTCTTGCCGATTCAGTGGCTTGCATGAAGTGAGGGAGAGAGTTATTAGAGGTGCTATCTTTGAATTCTTGTTCCATATTATCAGTTCTTGCTGATCCAAAGGAATTGCGCCTCTTTCCAATCTTCTGATCTTTGGGCAAATGGTTTGGGCTACTTCTCAGTCCCAAATCATGTATGCTGTTTGAAGGTGATTTCTTAACAGACAGTGACTTGCGTTTCAGGCCGGATCCAGTCTTATCAACCTTCTTATTAGCATTCACAGATAACTGACTAGATGGAGTCCCTTGAGATTCCATAGCAGTTATATGACTCCTTGGAGAAGCTTCTGGGGATAATCTGGGTGCTTGATTGGCAGTTTCAGTGTCCTCTTCACCTTGCTGATGAAATTCATCTTTCTCTGGCTTCACTTCAATCATTTCAGAGTCTGCATTAACATCAGAAACGATGGATTCACCAATTATAACATCAGATTTCTTTGGCTCGTCTGAGATGGGTTGCAATTCAGACGACAATGAAGTGGGAGGTAGATCGTCAACTTGTTCAACTTCTGCCTTCGCACTCCCAATAAGGTCAGTATTATTTTCCACTACAACATTAGTAGTATGTTCTAATTCAAAGGTTCCAGAATCACATCTTTCAGGGGAATCAAGTGTAGAGGAAATAGAAAGTTCTGTGCCGCATTCTGAGCCACCAAATCGGACCATCTTAGATTCGGGGAGGGAAAAGATTTCTGAACTGCTCTGCTCTTTGGTTTCTAATGCAGTATCGGCAATAGATGAGTCCATTTCCACATGAGACTCCATGTTTTCTTCAAAAGATAAACTAGTTCCTGAGTCTACTGTTGAGCTCAGCTCTTCAAATTTAGAATGGGCCGGAATAAATGCAGGATTTGTCGCCTTTCTAGATCCACCGACAAATTGTGTATCACCTGTCTCTGGTTGTTCGTACAAAATTTCTTCCTTAATAGGCTGGTCATTTTCTGTTTCATGATTTTTTGGATAATCGCACTGCAATTGACTATCTTTGTTTGATTGTGCCATTTGATCAGGGGAAGATTCAGCCGTTTCAGCCTCAAATGTGGTCAGTTTCATATCTGCAACACTTGCATCCTCAATCTGAGGCTGCTCTGAGCTCTCTCTAGACAAAGAAGAGTAGGCATCACTGGCCTGAACTTTTAATCTTTCTTCATCCCCATCGATTATCTTTGCTTCAACTTCACATGGTAAAGCTGAATCACAAACTGCTGTGTCAATTCCATTATCCAACTCGGCCATGGAATTCTCCTCCTTTTGGTTATCATCAGCCTTTTCTGCGACCACCTCTGTCGTGTTTTGCTCGCCAGTGTCCAATGATGAGACAGCCATCCATCTCTCCAGCCATTTCCAAGCAGAGTCGGCTTTGAAGGGATCACACTTGATATTAATAGGAGTGGTCTTCGGGGTGGAATCTAGCAGCTTAAATTAGAGATAAATCAGTTTGATTGACTACTCCAATACGAATCGTAACAAAAGGACGAAGGAGATTTACAAACCTGAAGAGCAAATCTATTGCTGAGCAGCTTCGCAATAGAAACATAGGTAACCTTAGATTTATCAAACTCTTCTTTCTCCTGAAATTATATTGTTATTAGAAACAATACAAAACAGAAAATCTGATCATTTCTTTTGAATTTACTTGATTTACCAAGGTCTTCGAGCTATCCCCAACCACTTTCGCTTGATGGATGCTTCCCGGAGATTGACGAGATCGACGAGCTCGAACCAGAGCTTGCATTTTGACAATGGCTTGAACACATCGCAATGTTCCAACAGCGTGCCTCCGGACAAGGTGGCCACGAACCGCAGCTTGTATTCGGACCAATTTTTTAAGCTTCGCGAGAGCCATTTGAGCCTATCAAGAATTTCAAGCCGCGAAAAATCATGGCCATTTGCGAATATAACTTCCGAGATCAAAGGATTTTTCAAACAAATCATTACCAGAAGCCCTCTAATCGCAGATTGAATAGAGATCGCGACAGATTCGTCCGGATAGCTGTCATCCTCACTTTTTTCAATTGTTTTAGGAACTTCCGGGGGAGGAAGTTGAGATTTCTCTTTTATGCAGTCAGTGGCAGAGCTCTTCTCGGCAAGTATCGACTTATCCGGCAGTCGAGAGTCGAGACCAATTGTTTTGAAACTCCCTTTAACTTCGGAAGAAGGGGATTCTGCGATCCCGGAATTGCTCAGCACTCGTTGCTTTGCAGATCTTTTCCGAAATCTCCATCCTCGCTTGTCGCTCGAATCGTTGCTCTGATTCAAGAGAAGTCAACGAGACAACAATTATAATGTCGATGATAGAAGAACAAATTCATATTTCATGTACTTGGATATAAGAACAAATTCATATACATTAGTCAACTACGCCCATTTCCCTACTCTCTGCGAATACATTTTAAACGCGATCTTCGTTTCATCGTTATTTTCAGAAACGAAACCTTCGCGATCAAACAGAGTTAGTGCAGAGGAATTTCTTCCTCCGATCTTCATATGAACACAGCGCCGATCAGAAAGATTCGACGGCGCCGTGGAATTGCAGATCCAAGCAAATGAGAAAGCCCTAACTCCTCGCCGGAAAGACAGCCCACGAGAATCAAGGGGGAGAACAGAAGAAAAAAATGAAAAAGTAAAAAACCTCAGGTAAATGGAGATCATCACGATCCTTCGAATCGCCGCCACAGGCAATGATTTTGAAGCAGGAGGGAGACTTCCCCTTCCCCATGGAAGAGAATGAAACTACACTCCGAGGAGTAGGGCGAGAAATCAGCCAACCCAGGTGTTGTGTTGGGGAATGGCGCGGCATGGAGAATCAGCTGATAAAGCGAGGCAAAAAGAGGACGCGGATCTCAACCCATTAATTAAAACAACTAAAATGGCAAAGTTGAAGTCCGCCGTTGATCAACTCCGTTGCCATTAACGCCCTGTAGTCACACAGAAGCAAAGTCGAGAGAGAAAGCTGGCACTTTTCTTCAAATTCGTCCACTTTCACTTCTCCTGGCCTGTTTACGTCGTCTAGCTTACAAGCATTCTCTCCGTTTCACTTCTCCGATTTCATTCCCAAATACGGGTTTACATTTAAAATTAGGGTTGAACGATAATTAGATGGATTGCGGAACCAGCGGTTTTTTGGAACGGCCTGGGTTGAGGTGGCTTTCATGTGATAAAATTGAGTATTACGAGGAAAAACGACAAATCTTAAAACGAGACAACGGCCGGTCGGACCGGGGCTTTATTTTTTAAGGTTTTTTCTTCTTTTGCCATTTGGGTTTCCTCAGTCCTCACCTCTAAAGGCTAAGCCACTCTTCGATCCTTCAAACATGTTTTTAATTCTTTGTCCACGTGGAGGTTTTATATTTTGACACGTACGCATGCTCGTGGACGTCACGTGAGAATGGAGATCAACCCTTGCGCATACCAACAAAAAAAATTATATCACAAGAATATTAAAACAAAAAAAAAAGGCCAGAATCAAAGAAAGTGCAAGGTCAAGGTTGGAGAAGGGATGGGGCAAAGGGCAGGTATCTATCTTTAGGCACGGGATGGACCCCGCTCAGGCCTCAAGCCACATGCCCAGAGGGGGTAGAGCGTGATATATTTTCACGTTTTCCAAGGCCCTGATTTGATATTTCCTTCACAGAGTAACTTAATCATGTGGCCCCTCGATTCTCCTACACAACGAGAAACCTATGTTTTCTGCAACTTTGGATCGAAAAGACTTGTTTTCAAGAAGAAATGAAGCGTTTTCTGTTGAAACCCATCATTTGAAAGGCACAGATTATTGAAACAAAGAGGTCAAAAATGAAAACAGAGATGGACTACCTGGTATTTGATCCAACTTTCTGGTCGTAGAAAGACATTATAACCATGCCTGTGTCTGGGATGGAGATAAAAGTTGAAGAGACCGAGAGGATGGGGCCTGCTTGGTTGCTGAATTATACTATTCCAACCGGCGTGGTTATTTGATAGCAACAGATGGCTGCCATGCTTGACTTTAGAAGCAACCATGATTGGAGTAAAGAACAAGGGTCCCTACCCCAGCCTTTGTATCTAATGCAAATCTATAAAGTTGATTGATAATAGTTCATCTTCAATCATCTCGTGAAGAACTGCAACAACATAAGCGACAAAATCACGCCCAAATAAGCAATTGTGTTGAGAAAACGACCGTAAATTCTGATCTGAGATCATCGATATCCATCAAGGGTTGCTGGAAATGATTTTCAGAAAAAAGAATATCGAAACTTGACAGCCATTTTCAAGGATTATCAAACTATTACTACAGATGCATTTCAACGGACAGTCTGACGTTAAATTTTTGTTAACCTAGTCATTTATTTGCCTTTTACCGTTTGAATTTGTGTTGGTGTACTATAATCATTCTCGTTTAGGATGATCAAGAGCGAGAAAGTAGACCAGAACGGTGAAAGCTAAAGAGATGACTCAATTAACAGATATGAAACGTTAGTGTTCGTAGATAATACCCTTAACTTCGAGATGTTATAGGATCCGATCCTTGACCTCTAGAGCCCCTTTTAACCATTTGTCTCTTCAGTTCTACCTCACCATTGTCCTCTCCCCTGCTCCTGTCAATGGCCAAAGTAATGTCTTCAATCACTTGAGTTTTTTGGTCTTACTTGAATTATCAGAAGATTTAGATTTCATTTCAGTAGTTTGCTTCAAGTTTGATCTTTTGTTTTGCTGTATCTCAGTCTCAGCACCAAACATCCACAGATGCACAAAAAAAAAACAATCTTAAACAGACAGGTTCGATAATCGAAGCCTCAAACTCGAAACTTGAAAAATTTCTGAACAATAATCAACAAAAAAGCCAGTTCTAAATACCTTCTCCAGCAGATTCGCCATCAAAAACTCAAATCCCAGTCTGTGAAAGACAAAAACATAAGCCATTTCAAAGAACAGAATCAGACATTAACATTACAGAAATCATCATCATCTATGAAAAGGTAACCCAGTTTAAGAAAGTTCAATCAAAAGGAGGCATGATAATAATTCAATTAAAATCGTTATCCCATTTCTCCGTAGAACGACGCTGATTGCAGAATTATCGATTAGAAACCCTAGATTCACCAACGCATTTTAGCATTATTCTAACAATAAGCGAGGCTTACGGTAACCGGTGGCGATAAGTCGGATGTCAAGGCCGGACAGTTGACGAAGGCGCGCAGGCGAGGATAAATTGCCACCAGCCGAGTCTTTCCGCCGTCCAACAATCAGAGCTCCCCGCCATTTTCTAATTTCTCCTCATTTCCAACCCTTCACCATCTCCGCCTCCACGCGGACATTTCCCGCTAAATCAACAAAATCATATCCAACGGCTACATTTATAGAGGGAAAGCGCCAACGGTTGTAAGAAATGGGAGAGGGCGGAAATGGAGTTTCAACGACTAGTTAAACTGACGAGGGGGAAGAAGAGAAGATGAAGTTGGCCAAAAACCCTCGTCGAAATCTCGAAATAGAAACAATCGAAGCTGATACCTTATTTAACAGTTATCATAATTTGGGCTTCACAATACAGACACTATCATCACAAGAATGAAAATCCGAAGCATGAAAAAGGAACAACTTGACTAAAAACAAGTAACTGAGATTTTATTTGTACAAAAAAATCAAAACTTTTGGCACGAATCCAGATTTAAAAGAATAGATAAAACACTTAAAAAATGCATTTTTATGTGACGTCAATCAAAGTGGAAGCTTTTCCACGTTATTTGATTGCCACCCAGATACCCACGCTCGGAAGATTTTGATGAACGACGAATAGAAGATAATAACCAGACGGCGCCAGCTTGCCGGAGCTCGGCATCGTCACTTCCACTTGATACGCCGTCGGCCCTGTTTGTGTCACTTTTTGGCCGTCGATTACTAGCAGTCTCTGATTCATTGAAAACGAATGCGTCGTGAAAGACGGGGATAAGCTACCCTGCCGGCGACTGAAAATTCAACCTGAAGTTTTTGCGAGTATCTCAGTGTGGTTTGAGAAGCCGGTGACGCAATTTTTGGACGTATGTTAGAGAATTGGGAGTCTAAGTATGAAGGACTAAATGCCTCCAAGCTAAGTTCAGTGGGAAAAAGAACGCCGGTGAAATTGTAATTCATGTTTGGGTTGCTGCTGCCGACGGGAACGCGGCCGTCGCGAAGTAGTATCGCCGTCGAGTGATACAATCTTGGTATGGTGGTGGGTTTTGGATTTCGAATCTGTTACCCGGGTTCAATACCGGGTTTCGCCCCATTTCCCATCCAGCTGTCACGATAGCGGCGCCGTTGACTATCAAAACGTCGCCGTTTGGCAAGAGTAACATGTCTCCCATAGTCCCATGCTCTAGGTCGAGCCTCGAGGCATCGTCTCCGTTACCCACTGCCGATTCGAATCGGTTATTTTAATTCTCCCACACGAATCCAAAGCTCCGACGAATTTCCCGTTGCCGGCGTTTGTAAATGACCCTTTCGGAGCCCCGCCGCAGACCAGAACCTCGGCTTGGACGAACTGAGCTTGTAGATTCTTCAAAGGAAGAAGCACTGCTGATCCAGTGCTTGGATAATTCCTCGGATCTCCGCCGGGTATTGTCGGATACGTCTTGACCACCTTGTTTTCCAAGTAGTTGAAAAGAATAGCTATTTGCGAAAATAAAAAGATTCCCGTCGACGTTCAGAAAAACAAACGGATATAGATTGTTTTCTATGCTTGGATCGTTAGTTTGGGCCAAAAATGGCAGATTGAAAGCGTTTTGAGTCGCTTTGTTTTTTGGGTAGAATTCGTAGTTGAACTGTCTCCGGCCACCGATGATTATTTGCCGAGAATCCGGTAAGATATGGTCTGTAGGGTACCACCGCCGGACGGCCAATCCAAATTCAATCTCCTGCCAACCACATGTAAAACACGGCTGGAAAATCCTGACCCTTCTCTCTCCGTTTTTGAACCCACCGGTCTGAACAAGTGTACCTTCCGGCACTGAACCGGCGGAGCACCAAACGTCAGTCAACACCATTAGAGCTCGAAATGAGTTTGAAGCGACGTCGTACTCGACTGTATGGGCGGTGCAGTCCAGTTTCTGCGCCGGGTCTCTCCTACATTTTCCGTTCGGCAGCGTCAAGTTCGAGGAACCCAAATCGGTTCGGTCGAAAATGATGGTCGAAAATCCTAGTATGTTTTGTCTCACCCTTTGGAATTTTCTGCTGGTTCGAAGTATGAATAGGAGTTGAAGTTGCCCAGCTCTTCAGATGGGTTTTCACGTATGAAAACGCGTGTCGTTTTTTTGTCAGAGAAATTAGAATGATTTTTCATGCATTATATTATTATCAAATGTGTCACGTTCAATTTGAATCCATCACTTTCAGAGAAATTAGAATGATTTTTTGAAATTGTAATCACACTGGACCATCTGAAACACGAGTTATATCCTATCGAAGGTTTTTTACTATAAGGGTATGGCAAGAAAAATAGGAACAAACAAAATTGAACTAGAATCGTAAATCAGATCAGAATCGTCAGATTTAATTTGATCTTAGTTATAATTTTTCAAAAATCGTAATTTATGAGTTAATGTCGGTCTTTAAGAGAAAAACCGTGAAATCGAAACGATGACGGGTCAAAAAAGTTCTAAATCGAGTAAAACCTGATCCACATTTTATTAAAATTCGATATAAATTTTAAAATTAATTATAAACCTGTCAATTACTTAAAATTTAACATAAATATAATAAAAATATATATTTTATTGTTCAATTTTTGTCTCTAAATTCTGCTTCACAGGTCCCTTACACGTGCTTCCCTTGTTCGAGAGGTCTATTCGATTCTTGATCCAAGTCTAATTTTGTTTTTTTTTGTTTAAACTGTCCACTAAGTCTCATTCAAATACTATATTCTAAATTTCAAAAGGTTGCCGTTATGATTCCTCACATTGGTTATGATTCAGATCTCTTCGTAATGAAATGATTGAGAAGGGAAGCTTGTCAGATCCCGAGAATCGCCGATGAGTGAAGGGCGGAAGTGTAGACCAAAAACATCAGTGTCCTTGAATTTTGATTGTAAATAGGATTCTGTTTGAGTTTGATATAAAATCTGGGTTGTTAGTTTCCATCTCCAGTAATAACTATTAAGTGAACTCAATTAATTATTGTTTTTCTAGCGTGAATAAAAAAGAATTAGTGTGGGATTAAGGGATAATTAATAATTACAAAAATTAATAATAGTTAAAGGAGGATGGAACAGAGGGACCGACCGAACATGGTGCAGCCAATGCTTAATCTTTCCGTCTACACCAGCTGTACATGTTCGTCGTTCTAACTGCGAACCGCCACCTCTCTCTCTCTGCACCCTCCTCGGAACCAGAGAAAACCAAAGGGTTCTTGATTGATTCTACGAAGAACTAGAGAGAGAAGGAGAAACGGCTTATTTCTTTTCACAATTTGGTTTGAACGAGTTATTCGGATCCAATGAAAGCGAGAAAAAGAAAGCAGCGGCAGGGAAGAAATAGGGCGAAGATGAGTCTTTCGAGGTTTTTCTCTCTTACCAGAGGTGGATTTACATTAACCCTTGGATGGTTTATTTAAACCTTTCTTCTCAAATTGGTCCCTCGTTTCTCTCCCACGTTTCTGTGTCTTTCCCTTTCGCGCATTGATAATCGCAGTCGTTTTTTTTTTTATCTACTCCTTTCTCCAAGCTAGCCTCGAAGAGAAGCTAAAAAGGAGAGGGAAAACAACCCTTTGACGATGTCGGCGAGAGGGAGCAGATCGGAAAAGGTGAAGAAAATATTCCAGCAATTCGACGGCAACCATGACGGAGGACTCAACAGGGAGGAAATGGCGAAGCTCGTTGTTGCCGTGAACCCTAGGGTTAAGTTCAGCGACGAGCAAATCAACGCCATTCTCGACGAAGTGTTTCGAACGTACGGAGATTTCATCAATCCCGACAACGGACTGACCTACGAGGGGTTATTGCGGACCTACGACGACGGCGCCGGCGACGTCGACCGGGACTTCGATGCGCTTGGCCTGGAGCTCAATCAGGACGACAACAAGGGGATTACGGTGGCGTCGGAGGCTTCCTCTTCTTCCATTGTCGACGAGCGAGCAATTGATTCACAGAAGAAGCAGAGAACGGCGGCATGGGCATTGTCCCCAAATCACGGCATAGTTTTCGACGAAACCTGGAAAATCGTCGACGATTTGGAGATTCTCGTGAAGCGATTGAAGGCCAAGCAAGGTAAGGACGGGAAACCCAAAGGGGACAATTTTGACGCCTATTCCGACGCCGGTTGGTCGAGGGAGTTGGGGCCGTCGTCGGAGCTTGAAAAGAGGGTGTTCTGGGAAGAATCCGGCCAGGATTATGCTCTGTTTCTGAAAGATTTGGGAGTGCTGAGGAGCAGAGCAGATAGAGCGAGGTCTAGAGAGGAAGCATTTGATGGGCATATGGCAATCGGAAGAGTTCTATACGAGCACCAGCTGTTCAAGGAGGCTCTTGTGAGCTTCAAAAGGGCGTCGGAGCTGCAGCCAGTCGACGTAAAACCACATTTCCGGGCCGGAAATTGCTTCTACGTCACCGGAAAGTGCAAGGAGGCAAAGGGAGAGTACTTGTTAGCACTGGAAGCGGCGGAGTCCGGCGGGAACCAGTGGGCGTATTTGCTTCCTCAAATATACGTCAATCTCGGGATTGCTCTAGAGGGCGAAGGTATGGTTTTGAGTGCTTGTGAATACTATAGAGAGGCTGCAATTCTCTGCCCTACTCATTTCAGAGCTTTGAAGCTTCTGGGTAGTGCTTTTTTCGGGGTTGCTGAGTATAGGGCGGCCATTAAAGCCTTGGAAGAGGCCATTTTCATGAAACCTGATTACGCTGATGCTCACTGTGATTTGGCTTCTGCTTTGCACGCTATGGGCGAGGATGAGAGAGCCATTGAAGTCTTTCAAAAAGCTATTGACTTGAAACCCGGCCATGTCGATGCCTTGTACAATTTGGGTGGCCTTTACATGGACATGGGTCGGTTTCAGAGAGCTTCTGAGATGTACACTCGGGTTTTGGCCGTAAGGCCAAATCATTGGAGGGCGCAGCTTAACAAAGCTGTATCGTTGCTCGGAGCTGGGGAGACCGAAGAAGCTAGAAAAGCTTTGAAAGAAGCTTTGAAAATGACCAACAGGGTTGAATTGCACGATGCTATTTCACATCTAAAGCATTTGCAGAAGAAGAAGGTCAAGCCCAATGGTGGTTCCGACTTCGAAGGAGCTTTTCTAATCATCGAACCATCCAACTTCCGGACAGTGGGGGAGAAGACAACTTTAAGACCTGAGTTGAAGAAAGCTCTTGAAATTAGATCATTTCAGAGGACCACCAGATTGAGCCGATGCAACATAGATCTTATTAAGAAAGAGATAACCGAAAACGACGTACCCGTGTCCTACTCCGGCAGTGGTCTACCCGAGAAGTCCATACGAAAGCCTAATTTGGAAGAAATCCTCCACAAGTTCATGAGTTTTCTGAAGCCTGATACTTTTCAAGGAGCTGTGAAAGCCATCAATGAGAGAATACTCTCTGCCTTGGACGAAACAGGATCTGGAAGGGTGGATTTGGGTATGTTTTTTGCTATTATTGCCCCTCTATGTGATGGCCCTCCAGAAAAGAGGAAGAGAGTTGCATTTGACGCCCTACTTTGGCGCCCGGGAAACGAAGACGGGGCTCGGATCAAGAAATTCGATGCCACACGATACATCAAATTGCTGAGAGCTATATACCTCCCGACAGAAGGAGTGAGTGAGATGTTTGAACTCCGAGGACAAGTAGACTCCACAGCCGTGTTGTTCACAGATTTTCTCGTCATGTTTGATGACCCAAATTGGGGTTTCGGCATAATGTCAACCCTCGTGAAACTTGAGAGCGGAGATAGAAACCGCCATGGAAAACAAGCTTGTTCGGTCTGTCGCTACCCCATCATCGGGTCCCGATTCAAGGAGATGAAAGCTCACTTTAGCTTGTGCAGTCAATGTTACAGCGAGGGAAAAGTGCCTCCTGCGAATAAGCAAGAAGAGTACAGTTTTAAAGAGTATGGAAGCGAAGGGGAGGCAATGAAAGATAAGTGCCTGTGTTTTAACATGCAAACAAAGAATGAACAATAACACAAGAACAAAAGATCATCGTGTATTATTCTGTTCTGTCACATATGCTTCTCCAACCCACCAGTGTGAATCATGTAGCTCGTGTATTTGTTCATTTTGTGATCCCATTGGTTTGAGTTCAATTGAATTGCAAGCAACTTCTGGTTTTTTAAATCTATTTTTAAGTCGAAAACCCCACAAGGAGCCATGAAAGTACAGCTCACAGAGCACAAGCTCTTTTTCAAAGATGAAAAAATAAGAAGCCATGAAAGTACAGCTAACAGAGGACACTCTTTTTCAAAGCTGAAATTCCTGTGCCCAGCCTATATAGAGAATAAAAAAAGCCTACCCATATAACAACAATTATGCTTTGTGGACTAAGAAAGTAAAAGAGGGTGGAGGAAGTTGAAGGCGTGGGACTTTAAAACATTTTAGGTTTGCATTTCCTACGAAACTCAAAACCATGCAAGAAACATGTTGTGTCATCCGACCAGCATGAAAAAAATCAATTCTATCACCAATTCTAATTCTGTCAAACCCCTCAAGATCCCCAATTAAATTGGTATCTGAAATTCAGTTTTTCAATCACGAAAAAAGCTTGGCTAGTTTATTATCAAAATTAGTATATAACAAAAAGGGTTAGACGGGCCACAGAATAATCATTTAGCAACCATGACATCAACATTTATTGCTGGTACAATAAGCATGAAAAAGTTGATTAAAATTACTCTGGTACTCACTTTGGCATTACCATGGGTGTCATCGTCGCCCTTGCCACAAGTCTCTACTCAGACATGGCACCAGAATCAGCTGCAGGGACAAGATAGAAAGTTCGAGATTGGGCCAGAAATAATGCAAGATTATGGAATATGGAATCCCACACCTGACTTTGGGGGAGACAACGGAGCTCCTATTCCCCATGGAGAAGGAGATTTCTTCTCCTCTAATGTCCCAACTTCACTTTACAACGCTCGAATAGATTCCAATAGTCCTTCAAAGTCCTAAATGGAAAAGGTTTGTGCTCTACTTCGTCCTTGTGCCCTGTGTATTTTACAATATACTATTTGGAGACATTGATTCCATATTCATATGTACTTTGATACTGACAAACAAAAAGCAAATAAACCCGATCCATCTATTGTTAGATCTGACTGTGTGACATATTAAATAAGAAGCACAGAACATAGAAAGTTAATTCTGTCTTGCAGATTATAATAATCAAACAAGTGCAGTGCCTAACTGCCACCCTGCGCACCCCAATCTATAAGTTGGGGTAAAAAGACTGTAAAATTATAGCTACCCTATCTTGACTTTGCAGTTTATAAAATCTATCTTAAAAAAAACAAAAGAGACAGTTATTCAATAATAGATTTACTATGATAACATTTGAAATCCATTCAAAAGGACAGCAGCACTCACAGCTACTTCTCGACCATATACTTCTGTGAACCAATCCATTACATATCCAAAAGAAAAGAAAAATGCTCACGTGGCTGCTTGCCATGATCACATGTCATAAGCGCAAAAAAAGACCATGCTAAGAACTTCATTCCTCTCTCACCTGTACAGAGTTTTATTGTGGGAGAAGTTAGAATGCCTGAATAGGCTAAGAATATTTCACATGAAATAAGTTATCATTTATTTTTACTGTATCATAACTATTAGAAACATGGTTGATTATCATAAGAAAAGTTAGAGTGCCTGAATTATAAGAAGCTATAATCTGTTTTGCTAGAAATAAGTTATTCTGTATGGAACTACGGCCAATTCATTCTAAGATGAGAGACTTCGAAAATAGGCATGAATGGATCATTGACAACTACACGCTATATACTTTGTTCAATTAAATCTATTGATGACATAAAAAAAGAATACTTTTTGGCACTCTAAGAAAGCAAATTTAAATCGATATCATCTTATATTAAGACTTGAAAGATCACAGTCCCAACTCCAAAGAGGAGCTGAGAATACTAAATTCTAGCTATACACTAAAAAATATTATTTTTCAGACCTCATTATCTATTTAAAAACTCAGCTCACTCAAATCTTAACGCCTTACAAGAAATATTAAAAAGCATTTCTTATTCTTATCAAACTGTTCCTTCCTTTGTTTACGAAATCTATTTAACTTTGACTTTTTTTAGTCAAATTCCACTAGAAAGAAGGACAAGAAACATCTACAATTTTAGGAAACTATTCACTCCCATCGATTTTTCATTCACAGTGACAAATTTTCTATATATGTTATCTCTTTCTCTTAACATAATAAGAGGAATTATTCAAAATCATCTACAAATTTTTTATCAACTATAATACTTACGAAAGTCGAAGAGTAGAAGGACCGGATATAGCAGCTGCTTTTTGAGCACGCTGTGCCTCTCCCGCGTAAAGCTCTTTCATTTCTTTTTTTGCATGTCGTGCTTCTCGTCGTTCTTCCTTAACAGCACTCTGCAGGAGATAGATTAAAAACCAACAGCAATTGGTAAATGTACAGTAAATACTAAATAACTACAAACATATGTTTCAATCAAGCAAACGCCACGAATTTTTTCAAACCACTCAATAAGTGGTGTCATAAAATAAAATCACCAAACATCAGTTACCTTTCTTTCTTTCTTTTCCTTCTTTGACTCCTGACCATGATGCTTTCTAGAATGAAATTCGGTTTTCAGGCCCCAATCAGCTTTCTCTTTCTCTTTAGTAGTTTTTTTACTGTGAGGTAAAAAATCAACTGGTAATTTCTCTTTTCCTCCGAGAGTAATTGTATGATTGTTGGCACGCAAAGCTTCGGAAACTTTTTCTGCAATCTTCTTTCTAATCATGCCTGGAACTTCAATTTTCCCAGGATGGTTATCAAGATTGGAGTATGTGGAAACAATTGTATCACAATCCCAGCCTTCTGATTCATCGCTACTTTCCTCAAATATAAGTTCATCTTCATTTTGATCTTTGTTTTCGTACCCTTCTGCATATTCCACACAACGACGGATAATGTCACTAGTAAACTCAACATCTTCTGTTCTGGAATTTCCTTTGTCATTTTTTAATACATCTGCAGGAGTCCGATATATTTCACCACAATCTAAGTCATCCTTTGCATGATCACCCATGGCATTTCTTATTTTTTCATCTGGAAAATTATCTTCGGCATAACACTCATCCAAGTCAGACTGATCATTCTCATTGGTTTCATACTCCTCGCGCAAAAGCTGACATATTTTAGACAAGGACATCACATCACCGAGAAATGATATATAAAACAAGAGCATTCCTTATCCCTTGAAAACAACAGTGGAAGATTCTAAAAAGTAAATGAGCAATGAAAGTCAAGGTTTTAAATTCAAGCAAGAAAAACTCACAAAATCAAACTCTTCATCCAAAGGGCGACAACCCCGTGGCTTTTCAATACCGCTATTGCCTCCAATTTCAGCATGTATGTCACTGACTTCCTTTATGGCTTGATCAGGTACCCCAATTAATTTAAACCCCTGTTTGCCCCCATCCTCTTCTTCATCCAGCAGGTTTGCCTGGACAACGAAGTCTTCTTCCAGTTCTTCCACATCAGAGTCGAACCTCGACAAATCACTGTCCTCGTCAAGCAAGGCAGCTATTTCTGGATCTACAGCTCTCTGAACTTTAATGCCAATAGTTTTTGAAGAAGTATTGTAGATGTATTCATTATTAGGATCAAGGTTCAGTTGAGAAACATGCACTCTAGATGCATCATATGCCTGAAACACCTCAATTGTGTTACTTATGAACGTCAAAAATTTATTTCACGAACATTTAAAAGTACGGACCAGGCACATCAAATAATAATAAGTATGCTCCAAAAGCCTAATCAAAGGTTCATCAAGGGTGAAAAAAGAACAACAAAAGAACAAATATGGAAAAGGTTGACAGCTATGATATGCAATATCTTAACCAAGAAATCAGATTCTGATTCTTGAACCTTGACTAAAGAAAGAAGACAACAAACATGGATAAAAGAGTCGAACTTGTGATTAAAAATAGCAACGACATATCCTATTTCTACTTGAGAACTAACCTTAACGTCGTGCGGCAGCTCGTCAAGCCTAGCCTTAGAATTCTGATAGAACAGTCCAACACTACCAGTATTCTTTATTTCTCGCAAATGCATCAAATAATTATAACCATCATCCGGAAATCCCAGCTCCAAAATTTGTTTTCTTATATCATTGGGCAAAGTCAGCGCACTGCCGTGTATATTTTGAGAATTTCCGAAACCTCTACTCTCCGCCTCGTTGTGGTTGTCGTCTTCAGGAGCGTCGGCAAAAACCGAGTCGGAATTGCCATCAAAGCAGCCTTCCTCGGTTTCATCCTCCATCGTTTCAACTGAGAACGGGTTGTCATCAACGCGGATGAATACCCGATCACTTCCAGGCGTATCAGGGTTGGTAGTAGACGAATCGCGAGCGAATAATTTGAAGGTTGCCGATTTTTTCTTGTCGATGAATTGCTTCTTCCTCCCCATTGCAATCAAGTAGAGTTGAATACAAAACAAAAAAAGAACTGAAAAAACAAAATCTTACAATCTTCAATGAAGAGACTATAGTAGCGCGAAACAGAAGGGAGATGATAAACCAGCAAAAACTAAAACCCTAAACCACAAAGAGCTCACACTCACAGCACCCTTTATATGTATGAATGAGAACTTAGAAGAGTTCATATAGATTTAATATAATCATTTAATTTATTTTTTAATAAAAATTGAACGATTAAAAAAACATGAATTTTTAAAAAATATTTTTAAAATCCATATCGAACGCAGAGGCTCTAATTCAAATATTCAATTAGTTTTTTTAATTATTTTAATTAAATAAATATTATGCAAATGACTTGAAATTAATATTATACATTCATAAAAATAAAATAATTAATAAAAAAATTAATTTTTCTTTTACATTTATTATATTTACTATAATTTTTGAATATATAAAAAATAAATTGAGTTGAAATTATCTGCGTCGATAAAAATTCTTGAATTTTTTTTTATATATTTATAATATTGTAAGACAATATTTTATAAAGTTATTCCGATAAAAATTGTTTATATAAATTAATTAAAAATAAAAATTGATCGTACATATAAGATGAGTAAGTCCAATACAGATGCAGTAACGCTTATTTTAAAATGCCTGAACTCTTGATGCTTCCATGTGAAAGAACATGGATGTATCCTCGACTGGGAAAAACATGCATGGACATGAAGAAACCATATACTAAAATTGTTGAGATCGATATTATACTGTTTTAGTCATAAAAATGTCATCACCATATTGAAAGTTCACGCCAGCAAAAGTCTCAGATTGAAAGCGTGTAAAACAACCGGAAACCAGAGATTCAAAAGTCTGTTAAAGTCTTTAATAACATGGCTAAAGAAAAGTTCTCAGATTCCGGTACTGCTCCGGCCAGATGAGGGTGGTTAGGTTGCAGTCTGAGTGAAAATACGAGGGGGCCTCCATTGGAGAAACCAGCAATGGAGTCGTAACCTCTTCCATTGTCGACTAGGCCATAATGTGGATCTTCCTTGATCAAAAAAAAACAAAACCAGGGTTGTTAAAGTTTTCATGTTTCTGCTCTCTCTATGTCGAGAATGGTGGAAAACATCGTGCTTACGAATTCCTGGAGAAGATTCTGATGAACAGTTTCCTCGTTCTTGTGCTGAAAAGACAATTATGGTGAAACTTAATCGTGATTTGATCTGCAATTACAACAGCTAATTACCTTTTTCTTGTGTTTTTGATACTCAGCATCCAGGGCCTTATACTGTCAAATAATCATCGTATAATTCAGAAATTAAAACAGGGAGAAGATGATAATTTACTCATCGTTTTATCAGTTAGGCTTAGTTCTTCGTCAAGAACAATGGCAGCTACGGCGCTTCTGCAACTATTTTCTCTCGATATTGATCAAACAAAAGGGTTAACCTTGCGCTAAGAAAATGAAGATCGAAGAATAACCTTGCGCTCCCAAATAATCTTTACAGCGTCTTCCATGTCTTGTTCGAGACAAAGAAGTTCTTCAAAGTCCAGATCGTTGAGATATTCACCGACCCTTCGCCTGCGTAAAACTTTCAGAAACAAAAAACATAAAAAAAGACAAGAAAGAGATCTGCCATGTCAATACCTTATCTGCGTTCGGAGATTCTTATTGACCACTTTCAGCTTGGTCAGATTTTCCTGCATTTTCTGCAGAAATGGTTCATTTGAGGAAACCCTAAACGCAAACTAACTGGAAATCAGAAAGACAGAGAGAGAGAGAATACGAATAGACCTCGTATTGCGAGCTCCAAAGATCAATATTTGATTCCCTCTGGTAACGATCGAGTAACTCCTTGGTCCTAACATAATTTCAAAATCTCTCTACCAAATCAAAAACAGCGAAGCATAAAGGGGAAACACCAAAGCTAGGGTTTTAAGAGAGAGAAAACATACGCGGTCGTGCGGCTAATGTATTCATGGAGTTTCCCAGTGCTAGAAAACATGATTAGAGAAACCTTAGCATCGCAGAGAACAGTGAGCTCCTCCGCCTTCTTGAACAACCCTTTTCTTCTCTTAGAGTACGTGACCTGCTTGTGGGTCGGATTCTCTATCCTCTTAATCTGAATCTTCCCCCTCGCCATTCTTCTTCTCCTCCAAAATCACTCCGAAGCAAAACGAAGAAGAAGAAGAAGAAGAAGAAGAAGAGAAACGAGGAAGAAAAACCATTGCCAGAAATGGAAAGCTTCTGCCAAATCCTAGAAAGACAACTCAGAATTTGACATGAAAACAATTCAGATTTTAAATATAATCACTTGTTCAATTAATTCCAATCCGACATTATTATTTTCTACTGTTTTTTACGTTATGTCGTAGCCACAAAGCTGTAGCTGGAGCTATGACTTTCCCGTACAAAATTTGACGCGCCTAACGTTGTTGTACTCCGAATTAACGTCGTTCTTCTCTTCCTAATGTTCTGCTCTCTCCACCGTTCGATTGAATGACGTGATATTTTAGGCCCATATCACAAGAAATAATCCATTTAGCCTAAATGGGCCCGGCCCACCTTCTACATGCCAGTTCTTGGATGGGTAATTTGCTTCCAGTCAATTTTGGAGTCAACCTAAACCTAATCACTGATTTTCGTTCTGAATTGAATTGAAACCAAAACCCCAACTGAATCGCATTGGTTTGCACCGGCTTAGTTTTGTTTTTTAAATCATTTTCAATTTTACTCAAAAACCAAATAAAAACAAGTGAACACCAAGTCGCAAAGCTCGACCGATAACTGGTTAGTCGAGAGGATAATTGGCTTTAAACGAACGAGAAGACCCGTTACGACTTACGAGGGCCATGGATAGTCGACCTGGAGAAGGAGATATTAATTAATTATTCAAAACAAGATTATAATAACGTTACTATAATTTTATCCTACCATTCATAGCCATTACCCAACTCTCTACATTGGTCAAACTTTATCAACACATAATGCTCGTCATCGCCTCGGCGTTTGAAGAAATTTTACTTATAATCCGTTCAAATTTAGTGTTACCCAAGTTCTAATTGATCGATTCAGTTTCTTACTTTAAAAAATAGTCACATTCTCAATTGATCTTTAAATTCTTCCACCGTTTTCGTTGCAAATTGCGTTCGACTTTCAAAAAAATTAAATATTTACTCTTCGGAACATAAGAAAATACAATGAATTTTCGCAATCTCAAGAGTTGTAGCTCGTCTTTGACTCGGCGATTTGGACAGCAACACTATCAATTAATTGCAAATTTAATAAACGAAATTATTACACGTAAAGAACTGAAAAAGATGAGAAATTTGGTAGCATCATGCAATTATCATCGTATTTTGAATGATATTACGTGTGAAATTTAAATAAATGATTGCACAATTGGTGATTAAAAAGGTCAATCGTGTTGACCAAACGAGAGCCATCTTCTGTAACTGAACCTAGTTGTGTAAAGACTGGCCAGTCCCAGTGGTAGCCATGGCAGGTGTTATTAAGCTGTTGCATCAGCTTGAGCTTCAAAGCTTGCCAGTTATCAGTAACCTAATTAATTAGCCTTTCTTCTTGGTCCCCGGCTTAATTAATTCTCAGTGGACCCACCAAATAATAATAATAATAATAATAATAATTTTAAACTTTAATTCAAATGTCAACCAAAAAACAATTTACAATCTATATATATATATATATATATTATAATCGGGGTATTATTGAAATTACAGCACGTAATTATTCAATAATTGAAGCTTTAATCGTGGACGTGGATCAACCAAGAACCCATGTACAAATTTGATAAACACGCTTCGGATTTAATAATAATAATGTCTCAAAATATGTGGAAACGTTCTACACGCGGCGAGAGGAGATTGGACGGTCATGGAGATTTTGAGGTGAAGCTGTGAGGGTAGCTTGAGAAGGGGATGACAGGAACTGAAAATAGGCAAAACAATCTTAGTTATAGGGAGGGTCAGAAAAAAGGTTCTTGCGGGTTTTCCGGCGAAAGGACGAACAAGAGAACGGAGATGGTGACACGTGGAAATTACCAAGCCTTAGATTGTCATTCAGACGAATGTGATTCACTCATGGTTGACGAGATTCATAGAAACTGAAAGACAACTGTAGACTGCTTCACAGTGATAGATTTTCTTGTTCCCTCCGCTGTTTCTCTCTAGCGCTGTCCCTCTCTCTCTCTACAACAATCCATTTTACAACTGGGTTTTTCTGGTCTCCCTGTACCTTGGCCCTGTTAGAGAGAGTGGGTCGTCTTAAATGAGGTTTTCTAGCTGAGAGAGGGATGCATTTACTATGGCGGCGTTGCAGGGCTCTAATTCCGTGTCATTATTGCATCGAACAACGAAAGAGAAATGGAGGTTTTAATTTCAACCGAAGAAAATACAAATGTTTAGCAGCCAACAAAGTTTCGAAAATCAGCCCTAAAGAAGAGCAGAAAGAAAACCCTAGAAGAACACCAGACCCACTTGCAGCCAGGGAAGGGAGATTTGGTCAAAAGCAAAGCTAACCCAGTCTATGAATTTGAATCCCCCATCTAGAAAACCACACAAAAGTTTAACCATTGATCTTATAAAATTCCGTACATTGTCGATAGGTAGCTTCTGATATGGATTTTCTCTCCGAATTGGGATTGATATCTGGTATTAGGTCGAAGAAATGGCAGGTTTCTTCTATCTAGGTGGGAGAGAAGGCCCACCAAGCAAACAAGACGAAGATCAAGCTGAGAGAGAACAGAACCTGTTTTTGTACAGAAACGACGAGATTTACAACAAGGGTTTCGAGATATGGCAGCAGTACAGTCATCAAAACCAGAACTTGAACGATCAACTGTCGTTTGCTGTGGGTCCGAGCCACCAGAGAAACTTCCTCAACATCTCCGATGAGCCGTCGAGATTGGGATTAACGGCGATTAGACACGGCGGTTTTGTCGGAGGAATGAATTGCCAAGACTGTGGAAATCAAGCCAAAAAAGATTGCTCCCATTTGAGGTGTAGAACTTGCTGCAAGAGTCGAGGGTTTCAGTGCGATACCCACGTTAAGAGCACCTGGGTTCCGGCAGCCAAACGCCGGGAGAGACAGCTCCAGCTCTCCGGTTTGAATCCTCATGAAGATCATCAGTTTTCGAAAAGGCCGAGGGACAATCAACGAGCCTCAACCCCCCTTCCTTGTGCTAGAATATCCACTGCATCTTCAGGTTATATACACAATTTCCAGTCTAACGAAACATTGGATATGTCTTTATCTTTAATTTTCATTAATTTTCACGACCTGTTTGCGTCTTTTTTTGTCTCATATCTGGTCAGTTTATGATGTCTAGGGTTAGAGCTGACACAATTTCCAGCGGAGGTGAATGCTGCAGCCGTATTTCGGTGTGTGAAAGTGAGCGCTATAGATGATGTGGACGATCAGTTTGCTTATCAGACCGCCGTGAACATCGGCGGGCATGTCTTCAAGGGTTTCTTGTATGATCAAGGGGCGGAAGGAAGCTACGCCGCCGGAGGCGATAGTTCGCCGGGCCACGGCGGAGACGGCATCCAGCAACTCAATCTGATCACCGGAATGAGTCGAAATACTTCCGAAGCTACCACTTCCAACCCATCTGCGCCATTGGTCCATGCTTCATTGTATCCTCAGCTCAGCACTTTCATGGCTGGTAAGCAATTCTTCCAGCCTTCAAGGTCTTAATACAGTTCGTCGTCTTCGTCTCTTCGGGGAAGAAAATGAAAGCATTTAAATTTAGAAAACATGGATAAGAGAGACATGGAGAAACGATGATGTTTTGTTCTAATTTCTCATGAGCTTTCCATTGTTATCCGATCATTGCCTTCGTTTTTCCTCCATTGAAAAAAGCTTGCTTTTTTATTTAGGTTTATTTGGGTTAATACTGAATGCTATTTCTGATTGGTGATGAACTCGAAGCCCACTTTTTTCCGTTTATTCGTCAGTTTGCCGGATAAAAGAGGGACTAGCTTCGTTTCGTGTTTTATTGGACAGATACAGTTCATTTCCTTTTTTCTTAAATTATTAATATTAGCTGAATCTTTTTTCTGTTCTTTTGAAGAATTTCAAGCAGTAAAGAGATTAGGCTGGGATGTCTTTGAAAATCAACAATAAACACCAATTTTAAAAACCAAAAACGCTTAAAATCCATGGCTGTTCTTCATAATTTGGACATACGTTCATCATCATAAACATCTAGGCATTAACACAGCTGTAAATTGTGTTGGTATGCTAAGAGTATCGTCCGATATGGTTTCAATCGGAGATTGTTGACTGCTAAATGTACTTCTGATGCCCTAACATGTTAATTAACATCACAGAACGAGGATAAACCCTTTTTTTATTACAAAAAATGTGAACCCTAGCCTTCGCCGACATCGTTTGTCCATTCCCTCGAATACCATTGTCTCGTAACACTAAATGGACGCCCAAAAGAAGAAATTTAAAGTAAAACTATGGTTGATCATTGGATATTGATTTCGCTCTGTAATGGTCAGATGTCAATGCACCTCTTCTGTATCCCGACATTGCTTGGCATTCTCCCAAGTTTGTTCATATATCTATATATAAACTGTATGTTAGCTCATAGAAAGTTAAAGGAGGCTGAGAGTAGTTAGAAGGCAATATTTGTGGTTAATACTAAAGATTATATGCGTGTTTTGCAGTTTTAGTGAGAGAAAGAGTGGTTTATATATAATGCATGGATTATGTTTGTCTTTTTTTCTCAACATGCAATTAAGTCTCATTTCCCAAAGCTTGAGCGGGTAGATTGGAATGCTTGCGCTCAGAAACGAGAGAGAGAGAGAGAGAGAGATGACTGTGGGAATGCGAGATTAAGGAAGACTGGATGGACAGTTGGAGTACAATTGTCATTGCTTACAGCTCTGTTCATAGACCAAAAAATTAGGGTTTTTAAGAAGAAATAGAAAAGATAAAACGCAGGGAAGTGTAGAGTAGGGTCGTGGAATGTTTAGGTGCATGTAGAGGTCATGGGCAGCAATATCTAGCGCATGCCTCTCTTTCCTGGATCTCTGTAGCCGTAATAAGACTCAACAGCAACAGCTTCTTTTTGGTCCTCTTGTACTAAAAGGCAAAATACCTTGCTCTAGTGTCTTACACTCCGGCCCGATAACTGATTAAGTAAATTACGATGACTCACCAGTCTCTCTTTCTCTCTCTTGCTTCTTGTTTATGTCCTCCATTACTGGTTTTCTCTGCTTAGAGCTCCATTCATGGCGAGGGCTGTCTTAGGTCAAATGATACTTTTATTTGTTGTAAAACCAGATGCCTGGGGCTAAACTTCTCTGAGTGAATTATGGGGAGAAATGGATGCAGATGTATAATATAGAGATGTATACAGAGATAAGAGAATTATTTGGAGACAGAGACTGAGGCAGTAACAGACGAGTTAGTAGACCATGGACAGAGCAAGTCCACAAATGGAGTTGACTTAACAGATTCTGACAAAGCAACTTTTGCCCTGATTTACTGATTCTTTAACTAAGTCCAGTCTTCCCTATTCTTCCTACTCTTGAACTCAGATCTCACGAATTTGTTATTGGAGTAACATGAAATCAACTCTCCTTGTTAGCATAGCAAATTTTACGCTATTAAACATTGTTATTAGTATGATCTGAATCTTCACAAGGCTAGTCCATATCTCCACTTGAAGTCATGGCGAAGTCACGGCCTAGATTTCCTTTGTTCTTCGTCTCGCCAGAGTAATAGACCGGCATTCACCATAGTCTGAAATTCAAATACCAATGACAATGCCATAATGATCGTAATATCATCTGATGTTTTCAGTACAATATTATTTATTTTGAGTCGAATATTTTGAAAATTTGTTTGTGGGTTTACATATTAAAATATATTATACTGATAATGAAGAAGAACTTCACTTATATACAAATATTATTTTCTCAAACAACATGAGATTGTATATTCTAACCGGTATGAACTGGATCATCACAATTACTAGTATATTTGTTCATTCTTGTCTTGTAATCACCATTTTATTTTCAAGGTTAGAAGACGAAGACGTAAATTTATATTCTTTGGCGATGTTCGCTCGATTTAAAGAC
The DNA here is from genome assembly GCA_003255005.1 of Begonia fuchsioides. NCBI lineage: Eukaryota > Viridiplantae > Streptophyta > Magnoliopsida > Cucurbitales > Begoniaceae > Begonia > Begonia fuchsioides. Next base: position 332,944 of record QAOC01021678.1, read on the forward strand.
CAGAAAGTTCAATCACTGACAACGAAATAACATAGTTGGAAGAAATTTAAAAGGAAGAGCAAAACCAATAATAATAAGATGGTGAACTCATCGCCTTCATTCTTCCTGTCCGATTTGTTGCGGTCTGGTTTTGAAACCTATTTTTTGGTTTTGTTTGTCTACGATAAGCATAGCCAATGGTTTAGACACTTAGCTAACTGCCTGTTCTTCTCTGCATTTCTGCAGACCATTGCCATAGTTATCCGTAGATTTCGAGTCGTATTTATACGAATGTATTCCGTAAATCATTCATACAATCCAAATACCACTGATACCGTATATTATACCAGTATATAGTACTGTATAGGCTAGATATGTATCAGTTTTTTGTACATAAATAAAGCCATATACAAGGCCGTCGTTCTTACAAGCACCACTGAAACTTATCCCACCCACTCGCTTCGTCTATCCATGGCGTGGAGAAGAATCCATGCTCTTCCATAGCTGGAAAGTCTACGGACATTGCTGCTTCCGTCCACATAGACTCGTCCAAGCTCAAGTTGCAGGCGCTCCCCCACATCCCTCGGTTCAAATCTTCTTCATTATTTTCTCCGAAGAGCTCCGCCTCCTCATCAGCCGGCTGCGATTCGTTTTTCACCGGCGCGTCTCCCTTTTGAGCGGAGCTGCTGAATTCTGCAGGAAGATTAAGCTTGGTGTCGGGCCCGTAGAGCTTTCTCGCGGCGGCGTCGTAGGCCATGGCTGCGTCGTGAGAAGTATCGAAGGTGCCGAGCCACAGACGGGCTCCACGGTTAGGCTCGCGGATTTCGGCCACCCATTTTCCCCATGTTCGCTGTCTCACGCCTTTGAAAGTGCAGGTGGCGTTTTCTGGCCCTCCTTTGCCTCTCATGCAGCCTTTTCTGGAGCTGGCCTGCGCTGTCTTCTTCGCTCGTCGAGCTCGCTCGCCGACTTCCATGGCGGATTTTCGAAACGCAGAGAATGACGGTTGGTGAGTAGGATTGAAAAATGTGGCAATTAATACGGGGTGGGTTAAGACGTGGCTTTTTGGTTGAAGAGGGTGCTACTTGTCGAGACGAATCGAGTAGCTCGTGTCGATGGATGGGGCCTGTGGGGAGCTCTGTGGACTCCACATGGCGTCGGGGTTTGTCGGGTGGCGTTATACCATGCCTAGGCTTGCTTTCGATCTTCTTTGCTGACCTTTGACTGACTTTAGATCATTTTCAGTTTAGCTGTGTTTTAAATCTAATCACTGGTGGTCAAAGTTGGAGAAGATTGCTGACGTGGGTATTTAAGTGGGCCCGCTAATCTTGGCTCCTAAAAAAGTGTGCGAAAGTTCTAGGGCACGAGAGTGACGTCAAAGTTCTAGCGACGATCGGAAATCGGTTCTATGTCGGTTCCAAAGCCGATCCGAACCGCATGAACCAATTTCACGTTTGTTAATGAGGAAATTAAATTATTAATTTTGATTTATTTATATTATTTTTTTGTTAGATTTGTATATTTGTCACGTAACATCCACCAGCAATAAATTGCATTAATAAATTACTTAAATATTAAATATTTTGAAAAAATGATGGTGAAGAGACGGTAGACTGAATTTAACTAGCGGAAGTAGAAAGGCCAGAGCAGCAGAAGAACTGGAGAAGACCACGAAAAACTCCACCTTTGTTCTCCGAACCAGAGAGAGAGAGAGAGAGCGGGTCTTAAATGCTTGAAAAGAAGGTTTAAGGGAAATAAATGGCGGGGGGTTAAAGGTTTACCAACTGATGGGCAGAATCTGAACCAGTTTACGCAAACAACCACCATTTCCACTCCACCGTCTTCGTTCTAATCAAGAGTTTCATTCCCGATTTCAGGTTCTGCGATGGTAAATCAGCTCCTAATATTCTTCAAATAAGAAAACCCTAATCTCAGGTTTCGCCAGTAGTTGTTTATTTTATTGTTATCTTTTTGGTCGAGCTGTTGCTATTGCTCCAATCATATGGAAGTCGCTCTTCTCGGTTCTCGGGGTTTACGATGGGCATAGAATCTCTGGGACCAGTTTTTGTCTCTGTTCAGGGATGATGATTTCAGCCCACTCGCCTCATTTTTTATTTCGGACTTCCCTCCCAAATCTGCGAGAGCGAGAGGTATCTCACTGTTCTGTCTTGTTTGCCTGTTCCGCTCTTATCTAGATTTCGACTGTATTTATGACCTTTTACTGTTGTTTTGTTTCGTGGTTAAATCGATGGCTAATGATAACGGGCTTGACTGTCTCTTTTAGATGTGGTTCTTCCATTGCCCCATTTGAGAGACGATTTAGATGGCAACGGGTAACGAGATTAGAAAGTACGTTGTAATTATTATTCCTCTTCTCTGTTCTTGATCGATTCTTTCTGCCTACTTTTTTCCAAGTTCGCTCCTGCCACGATGCACGCGATTTAAAAAAAAAACGATTTTGTTTTCTAAAATCCTGATTTTTTTTCTCTTTTTTGCCTTTTGTTAGCTTAACCACCTCGAAATTTTGTGGATTTGTCTTCATGTGAATGGATTTGCAGTTTTTTTTTAGCTTTTCTTCAAAGTAATTTTGCAAAAGAAGATTGAAATCTCTGATAAAAGGCTCGGACTTATCTTAGCTAAAGATCATATGAACTACTCTTTCATTATGTCTTCATCAGATGTTTAGCTGTTCATCGATTTTCTGGCAATTGATGATTCTGCCCCAGTTCTATCTTCTCGTTTATCATTTATAAATTTGCAGCAACTGAAGACCCTGTTTGAAACTTTCAGGTTTACCAATGTTTTATTTGGTGGATGATGGTGAGGAAATTGGAAATCATTTGCACCTTCTGCTTAGCTGATCAATTCTGTGAAAGCTGAAGATGGATACATATTTTCCAACCTTTAACAATCAAAGAGATCGAGTAGAAACTCCATATACGGTTGACCCAAAAATTGGTTCTTATTCAGAAATACCTCTATGTTCTAATCATATCGAGACAAGCCTGAATCACGGCCGTGTTCATGAATTCTATTCAACTGCCTCTATCGGAATGTCTCAATCTCCTTCAATCTGTGGAGAAGGTATGGAAGACAGATGCCAGATGGCGACTATACGAGAATTTGGAGATTCATTAGGCAGACAGAATATTCAGCGTGGAGGGCTATCACTTAGCCTTGGCCTGAAGAGACCCTTTTCTTCTGGAAATCAAAGTGCTATGGACATGGAGTATTTTCCAAATGGTTCTAGCTCGGCCACTCTTAGTAAAACAAGCTCCAATGTCTATCCTCACCTTGAAGGGTCGGTTTTGGCTAGCAGTGGCTTGGACTCCAAATATGTCAAGGCGGCTCAACAATTGCTCGATGAAGTTGTTAATGTTAGAGGAGCTCTGAATGAGTTAATATCTAGTAAAAATAAAAGCTCTCTTTACGGCTCTAATGATAACAATGGTGGATCTTTAGATTCGTCTTGTCGCGAGCTCTCGGCTGAAGAACGGCAGGACTTGAAGAATAGAAATGAGAAGCTTTTGGCCATGGTCGAAGAGGTAGCTGAACAGGAATGGTTTTATTGTTTATATGTCTTTATTATAATATTTGAAATTGTATTATGTTATTCCTTCTGTAGGTGGATGAAAGGTATAGGCAATATTATCAACATATGCAAATTCTATCGTCCTCTTTTGACACAATATCTGGCTGGGGGGCTGCAGAATTATATACAGCACTAGCCCATCAAACAATATCTCGCCATTTCCGACGCCTAAGAGATGGAATTAGCGATCAGATTCAGGTAACGAGGAGAAGATTGGGAGAGGAAGATTGCTCTAGAGGATTTCCTCGCCTACGCAATGTTGACCAGAAGCTCAAACAAGACAGGGCTCTTCAGCAACTTGGTCTTACCCGACATTCTTGGAGACCTCAAAGAGGGCTTCCCGAGAGCTCCGTCTCTATCCTTCGCGCTTGGCTTTTCGAACACTTCCTTCATCCGTCAGTTTTTTACTAATTTTTTTTTTCTCAATCCGTTACTTCAAAGTTTAATACTTTGCTATTGTTTTGATGGATTTTATCTTCCCATAGATATCCAAAAGATTCCGAGAAGCTTATGTTAGCAAAGCAAACCGGATTGACACGACATCAGGTAAAACAAATTCGTCATTGAAACTTGAATTTTTACAAATTCTGCCATGGATGTATGACTTGCTAAGCGACATGCAGGATAACCTTTAGTGGGTTTAGGCTTCTTGATATTTTTGTGCCGTATGCTAGTTCTTTTTCCATTCATTACTATAATGATTTAAATGCAGAAAAGAGAATAAAATTTTGATTATAGATACAAATCATTAAAAGTTTGTGATATTAGTGATGTAATTCGAAATCCTCTAAAAGAGATGTGATGAATGTTGGAAAATAATTTTACAATTAATGTAAGTTATTAATTTGATGGAATTATTTCTCTGTTATTGTGTTTTACTTCCTGTTTCAATTTCAACACAAATATTCCGCAGGTTGCCAACTGGTTCATAAATGCACGTGTGCGCCTCTGGAAACCCATGGTGGAGGAGATGTACAAAGAAGAGTTCGGGCATCCAAAGACGGGCTTCAACTTCTCACCGGAGCACAGGGAAGACGATTTGCAGGAGGACACAATATCATCAAACGCTGACGGCGAGCAAATTCAGGAGCCAAATTTAAACAGAAATAATGAAAATGCAGAGATCCCAGGAGTTATTCTGCCGAGCCAAGTTTCGCTTTCATTGGAGCTGAGGCACTGCGAAAATAATACCTCGAAACCTGACGGCGGTGAACATTCTCGTTTGGGTAACTGAAGGTCAGGAAGCCCCCAGTTCCGGTATGATCTCGCTGGCCTTTAGCTTTGTCGGCGATGATGGTTGAATAGCTCTCTGACCGGCCAATATTATACGGATTGATAGAAGTATAGATAACTTTTGTGTAAGCTACGATGAAATTCTTTTGTACTCCTTTTTGAATAAATAAACATACTGTCAAGCTTACTGAGATTGTACCGTCGAAAATTCGGAGTCCACGAGTTTATTCATTCTTCAGACATTTTAATCTGTCATGAAATTGATCGTACAACTAACAAGATTAATGAAGAGTGATATTGGTGAATTTTCTCTCTCGTTTCTGAAGCACTGAGCACTTTCTTCTTCCTCCGGTGCCGGCAATAAGTTGAAGAGACGAGTCTGTGCAAATTCAAGCTTTATAGAAGCAGAAATGGAGGTTGGAGGGAAGTTTTGGGCAAAGGGGATATTTTTATTTTCGAAGAGTAATGGCGTTAGCCTCTGCTCTCCGATCTCACATTCCATCTTGCCCACTTATCGCCTTCCACCATTGATTACCGAAAAGCTTTGTTTCTTCTTCGTCTCAGCCCGATCTTCCTGCAACTGAAAATTCATTATCACCATTTTGCAAAAAAAAATTCTGTATTTAATGGCTGAAGCCAGGGACGTCTGAAAGTGGGGTGAGAGAGAAAGACAAAAAAGGCGGTTTTGTTCCGTTTCCAGGAAGCAGATCGCCGGCGCCGGTGAAATAAGAGGTGTTTAAGCTTCAAAACCCAAGTTAAAATAATCAAGAATCAAGATAAAACTCCACGTGTCGAGCCTTCGTTAGACGATTCTGGAGAGAAGAGAACATATATAAACACAGAGTGATTGATTGCTATCTGGAACGGGCAGGACGAAGGGGGAAGTGGAGTGGAAGCTCTACTAAGCTAGTATAATGAGCGCCTGCCATGGCTATTTTCTCTCTCCTTCAAGTCTACTCATAAATCGTAAACCCTGTTATTCACCGAGTCTGTCAAGCCCTAATTCGTTTCTCTACTCTTTCTCTTCGAGAAAAGAACCTAGTTTTTCAAGAATCTTTTCCGGTGCGTTCCATCAAGGTCCTGTTGTTGTAACTTCTGAAGATGTTTCCTTGGAGAATCAAGATATTGGTTCAGGGGAAGATGTCCTTAGAGTCGTCAATGGTGCAGAGTCCACCGAGTCGAATGAAAAGGCGGGAAACTTGACAAATAAGTTGGAAAAGAAGGGAGAAGACGAGGATAATTCCGATAACAGGTTCAAGCTGCGCCATGGAAAAGAGGTACGCTTGTTACTTCATTTCACACCTTACTTTATGAATAAACCTGAGAGACAATTTGCGGAAGTGGAGTTTGATTCATGCTGAATTTTTTCGTTCAACTATTGCGGCTAAGCATTAACGTTTGCATCTTGAAGGTGATCAACTCAGGACCTGTAATTTTTTTCTCTCTGTTAGTCATAATGCTTGTTGTTTATGATTCTCATTACATATCACCGAACATTAAGTTCAGTTTGAATTCTTTTTATTTTTTGTTGTTGAGTCAGTGTACAATTATTGTTTTCTAGTCCTCAAGCATTCAATAATACAAATATAAGTCATGTATATGTTGCATCAGGTCTTCGAAGAGAAGGCCTACCTTGTTGGTGTTGAACGAAAAGGGGACTTGGAGAACTCCTTTGGCATAGAGGAATCACTCAAGGAACTTGAACAACTAGCTGACACAGCTGGACTTATGGTTGTTGGTTCCACATACCAGAAGTTAGTTCTCATGATTCTTTTGACTAATGAAGTTTTATAGGGTTAAACTTCCTGCCTATGGATTAAAATAAGCTCATGCGATATTGATTCTTTCAAGTAACGAAGCTTTCTAGCAGTTAATGTTCCTGCCTATGTGAAACATAAAACTAATATCATGTTTTCACAATCTTTGGAGCCTGTGAATCAACGAGACCCTAATTTCGGTTTGAACGTGTCAATTTCAACAATCTTTGGAGTTTCTTCAAATCCGTTCATGCCAACTTCCATTGGGGAAGACAACCTTTGACTATGATATGTTTGGTTCAAACCGAAATCAAGGTCTCGTAGTTCCTATGTGGGGATTTGTTTTGGTTGGGTTTCTTGTTTTGTTTGATATTTAAGTTCTTTAATTAATATATAAGAAAATCTTTGAATGCCTTTTTTGGTTGGCTGGTCTATCTTAATTTTTTTGAGTGCATTCTTATAAGTGATTATTGGTTCATCAAGTGCAATGCATTTTGGAAATGAGGTTTGCAATTTAAGCTCTTTTGGTTATTATATTTAGCTCCCCATATGTTCATGTGCAAAAACATTTTTTTTTGAAGATTGGATTTTAGGTTTCTATGTTTTAACTTTTTGATAGAAACAGCATTTCCAGTAAATATGGTTCAATCTACTTCATTTACTTATGCATAATTTTTTGTTAATTACATCTCTTTCACCTCTTAATGTGCGGGGGGAATTAAACTAATATTGTTATGGTATGATAGTCATTGCAAGAGTTACCAAGAAATTAATTGAGTTTTTTTTGGTACTAAAATACTTTATTGCCTGCTGCAATGTACAATTGGTTGCAGGCTAGCTTCTCCAAACCCCAGGACTTACATAGGCTCTGGAAAAGTGGCAGAAATCAAGAGTGCAATTCGTGCACTGGATGTTGAAACTGTGATATTTGATGATGAGCTTTCAGCTGGGTGAGCTTTTATTTTACGACTTGTTAGTTCTACCAAAGACATAGTCATGATCCAAAGCTGCATCACTTCTTGTGCTGATGTTAGTCCCATCATCCTTTTGATCAACTTCATGTAATGTGTTTTTTCTAAAGCGGGTTCACTTGGCTTCAACTAGAAAGAAGTTGTTTTACTAGATGTTTCTTGTTCGGGTGAAGTTCTCTTACCTAATCTTTTGTCACCTTTTATCTAAATTCACAGTGTCTTATTTAAAAAAACCTTGTTCATTTTTTATTTTCATTTTAAGTGAGGAATACTTTTTTGTGTTTCAAACTTGTATTGATTATTATGGTCTTTTTTACCTCCAAAATGCTTTTTTGTACTCATTGTCTTGTATTATGTTTTACAACTTTACAACTTTACTTTTAAGTTGAATTTAATATTCTAGGCAATTGCGAAATTTAGAAAAGGCATTTGGAGGAGATGTTAGAGTCTGTGATCGTACTGCATTGATCCTGGATATCTTTAACCAGAGAGCAGCAACACATGAGGCAGCTTTGCAGGTTCTAGTCCCCGTTCCTTGTTTGTTTTATTGCAACATACGATTATAAATGAATAGATCTAGAACGTTCTTCAATTAATACTAAGGAAAAAGTTTCTTTTCTATGTTTGTACTTACAGTTGTCAAGTTTTCTAGGTTGCATTAGCACAAATGGAATACCAGTTGCCTCGATTAACAAAAATGTGGACTCATCTTGAACGTCAAGCAGGAGGTAAGGTGAAGGGTATGGGTGAGAAACAGATTGAAGTGGATAAACGTATCTTGCGGACACAAGTAAGCTCTTTTTTAAAGTTTGTAAAAGTTTATGTACTTGTTGATTCCTTTAAGAATTTTTACCTTCTGAACTGCTTGATGAATCTCAACAGTTTATATGCTTAGCTTATTGACGTTCAAAGGAAAAAAACCTAGATGATGATCATTATTCAATGACCACCATGCTCTTTCTTTCAATTTTATATACTTAAAATGTATGCTCTGTCATGTTTCTCCTTTATCTCAATTCTCATCATTACATTATCTCTGGGTTATTCAGCAAATATCGGTGTCCGTTCCATTTAAATTTTTTATTTAGTCTTGCTATTATTCATACTTTATGATTGTGATGTCACTTTATTCATGCCCATTTGTGTTGTTAGATTGGAACTCTCAAAAAGGAATTAGAGTCGGTTAGAAAGCATAGACAACAATATCGAAACCGACGTGTTTCTGTGCCTGTCCCAGTTGTATCATTGGTGCGTTTTGTTTATGTTTATATTGATTTTTCTTCTCTCTTAGTTATGAAGATGTTTAGGAGGTTGGTGCATGGCTCTTGTGGCCAATGAAATAGTGGATTTGAATGTTTTACAGGTGGGATATACAAATGCTGGAAAGAGTACACTTCTGAATCATTTGACTGGAGCTAATGTCTTGGCAGAGGATCAACTGTTTGCCACCCTTGACCCAACTACAAGAAGGGTTTTGGTACTTTTTTCCCTGAAATATCTATACTTACAATGAATATTAGTATTTATGATGCTTGAAGTTGAGTCACAGTTAAATTAGAAGAACGTCATAGTCCAAGTGTCTGCTTGGTTGCACGAATTGCCTATTCTTTTCCTTTATGTATCTTGATGTTGAATTAGGTTTTTTGAATGAACTATATTTTACTTTTGAAAAGCTTCAGTGTTAAGTACATATATCGATGCCGGTTAAGAGACATTAAGTTTCCCAACATGGTTTTATTTACTTTCTTGTTTCTTTTTACTCATCTTGACTTTTATTTATGTTTTCATTTTAATGGTTGTTTTTATTTTCTTTTGCAAAACTTATTGATGCATTATTTGGTATGCTGGCTTCAAATGGAAATTTGTTGAGCTAAATGTATTTATTTTGAACAATGATATAGTAATACTGCTATTAAAATCAGTGTGTGCAATTTCAACCTGCATTATACTTTTTATAGTGTAATGATTTCTTAAGATGCTCTCTCTGTAGATGAAGAATGGAAAAGAGTTTCTCCTAACTGATACTGTTGGCTTCATCCAAAAATTACCTACTACCCTGGTGAGATTCAGAAAGCCCAAATGATCAGCTCTTATTCAATTACACCCTCTGATAACCTTAATGCAGATCGCTGCTTTTAGAGCAACATTAGAAGAAATATCAGAGTCCTCACTTTTGGTGCATGTGGTGGACATCAGGTATTGTTCTTAGCCCTTTGGTATGGCATGATCCAATTGATTTCACTAATTTTTCCTAATTTCGTGTTTCTTTCGACTTCAGTCATCCACTGGCAGAGAAACAGATAGATGCTGTTGAAAAAGTTCTTTCCGAATTAGATGTGTCATCAATTCCTAAGTTGGTGGTTTGGAACAAGGTATTAGTTGAACTTTCCTGAATGGAATTTTGGGATTTTGATTGAATCAGTGTGAAACTGTATGATTCCTTAGAACTATTGCCTTTGCCTAATTTGGAAAATGGTCCATCTTTATTAGTTTTATACTTTTATTTGATCAGAAATGATACTTAAATTGTGAAGTTCTGTAAATCTAGCTTCGAACTGCTGAATCCAATATGTAGTTGGATAGTGCTTACGTCTTTGCTTGCTCGTGGCACTTGGCAGATCGATAAAGTTAGTGATCCTGAACAAATCAGGATGGAAGCAAAGAAGAGAGGAGATGTTGTCTGTGTATCGGCTGTTCATAACATCGGTTTAGATGAATTTTGTGATGCAGTGCAAGAAAAACTAAAGGTACAAAAATAATTTAATTCAGTTGAAATTTGCAATTAAACTGTGAATCTTTGATTGGAACAGGACTTGATGGTATGGGTGGAAGCTTTGATTCCATTTGACAAAGGGGAGCTTCTTAGCACTGTCCATCGAGTTGGAATGGTAGAGAGAACTGTAAGTAAACGCAGGATCTTCTTTTAGTCTCCTAATATGACACAATTGCACATTTTTATGTCAGGTTTAGGGTGATTTGTTGTTTACATTTACCAATTCATGTATATAATATCTATTTTCTTTCATGACTCATAATGTGTTGTCGCGTGATTGGGTTACAAATGCATTAAATGAATAAAAATAAAAATAATTATTTATTAATTAAGTTGATCTAATCACACGGCGACACGTTAGAAAGTATGACAAGAGAGTATGAGAAGAGGGTCAACCCAGACTAATTTTTTTTTTCATGTTCGTAGGAATACACAGAGAATGGTACGTTGGTGAGGGCATATGTTCCACTACGGTTTGCGAGGCTACTCACACCATTGAGGCAACTTTGTGCATCTTGATCTCGATTCCCAGGAAACGTATGTGATGAATAACAAGTTGGTTGTAGCATTAAAAGAAGTTCTTTGCGGGTTTATTATTTTGTACAGATGGATGTATAACTATCATTACTTACTCTGATTTCAGTATAGACCCTTTTGAGTTTCGGAGAAAACAATACGAAGGAGACAAGATGGTCATGTCTTCGACTTATGTAGGGTTGGCCACGAGACTCGGTTCGGGTTTCGGTCTAACTTGATCTCTCTTTTTTGGGTTTGTTTTATTTTATAAGGCTCGTAAACCGATCTGAACTTGCAGTATGTCGTTTTTGACAACGGGTCGGTCTTTTGGTTTTTCTTTTTAATATTTTTAAAATTAAAAGCTAGAAAATCAATTCTAAAATAAAAAATCTATTAAAAATGGATTTTAAATAAATATTCTATTTTGGTAGAGAAAACAAAAGGAAAATACAAAAATTACTTTGGGAAACCAGTAGTCAGGATGGCCGAGTGGTCTAAGGCGCCAGACTCAAGTTCTGGTCTTCGAGAGAGGGCGTGGGTTCAAATCCCACTTCTGACATTCTCTTTTCAATTTTCATTTTAGGCCCACTTTACAGGCCCAAGTATGCTGATTCTAAGATGGGCCAGGAAACAAAAAGGCTCTTTTGGCCCAGCAAGAACGCAGACCAACGGATTCCGCTGTCTTCTGGATTATGCACCACAGGCTCATGATGCTATATCCATACAGCTCAAACCCCGACCAGAAGAAGTCGTCGATTAAAGAAATTTGTAGTCAACGGAAAGGATGAGGCGGAGGTTGGCTAGTCATCGTTGAACACAGTAATGGAATATGAAGATTAAATAGTAATGGCTGAACATGATGTGTTTGAAATGATGAGTTTTCAGTTAGAGAGTCAAATCAACCCAATTTTTATGAATTTACGAATTTGTTTATCTCGAAAATGGTTGGTAAGTTCATATGAGTTGGTGAACATGTGAAGGAATTATGGGTTTTTTAAATATAATACAGGAACTTGGCTGTTGAGAGTTGCACTCCACCGGCCCGAACGAGGGAGAAACGGAGAAATTCGCTCATCTTATTGCTGGATCGATGACGTAAAATGTAATTAATTTCGACAATCGTCTTTGATCGTGACCGACTAAATTTATGTATCTTGAACTAACATAGCAGGCGGCATCTAATGTATTAAAAATATTATTACATAATTAAGCATATATTATCAGATGATGACACCAAAAATTTCGTAATCTATATGTAATTGTTAGTCACTACCACGTCGAAGTTTTGTTTGGACGACTGAGATCAAGTTACAGAGCTATAAATAGATCGAAGCTAGAGGGTCTTTCTCATTCTCTCTCTCCTCCCTCTCTCTCTCTCTCTCTCCTCTTTTCTTGGGGTTTCCAGTTTTTGTGGGTGCCGCCAAATGGAAGTTGAACGATTTTTTCATATGACTGCCGGAGATGGGGAGACCAGCTATGCTAAGAACTCCGTTGTTCAGGTTTTATATTATTTGTAATTTCGCTTTATTTTATGATATATTGCTTGATTTTTTGTTGTTTTTTGCAGAACAAAATCATATCAATTTCGAAACCGGTGATGGTGGAAGCCATTGAAGAACTTCTGAGCAGATCTTTGCCGGAGATCGTGACGATCGCCGACTTAGGCTGCTCGTCGGGACCAAACACGTTAAACGCGATATGGGAGATCATGGACGTCGTGCATGGAAGATACAGCGGTTATGGGCGGTCGTTGCCGGAGCTCAACGTGTTTCTCAATGATCTTTATGGTAACGATTTCAACAACGTTTTCCAGTCGTTACCAACTTTCCTCCATACAATTAAGACAGAAAAGGGCGGCGAGTTCGCCGGAAAATGCTCCATTTTCGGCGCTCCGGGTTCTTTCTACGGAAGACTGTTTCCGAGCAATAGCCTCCATTTTGTCCACTCCTCTTCCAGCCTCCATTGGCTATCTCAGGTTCAATATCTTCTCCTATCTATAGACACATTCTCCGGCCAGCGCAAACCTTTTTACGTCGGCCATCTCAGGTTCCGCCATGTTTGGGCAAAGAAGCAGAAGAAGCGGCGAACAAGGGAGCGATTCACATATCGAAGACGAGCCCACCAAGTGTCCTGGAAGCTTACGCCGAGCAATTTCATCAAGATTTCTCGGCGCTTCTGAAATCACGTTCAGAAGAAATAGTCGAGGGAGGAAGAATGGTGCTGTCGTTCATAGGCCGGAGATCCCGGAACCCCGCCGACGAGACCTGCCGGAATTTCGAGGTCTTAACGCTAGCCTTGACGAGCATGGTTTCAGAGGTAATAAAAAAACATTCATTCTTTTTATTTCCTAAATTAAGAAAATAAATCATGACAAAGATTCTGGTGACTGAATCTAATCTTTCTTCAGGGACTGATCGATGAAGAAAAGGTCAACAGTTTCAACCTTCCGTACTATGCTCCATGCAAAGAAGAAGTAGACGAGGAGATAAAGAGAGAGGGTTCGTTTATTTTGGATGGTTTAGAAGCCTTCGAAATCGATTGGGACGCGGAAAGTGATGATGAAGTAGTCAACAACTGCGCGATTCGCTCGAGAGGGCGACGAGTGGCGAAGAGGGTGCGAGCCGTGACTGAATCTATGTTGGAATCTCATTTCGGAGGAGAAATCATGGAAGAATTGTTCAAAAGATTCGAAGAAATTCTCCGAGACCATCTTGAAGAGACCGGGTTGAAGAAGATCAATCTGATTATTTCTCTTATAAGAAAATAATCCCGGAGTGATGCTTCGAAATTTGGTTCATAAATTGTGTTCTTTCGAGGAAAAATAACGTCCATGTGTGTGAAATATAGTTGGACGATTTGTCTTTTAGCTACGCATCGAAAGTGTGTATGCATTGTTGTTTTCAATAATTTCGACTTTTGTTGTTCTTCTAATGCCAATTGACTGTTCGTGAAGATATGTGTTGATGGTCGCATTCTTGTTGGAAAAGCTTATTTTGAAAGTTATAATCTTCCAATTATATATTAATAATGAACAAGACTATGATTATCCTCCTGCCATACACTATAACTATAGTTCTTGACGTGTCGCCGCGCGATTGAATCAATTTAAATATATATTTTTTATTAGATTAATTTTACGAACATATACTCTAACAATGATTAGATTACAACAGCTCATTTGGATTAGAGCCTGTTATTCTTGATGACTGTAATTCTCACGAATCAGTGCAACTTGATAATTTTGATATTGATAGCATGTTGTCCTTGATAAGCGTAGATTGATCGACGTGATTATATTAATTGATGTAATAAATATAATAAATAATTATTTATTATTTTATTTTTATTTACATGTTAAATATTATTTAATATATTAAATAATTATTTAACCTAACATAATAGTTGCATGATAATTTGATCAATAATTATTTAACACCTTAGCATGTATTTTTAAAAATAGAAAATTTAGGTTCTTTTCAAACGTTGTGTTTGTGCAAGTAAAGTACTTGCAGATAGCGAAGATGTCGAGTAGCTACAATCCGTATAGATGGGCGAGATACGTAACCCAGGCGAATTCATACGTTGCTACGATATAAGCATGTCCTCTACTTGTGCACTGTTTGTTATTCGATAAATTTAAACTTCGAATAACGTCTTCCAAACATTTGCCATTGAAATCCTTTGATTTATGAAGTTTTTCTTTCAAGGGTACTACGTCCTCGGAGCCATTTCTCGCCGTTATTCGTGCTGTGAAGTACTAAAATGATTTCCGCCTTCTCATATTAATGTCGGAATTAAAATTTGTACTATTAATTGTAAGATTGTCACGACCCATGCATGAGTTTGCTATTTTAAGATGATTTTTGTTCTTTCCCGTGCAAAACATGAAATCTCGAACCCTTGCAAGAAAATATGTTTATTCAACGGTCACATGATCAAAATTCCCTTTATTTCTGCCATTTCCTTCGCCACCTTACGCCGGTGTCGGTGAACGTCTAGAATCGGTCAGAAGAATTCACTCTGAAATCAATTGCGACCCACATAAATCGAGGACTGATAGACAGTGGAACCTCGGACATTGTTCTGACAAACGAAATCAACATTATTCGTCAGAAGATGAACTAAGAATGTGCATGAATCCTCAATATTATATGCGGCGGAGCATGCTAGGAAGACATCGAATCTCGTACTATGATGTGTGTTCACGTGACGAGTAACATAATTGATTATTATTATTATTTAATGTCCCGGGCTGATTCGGCCTTTGATATTGCACATACTTTGATCCAAATATTATACGAAATAATCAAAATTGTTAATTACTAGATTTAGATCTTCAAAGACACACCACGTTAGCCAAGAAATTTCTAGATACACTTCTTCTGCTCAAAGCCCCTTGCTTGGCTTCATTGGCACAGCTATATAAGCTCCTTCTACAGCAGCTCCATGTTCCCTCGCTCTCAATTTACTGATTCTCTTTCTCTTGCCGGAGTCTGTGGTTTTCAGAACCGGGAGTCGAAGAAGATGGAAGTTGAACGGTTTTTCCATATGATTCCGGGAAATGGGGAGACTAGTTATGCTAAGAACTCCATTGTCCAGGTAGATACTTAGGTTAAACATCGATTATCAGCATGAATTTTTAAGGGTATTTACAGCAGACATCTTTGGAACGATTTTTCTCGTATTAATGGAGTTAACAAATTTTTAATGGATATCTGGAACAAATTTTATGATGCGTCGTTGTTTTTGGCAGAAGAAAATCATATCAATTTCAAAACCAGTGATAGTGGATGCCGTTGAACAGCTGCTGAGCAGATCTCAGCCGGAGACCGTGACCATCGCCGACCTAGGGTGCTCGTCGGGACCAAACACGTTCAACGCAATATGGGAGATATTGGACGCCGTGCATGAAAGATACAGAGGTTATGGGCGTTCGCCGCCGGAGCTTAACGTGTTTCTCAATGATCTTTACTGTAACGATTTCAACAATGTGTTCCAGTCGTTACCAACTTTCCTCCATACAATCAAGACAGAAAAAGGTGGCGAGTTCGCCGGAAAATGCTCCTTTTTCGGTGCTCCGGGTTCTTTCTACGGAAGAATATTTCCGAGCAAAAGTCTCCATTTTGTGCACTGCTCTTCCAGCCTCCACTGGCTATCTCAGGTTCAATAGATAATTCTATATATACAAACATTCTCCGGCCCGCGCACCCCTTTTATACATCGGCTATCTCAGGTTCCGCCATGTTTGGGCAAAGAAGCAAAAGAAGCGATGAACAAGGGCGCTATTCACATATCAAAGACGAGCCCACCGAGTGTTCTGGAAGCTTACGCCGAGCAATTTCGTCAAGATTTCTCGGCGCTTCTGAAATCACGTTCAGAAGAAATGGTGGAGGGAGGAAGAATGGTGCTGTCGATCATTGGGAGGGAATCGAGGGAGGAGATCTGCCGCCATTTTGAGATGCTAGGGCAAGCCTTAAAGGGCATGGTTTCGGAGGTAATCGATCACAGTTCACTCTTTTTACAACGTCTTTGTTTTTGAAAGGCAATAATCTTTCCTAAAGACAATAATTCATGGGAAGTACTCGAACATTAACGTAGAAAATATAAAAAAACCACGACCACAAGAACGGTGATTGGATGTCATAACACTTCTTCAGGGTCTAATCGAAGAAGAAAAGGTGGACCGTTTTAACGTAGTGTTCTATACTCCATGCAAAGAAGAAGTAGAGGTGGTCATACAGAGAGAAGGTTCGTTCATTTTAGATCGTTGGGAAGCCTTCGCCGTTGTTTGGGATGGAGGAAGCGTCGATGAAACGATAATCGAGTTTGGAACTCGATCGAGTGCACGACAAGTGGCAAAGATGATGCAGGCGGTGACGGAGTCCATGTTGAAGTCTCATTTTGGAGGAGAAATCGTCGATGAGCTATTCGTAAAATTTGAGAAAATTGTCCGAGATCGTTTGCCAAAGATCAGTTTGAAGAAGCTTAATTTTATTATTTCTTTGACGAGGAAATAATCCAACTCGAAAAACATAGTCTATGTTGCGTCCAATTTAAGCTAAGTGTGATGCTTCGAATTCTGACAGTCGCAGTGTGAGAGTTGTTACTTCCAATGTGAGATAACTCCTTGTAGACGCAGGTAAAGACTTCACATCTCTAGCCTATTGAGTCACCGTGACTTACCCCTTCACAAACTGTATGGCCGGGGTGTGGGGGCTCTGAAGGCGAGAGATTTCGCCTTTTGGTAACAAGCTAAGTGTGATGCTTGAGATTTGCTTTGTTTGTGAATTAAGTGCGATGCTTGGGATTTCCCTCGTTATTAATACGATCTGTAGGCGACATGATTCAACTACTTGTGTGATCTCGAGTGATTTGATGATCCTCCATTGAAAGTAATTTCCACAATTATTTATTTTTATCGAAATAATTAAAAAAAAAAACATAAGAGATTTCCATATTAAAGAACTTTAAAACGATAGATTGACTTCTTCCATTATTTTTCATAAATATTCTCACTTGATTTAATCAAGTGTTACTCGTTATTGGATCTAGTATTGTCGCAGGTAATAGCGGGCATGGTTCCGAAATGAGTTGAAATCGTAACCTTAAAATACGATGCAGTTTCTGTTCGTTTTATATTTTAAAAAATATATAATTTTTATTATATTTGGATCAGAAGTTGAACAAATTTTTCATATGGTTGCATTGGCAGATACTTGGACCGCCGTGACGATCGCCGACTTAGGCTGCTCGTCGGGACCAAACACGGTAAACGCGATATGGGAGAGAGTTTTATTTTAATGGAGTTTTGCCATAAACAAGAATTAAAATATATTGTGCTGAAAATAAACTTGGATTTTATTTATATACTTTGCTCACTCACACAAATCAACGACCTCGATCGCTCCACTTTTTCCGAGCAACCCTCCACCACAATCTGCTTTAAAATAATTGTAATTATAAATTGAGAATTAATTTCAATAATTAAATTTGAAATAAAACGTGATTGCTGACACTGACAGAGGCTTGGATCCACGTGGAGCCTCTGGATTTTAATCATCGGGGACCTATGCATGCCCACCGTTCGTTCAATTCAGCCTCAGATATTTGAAGCCACGCAAATTATGCACCGTACACGTGGACGAATAGCAAAATAGTTACATAAATCAGAGAGAACAAATGGCGAGAGTGAGTATGTAGGAACTAGGAAGGGGCTCTTCTTCTTCTTCTTCTTCTCAGCGCCGTATTCAAGTTCGCTTGGCTCGGGTTGAATCGTTCCGAGTGACCCTTTTTTTCTGATGGAATATATTAAACCCAGAAGGCGAGGTTTCTTGTGACGGCTCTCACGCCAATTCCGATCGAATCCCATTTGTTTTAGCTGCATTCTCGTCGAAGAGATCGCCCTCTTTACTCTGCGAATTCCACTCCACCTGTCTGTTCTTTTCAAATTGCACCGATCACGTTCTCTCGATCCCACATTTTGTTAGACCAGTTGTGGCTTCTGGTTCGACGCTTCGTTCATCTTCTTTGGAGATTCTCGGGCAGGGTGTTGAGATTTTTGTTGCTGTTTTGGTCTTTTGAGTTTTTCGTGCATTTATGGAGTTGATTGGGATCATCAGAGGCATTGCTCTGTTTTTTCTTGAGCGCGGAACAGTGGTTTGATTGTCATTGATCTTTTTTGTGGATTCGAAATCGCTCGAAAGGGTTTAAATGAATTCTTTCTGTGCAACTGTGAAAGGCAATGTCCATTCAGCACGAGTAAATGAGGTTGAATCGAGGATTCGAGGTTCGGCATTTTGGGGTGGGAATCTCAGAAGAAGCCTAAAGAGCTATGACTTCAGCGTTCGACAATGGAGGAATCCAAATACTGAGATTCGGATTAGAAACCAAAAGCCTGGATTTCCCTTCGCTGTTCTTACGTCAGATATCAATAATGATACTTTGGTTAGTGAAGTTACTGCTACTTTCTTTCTTATTTTATTGAAAAATTAACTGATTTGAGCTGGTTTTTTATCTGAACCGCTTCCAGATTTGCCAGGATCCTCTGTTTGAGACACCAAATGCTGACCCAAGAAATGTAGCTTCAATTATATTGGGTGGAGGAGCCGGAACTCGGCTGTTTCCTCTTACCAGCAGAAGGGCAAAGCCAGCAGTAAGTTTCTAATACTTCACTTTTTAAACCTTCGTCATTGCTGTCTATTAAATTACCAGTTTCTTAAATTAAGGAATTTCTATACTTGGAATATCAAGTTATAATAGCAATAAGTTTTTCAATCTGATTCACTTGCAGGTACCAATTGGTGGATGCTACAGGCTGATTGACGTGCCAATGAGTAATTGCATCAACAGTGGAATCAGAAAGATATTCATTTTAACACAGTTTAACTCTTTTTCTCTCAATCGTCACCTTGCTCGCACTTACAATTTCGGAAATGGCGTGAATTTGGGAGATGGATTCGTCGAGGTATGGCAACTAAACTTGGGTCGTTGAGTTAGAAGCTGCACTTTGAAGAGAATTCAACTCATAGCTCCACTCTCCCCATCTGGAAATCAGGTTTTGGCTGCCACTCAGACATCTGGAGAATCTGGAAAGAAATGGTTCCAGGGCACTGCTGATGCTGTAAGACAATTTATATGGGTATTCGAGGTCAGTGATTAAGATTTCTTATTACTTTATTTTTTCCAATTAGAAACTTTATATTAACAACTAATAAACATCAACTGGTTTTGTCTATAATGCTGACAGGATGCTAAGAACAAAAATGTTGAGCATATATTGATTCTATCTGGAGATCATCTCTACAGGATGGACTACATGGAGTTCGTGCAGGTTTGGTTAAATGTCTGGTTCTACGAGTGTCTTGTAATTGCCCGGGTATCGAAATTAAAATTATGTTCCATGATCTGCATTTCAGAAACACATAGATTCAAATGCTGATATCACAGTATCATGTGTTCCAATGGATAATAGGTATGCAGAATGTTGTTTTCTTTCATGTTCATCAGTAAAAATGCCTAAATAAATCCATGATTTTGAAGTTCAGCTCAAATTTATTATCTTGCAGCCGTGCATCTGACTATGGACTAATGAAAATCGACAACACGGGGCGGGTAATACAATTTGCCGAGAAACCAAAGGGGCCCGACTTGAAATCAATGGTAGATAAATTTAAAGTCATGTTATGTTTATCTTCTTGTCATATCTTCTTATTATACACACTGACGCATCGAGTTAATATTTATTTATTGTAATACAATTAAAATCATTATTTATAATATTTATTGTGCAATTATAATTCGACACGTCAGAAGATATGTGAAAAAAGTATATTAAGAAGGTAAATTTAGTATTACACATCACTTTATGTTTATGTGTATTTCGACAAAAGAACAATTTTTCGCATATTTGCAGTCAGTGGACACTACTCTTCTAGGGCTATCAAAGCAAGACGCTCAACAATATCCTTACATTGCGTCGATGGGAGTCTACGTGTTTAAGACCGATGTTCTTCTCAAGCTTTTGAGGTGGAGTTATCCTTCATCAAATGACTTCGGCTCGGAAATCATTCCATCCGCTGTGATAGAACACAACGTTCAAGTGAGCCTCTACACTCTTAGCTTCCCATTTATCTCGATGTTTAAAAGACTTCTCTTTTGAGTGTGTTTATAACCTCAGGCATATCTGTTCAATGATTACTGGGAGGATATTGGAACCATCAAGTCCTTTTTTGATGCAAATCTTGCACTTACAGAACAGGTTAGTGAAACTTTTTGTATTTTTTGTCAATCGATTTCATGTTTGTTCGGTAATCTCTCGTCCGTGCAATGTTGGAACTGGAAATATCATTCGATCATTGAAATTGCTCGATCTTACGCATGATGAGACAAAGATGGAGCAAATTCAAACGTATAACAAAAGCATGAATGCTTGATTTCGATTGTCTTTCTTCTTGGGTTAAACAAAGTAATGTTCGAAGATGATCGAGCGAATATATCGTGCAGCCCCCGAAGTTTCAGTTCTACGACCCGAAGACTCCTTTCTACACATCTCCTAGATTCTTGCCGCCAACCAAAGTCGAACAATGCAGGGTATGGCTTGATAATTATGCCAATTTTGGATTTCTGCTTGAATCTTTCAACTTGAGTTCTTCTCGTAGATCGTAGACGCAATAATATCGCACGGTTGCTTTTTACGGGAATGTAGCGTTGAACACTCGATCGTCGGGGTGCGTTCTCGATTGGAGTATGGGGTCGAGCTCAAGGTACGCCATTTTTTTTTCTTCCAAATTCCGTGATCTTCTTTATGATCGATATACTCGGATTCTTGGCTCTTGCCCGTGTTTGGCCATTGTTTTTCTGTAAGCTGCGAAGAGATGAATGAATGGACCTCGTAAAAAATCAATATTCAGTTTGATATCTCGACTTGGAGTGCTATTTCTGCAGGCCTCGAAGTAATTAAGAGCTGATTTTGTAGGATACTATGATGATGGGTGCCGATTTCTACCAAACGGAATCGGAGATTGCTTCTGCTCTGGCCGAAGGGAAGGTTCCGATTGGCGTCGGAGAGAATACCAAAATCAGGCGAGTTTAACCGGAAGTTGCCCTCTCCCTGATCCTCGCCACATTAATATCTGCTAACTGTTGGCCACAATGTTTGCAGGAACTCCATAATCGACAAGAATGCCAAGATCGGAAGAAATGTGATAATCGCAAACACTGATGTAAGTTTAATAATCCCGCCCTAATTCTCATCCAAACTTCCATAGATTGTGAAACTTGCAAATCCGACATTTTCAGGGCGTCGAAGAAGCTGAGCGACCGAACGAGGGATTCTACATCAGATCTGGAATCACAGTGATACTGAAGAACGCCACCATCAAAGACGGAACGGTGATATGAAATTTACCGAAGCTTTTCAATGGCTCCATCAATTTAGACACGAAGCAAGCGACGTGAAGCGAATTGAAATCCAGTTTGAGCGGACTACTACTTGCCCATGTTTGTAGATTACAAATTCCCTTTTTCTTCGTTCAAGCTTCATCAATGGAAGCTAGGGCTAGTGGGCTACTGCCTACAGGCATTGAATAAAACAGAGCGCTGTTAACTGTTAATCCTCTATTACTTTTTCTCAATGACACAATAAGCCTTCCACTAATCCAGTAATCTTGCCTGCTTCTTTTGAGATTATATCAGCCGTTGAGATTGTATTAGTCTTTGATATTTCTTAATCATACGTTGATCATGATCTTATTGGTGGGCTATGTGCTTTCAGATTCCCAATAAGCTTCTAAACTGGGGGAGAGTAGAGTAAGTATAATGGTCGTGGCTGTAGCTAATTATTACCCGAGTGTGAAGGAAACCATGAACGTGCACATTACACTCAATGGTCGACCTAAAATTGCAAGACTGAATGTAATGGGGTGAGTTTGAAATAGAAATACCTCTAGAAACCTCACTTTTGGGAAGCTAGCTCCTTTTCGGGTTGAATGTTATTTGGAAGAATAAGCTCAGGAGGAATTCCTCTCGTGATGCCAGTCATCGAAAAAGTATGATGTGGACAGGCGCCAACAGCGATGTCTCTCTCTCCTTGGCAATATTTTCAGCGAAGCAATCCATCGAACAACTAGCACAAGCGTATGTCTGAATCGCTCCTCTCTTTTTCTTATCCTTTTTTTCCTTTCCCATTCTCATTTTGGAGGTTTTGTTACGTCCTTCTCTCCATTACCCGCCCTTAATTAATTAATTAATTAATTACACACAAACCCCTAAAAGTAAAGGAACTAAGTTCTTAATATTAATTAACCCCTGCGAGATAATCACACGGTGTTAAAGTGGGGTCCACTTTCCTTACCCTTTTAATTAGGGGTGGGCATGGGTCGGGTTGGGTCCAAAGTCCAACCGACCCGACCCACTAAGGATGACAATCGGTAACCCGAACGGGTCATGTTACCAATTGTAACCGAACCCATACCGACCCGCACTGGTTTGGGTCGGTATGGGTCGGGTTAGCGGGTCGACATGTTACCAAATGTAAAAAATATCAATAATATAATTAAAATTTCAATACCCAGAGAAATGGAAGATGAGAAAACCTAGATTTGCCTCAATATCCATCGTATTAATTTTCCAGTAACTTGCAAAGATAAACAGAACAAAACCGAGATTTCAGCCAAAATGAAAATTGCAAATTTCTGTCGTTGAAGATTTCAGCCAGTAATTTTCCAGTAACCATCCAAATAATTGAAAATTGCAGCCAAAATGAAAATCCGGCAAACCCGATTCCAAAATCGAATTTCTGTCGTTGATGGGCATAGGACGGGGTTGCGCCGGTAGCTTTGCGAGCTGCGGCTGCGGCTGAAAGTGAAAGGGCGAAGGACGGGGTTGCGCCGGTAGCTTTCTCTCGGTAGCTTTGCGAGCTGCGGCTGAAAGTGAAAGGGCGAAGGACGGGGTTGCGCCGGTATGGCAGCAAGAGAAGAGAGAGTGCATACCTGGATGGCCGGATGGGGCTGCGTCGTTGACGGACTCGGATCGGGAGATGCAGATCGGCGAAGGAAAGCAGGATCGGGAGAAGCTCCAGAGGGAGAGGATGTCGGCTGAATGGAGTGGTGGATGCCGCTCTAGGGTTTTTTCTTTTTAATAAACCCGTGGGTCGGGTTAGCGGGTTGGATTTTTTTGGGCCACCGACCCGCAACCCGATTATTTCAAACACAACCGACCCGAACTGACTTTATTGGGTTTTTAACCGACCCAAATCCGACCCAACCCATTCGGATTGGGTCGGTAACTCGGGTTGGATCGGTTATGCCCACCCCTACTTTTAATTAACTGACGGATGCGAAGAACCGGGACGGTTAAAGACGACATGATAAGAATCGGCGATCCATGATCCACAAACCGGGATCTCCGCTGATCATCCGGCGGGACCTAGCGCCGGCGACGGTGAAGAGCATCGGGAATAAGAAAGGTGTCGAGGAGGATAGAGTCGGCATTTTCTTTCTTATCCTCGAGCTGTTGCCCACTGCTCCGAGCTTTGTTGTTTTGTTCGAGACAGTACTTGCCATCATTTCATGTCCGATCCTTCTTTCCATCTGTATTCTACGGAGTAGTTTCGACATAGCTACGAGTCAATCGCGAACCTCTCTCTTGCATATTTCGATGTCGTTTTCCCCTTGCATTTATTAGGTGATTGAGGAAAACTATGGAACGACTCCAGGCCCTTGATTTTGAAACTCATTGTCAATGTCGAGCCATCTGCTTGTATTATGAGAGCCATCATTCGAATCCAGTGTGTTTTGTTTTCCTTTTATGCCCAAGTTGTCTCGCATTTTTGTAGATCTGAACCTCTACTGCATCCGATTCAGATCCAAGTAACTTTTCTTCGATAGATTTTTTTCTTTGCGTGCTTGTGTGGTAAACTATCTTAATTTTCCAGAAATTTCATCCTCGTCCTTGAGAAAAATCTCCGGGCTTTGACTTGGGCGACCATCCGACTGTCAACCCAGGTACTTTGTTCGCCTTTTTCCACATTATTCACAGTTTGGAAGGGATTTTGAAAAAAAATTCTTTATAATGGTCAGAACCCATTACATCGAGCTACAAGTATGCCACTGAGAAGCGTAGTTCGTGAAATTAGAGATAGCATTGGAAACTTGAGAAGAAAAGGGGAAGATGGAAAGCCATTCCGTCGTCATCCAGGAAAATCTCATATTGCACCAGAACAGCCGCCATGTTCACCTTCTTCTTCAATTCCAGAGGGTCAGTGGGCGAGTCTGCCCATCGAATTGCTTCTAGACATAATCCAAAGAGTAGAATCAAGCGAGAGGTCCTGGCGTGGCCGGAGAGATGTTGTTGCCTGTGCTTCAGTTCGTAAATCATGGAGGGAGATTGCTAAAGCAATTGTTAAAACTCCGGAGCAGTCTGGGTTGCTCACCTTTCCCATCTCCCTCAAACAGGTTTTTTCTATGAGGTTTCAACTTTTTGGGGAACTTATTCCTGAATTTCAAGACCAATTTATTTAATCCTTTGTAAATTCCTTTGGATGTCATGAACATCTATTAGCCGGGACCAAGGGAAACTCCGATCCAGTGCTTCATAAAGAGGGAGAGTTCATCTTCAACCTATCTACTCTATCTCGGCCTCAGTCCCGGTAAAAATCATTTCCGTTTTCACTTGCCAATATCGATCAATCACAGTGGATCCTAATCTCATTCAAGACTCTATGGTTATGGATTTGAAATTTCACAGCCCTGTCTGGCAACATGAGCAAGCTGTTACTAGCTGGAAGGAAGGTTAGACGGGCAACTCATACCGAATTTGTGATATCCTTAGTCGCCGATGATTTTTCTCGAGCAAGCAATACTTACGTTGGGAAGCTAAGGTAAAAACCTCACATTTATCCATTCTCTTCTTTCTGCCAGATGGCCTAATGACATATTATGACCTTATGAACAGATCCAATTTCATAGGAACAAAGTTTTCAATCTATGACAGTCAGCCGCCACAGGATCCAATTCTGCAAACAACTTCCAGACCTCATCGAAGAATTCATTCAAGACAGGTTTCTCCAAGAGTACCCATTGGAAACTATATAATTTCCTCCATACATTATGAGCTTAATGTCCTACGAACCCGAGGTCCGAGGAGAATGCATTGCACGATGAACTCAATACCGTTTTCATCTGTTCTAGAAGGTGGCACGGCCCCTACTCCAACCGAATTCACAAATTGTCTAGATGGAAAACAAGATCTTCCAGCGTCACTACCAAAGAACAAGAAGCATCAAGTTGATTTGAGTTTTTCTAGTCCATCTGAGCCTCTCCTCCCTATTCATTCTCCACTTGTTCTAAAGAATAAAGCTCCTAGATGGCATGAACAGCTGCAATGTTGGTGCCTGAATTTCAGAGGGCGTGTGACAGTGGCCTCTGTCAAGAATTTCCAGCTCGTTGCATCAGCTGATCTTCACCATAATATCTCCGAGACAGAAAAAGAGAGGGTGATACTCCAATTTGGAAAAATTGGAAAAGATATATTCACCATGGATTATCGATATCCTCTGTCTGCATTCCAAGCCTTTGCCATCTGCTTGAGCAGCTTCGACACTAAACCAGCCTGTGAATGAGACAACTGTGTAGCTTTCTTCACAATATCTAATTGGGAAAAGTTCTCCCTCAAATCAACTGTATTATATATTCGAATTGAAGCGATTCAGTTCTACTCCAGCCTAGGCTCAGCAAAGCACCCATTGCTTGGATACATGGAAGGAAGTATAATTTCTTAAAGATTTTTTATATGTGAAACTGTACAAGCTGTTACATTTTTTGTATATATTCTGGTCTGTTAGGCAGAGACTCAAGGACAGAATTCACATCTCGTTCGAGGCAATTTGGTTTAACCATGTTTAGATCTCATGGTGAATGATAAATCATAAGCCACAGACTTTATAAAAGAGGTTATGTTTGACAATTCTATGTAAGGTTGACTTCGCTATATAAAAGAGTGGATTATTTCCCAAAACCACATTTTTAGCCCCCTTCTACAATTATATTCAAATTTCCAACATTACTTAAAATATACACTCGTATATCTCTTTTTCCCTCTTAAAATACATTTCTCTTCCCCGTAAATTATTGCTTAAAATTAATGCTATAGTTTTATTTTCCTAAATTGCACCGTCATAATTTCAATTTAATTTCAAATAGTTGTTTCGACTATATTCTGATTATATTAGAAATGGACGAAATAACCAAGTAAAAACAAAACTACAACTATAATCACTTCAATGACTATCGAGTAAAATAAAACTAAAGAACTAAATTTATCAATCTACTGGAAGCTCATAAGCCTATTAGGCTGATTGCTTACACTAATTTAACTTCAAAATAACATAACCAAGGTGAAAAACAAAACACTTGAAAAAACTCACATACTGAACCAGCATACCTTTACTTTACAAAGCTAGTCGACTACTCTTCTGGATAGCAATTCTCCTTCTCGCGCATTAACATTAATTACTCAATTACACTGTCAGATGATCATAAACAGGAATTAAAATTCATAGAACTTCATAATGGCACCACTATCACATTGCAGAATGCGGTTCTCTCAAAATCTCATGCACAGAACAAGGCGAGACTTTGAATCTATCAGAATTTTTAAAAAATAATAATCATTTGCTGTGGCACCTATTGCACGTAGGACTGATATAGATGCCTGTGTCGAAGATAATGTTTCCAGTGTCATACCAAACTTTATAAATGTTTTACAGATGTAGGCTGTTGTCGCAATTGCGTAAAAGCTATACGGTGTTCTTTTAACGCTTCATTTGATTGTGTGACTAAACTAGGTGGTGTGTGATTTTTACAATATCTAAACTTTACAATAATAGAGTGAATATGTCCCATACCTTAATGACACACATTTGCATACTACACACATTTGCATACTGTTTTTTTTTTCTATTGGCGATGACTTTTCAACAAATTCTCATGCTAGAACGAACTAGAAAGCATACATATTATAAAATATATAAAAATAGAAATCATCCGGATGTAAGTATACTACATTATCAATAAATTATCTTAATTTAAAGTTGAAAACGTTACCAAACGGGAACATACACTGAAGCTGTTTCCATTTGTCTCCAAATTATGTGACCATAATCATATCATTAAATTGTTTTGAAATCGGTAGCTTAATTGTTTTGAATTAAGCCCTTTCCTTCCAGTGGCTATGACCATGACAATGTAGCCACAATAACAACAAAATAGCAAAATCATGTACGCGGGGAGGGCATATTATGCAACTAACCAAAACAAGGGAAAAATCTACCGCAGATAATTTGAAGTAGAGAATATCATTGCTGCTTTTTCTCAATCTCAAAGATGGGTNCTTCACCGTTCAGAACGTACCTCTGTGTGTCTCGAAGCTACTGTCAAAATTTCAAGCCGATCCAACGGTTGAATATGAAGAAAACGGAAATCGATTTTTCTGCGTTAGAAAAATCCGAACCCTTTTCTATTTCTCTCTTCTCTCTATTTTTCTTCAAGGCTACTCTCCCCCCTATCTTAACCTAACAGCCCCTTCCTTTTAATTAGGTTAAGATGCCCTAATGGGCTTAAGTGGTCAAGCCCACAAAATAGGCTTGACCCAACAAGACCAGCCCAAATCATTACTTTATCTGAATCACGTCCCTTGATTGAACCTATTCCCCACTTGTAGTTCCTAGTTTCCTTTCTTCCTGATAAATACTTTTCTGTGCGCATCTACGCAAATCTAAGCACCCTTCGTCCATATTTCTCCTGTTTTCTAACCTGACTTTTTCATTCTTATTTCCGCTCATCCGTTACTTAAAACAATGTCATCGGAAGGTGCATCATTACGGGAACACGCCTGTTGGACTCCCCGCGAGAACAAGAAATTTGAACAGGCCCTAGCTTTTTACGACCAGGACACCCCTGACCGGTGGGAAAGAGTGGCTAACGCTATAGGAGGGAGAACAGTTGAGGAAGTGAGGAAGCACTACGAGATACTGGTGCGAGATCTCGAACAAATTGAAGCTGGTAAAGTTCCTATCCCAAACTACAAGGGACACGGATGTAACGGTAGAAGATATGATGGAGGCTGCAGGTAATAACTCTGATCTTTCATGTTTGAAATGACATGGATCCAGAAGTTCATACAAGTTTTAAAAAATACTCAGCTTTAAAATCATCAAGCAAACTTTAGATGCATATTCAGAAGAGAATATCGCCATATGCGACAAAGAGACCGTTCCAAGTTCTCCAAGGCTAAATTTTTTGCGAAAGATGATATCTCGCCATAGGCTCATAATTTTTAGGGTTCGCAACTTTCCTAGGTCCCCCTGACTGCAAGTTTGCATATATTTTAATGATGTATATAGCTAAAATCAACAGCATATGACCCACCTTGAAAGAAATCTGTATTTAACTGATGTCGTTTTCTAATGTTTCCCATCATTATATATACTTTGGTAACAAGTCAACTCCTAAAAGACAGCTAAAGGGCACATGAAATATAATCCTTCGTGCTCAGATCTTACTGCACGCTTTCCTATACATAATACGTATGACACTATGACTATGACTTTTATATTTACTATATGACGTGTTGCTAGCATGGACATGATTCATTATTAGATGCAACACTCACGGATTCTTTTGGAAAGAAATGGATGTAAGAGTGAAAAACTGTATGTTCCAATTTTTTTCCTAATATTCACAATCAACACCCATACAGATTGGCGTTGATTTTATAGTCTTTACATTCCTTTCGCAGCAGGCAGGTGAAGAATCTAAAACTTAAATGAAGCAGAAGGATGTGATGAGTGAAGCCAAAGAGCTAAGCAAAAACACAAGCGAAATGTTTCGCATATTTGAACATGTACTTTTGATTTAGGCTCGTAGCTTATATTGCTTTCATTTATCTCAATAAAAGTAAAACGTAATCTCGCTTCTTCATTTTTTCTATTAATTGGAAACAAACTATTTCCAATCCCAAGGGAAGTCAGATTAAACCTACAAAATCGAAAACGATGAAACCTAATAACACTGTTTACAGAAGGAAAAGAGATGTATCAAAACTAAAATTGACAAAAATATAACCCTAGAAAAAATCTCAAAAACCAATTCCAGCATTACTATGATTTATGTTAATCAAATAGGATAGAAAAAACAAAAACAAAAACAAGTCAGAGATTTTGGGAATAATGTAAGCTATTGGTAGGATCGCCAACCTGATTGGAGCAGGAAAGAAAAAGCGCGATAGCAAGACGGGGCGGAAAATTGAGGACAAAATCCAGGGATCAGCCGCAGAGAGAGACGATGAAGAAAGAACGTAGAGTCGAGAGACGGCATCCATGGCGGGAATGAATATGAAGAGCGAGGGAGGTTAGGCGGGAAATCCTTTTTTAAATCATCAGAGCGTAACGAGGCAGAGAAACAAATTTATTCAATTAGTCACAAAATTAATTAATTAATAATTATTTCTGAATTTCTTGATATATTTAATACACAAATTTAACCCTGAATTTGGGCATCGTAAACAAATATCTCAATTGTTTTTTCTTAACAAATAAATATTGACTTAGCCATTCTTCAATCTTAATGTTTCCATTGTTATTGACAAAAATTCAAAGTATCTACTGACTCTGTTAATTTGATTTCCACATATATAAAAACGGTTCTACTCATCATTACTTGTACTCAAAAGGTGAAATCTCTTGCTTTCAGGGCTCTCACACCCCGGCCCGACAATTTGTGAGAGGATTAAATCACAGTGACTCAGCGGCCTAGAGATAGGAAACATTTACCTGATATCCCAAGGAGCTACCCCAACATTAGAGGTAACAACTCTCACACTATGACAGCGCATGCGTCAAACCTAAGCTCTTGTATACAATTTATCATTTCTGAGTCAACTGAGCTATGTCTGTACGAGCTTTAGTACATCCTTACTAATATGTGTATGGTACGTATCATCTAATTATTATTTTGATTCTCGACTAGACGTGTTGTCGTTCATGTAATGTTTTATTTTATATTCAACAAAAATTGCAAAAATAAATCTAGAATATTCTCTTTCAATATTCTATGGTATCTACTTAAGTATACTTTTATTTTTATTTAATATAAAGTATGAATAGTAGAATATAATATATATATATTTGGGATTTCCATAAATTAAATTCTTTTTATTGATTGATTATTTATCACAGTTATTTTAGTGCAAAACAGTTAATTGTAGAAGATTTGGTGACCAATTCAGTTATTTTATTAATTTAAATGTTATAGAAAGTAACAGATGATAATTAAATAAAGTGGAAGAAGTGGGGAGAGGAACAGCTCAAATAAATGCATTTTGACAGAAGCAATCAACCCAAGCCAACTTTTTGGCCGTGTACGTAAAACATTCTGCCTCCGCCGGACTATTGTTTTTGGATCTGTCACCGGAGCATGAGTTACCGGCCACTGAGAAGCTTGAAAGAACAAACCACGCGCCACCCAGTAATCTTGGTTGTTGGTCGGAGCTATGGCGGATGTGCGATGCTGCGAGCCTGAGTTCTCTGCGTGCGTGGTCGTCATAATTGGATTGGTAGCTTTCGCCGGAATAATGGCCGGACATACTTTAAGGCTAATGTCTTTGGGTCTCGTCGACCTTGAGGTTCTGATCAAGTCCGGCAGACTTCAAGATCGGAAATACGCCGGTAATTCCATTTATTACTCAGCTTGTAGAATTGAATTTCTGTTAGGGTATTAGGCAATTCGCTAATCGATCGACTTTTTTCGCAAGTCTAGTGGCTGTTTGTATTATTCCTTTTCTATGCAGGGTGTGAATCAATTTAGTAACTTTCGAATCATGTGTACTGTGCAGTGAAATTCGCTGCGTTAGCTCGATGAAATTTATTCTATTTTTCTCTCGCAGCAAAAATATTCCCCGTGGTTAAGAATCAGCATCTTCTGCTTTGTACGCTTTTGATTGGCAACTCTTTAGCAATGGAGGTAAATGATCTTTTATGAGTTTAATTGGAAAATAATTCTGCTGCTTTTCCCCTTTGTTAAAGGCATATGATGTTATGTTCTCTTTAGGCTCTTCCCATATTCTTGGATAAGATCGTCCCTTCATGGGCAGCAGTTCTCATATCAGTGACATTAATCCTCATGTCTGGAGAGGTATCTTTTAAAGGAAGAATCTGAAAAAAATTCATTTCAAATATTGTATTTGTTTAAATTTACTTTCCAAAAATTTCATTTCCCTTGATCTCGATGCAGTTCTTGATTTGTGGGTTCTGAATCTTCGGTCTCTGCCTGATCTCTGCGTCCTACTTTTGTTCTAACAAATTGCTTTCTTGTTGTAGGGACACATTAAATGCAATCATGTCTAAAGGTCATAGTAGAGTGCCTGTTTATTCTGGAAATTCAGCCAATATAATTCGACTTGTTCTGGTAATATAGCCTTCTGATTCGTTTAAGATTCCGTGCTGCTTTTTGTTTGGCACAAGGTGATAGAAGTTGAAAAAGGTTGTTTTGGAGTTGGGGATTAGTCATTTTTTCGTATGTTTTGTAGGTCAAGAATCTCCTGTCAGTTGATCCAGATGATAAAATTGATCATAAGAAAAATTCCTCCGTAGGTAAACATTAATTACAGACATGACACGTAATTTTCGGTCTTCATCTCTCCACTCTTCATCATTTTCATTTTTTTCTAGGGTGTCTGAAGACATGGCCCGGTATGATATCTAAACGAATTCCAGAAAGGGCACAGTCACATTGCAGTTGTGTTCAAAGATCGAAATAAGCAAATTGAAGCAACTAAGAAAGATAAAGACTCTGAAGAGCATCATTCTAAGCACAATAACAACAAAAAGACTGGCCAATCCAAGACTGTCGAAAAAAGGTGTTGCTTTTAGAATCATCGAATGAAAAAAAAGTAATGTTATGTTTATCTTCATAGCATACACTTTTATTGTACACGCTTACGTATCAAGTTAAGTTCTGATTAGTTTAGTTAAAATCTATTTAATGTATTACGATTAACATAATTATTTATAATATTTATTATTTCAATCATAGCTCAACACGTTAACGTGTACAATAAAAAATATGCTCAAAAGGTAAATATATCATTATCCTTTTTTTACATGTTTTTCTTAGTGGTTTTTTTCTTTTGAAATCACACCATTGATACTGGTGGGTAGATGGTTTTGGTGGGGAAGTAGGATATGATGCTAAAACAGCTTTGACTGGAGGTCAACAGATGAAGAAAATGCCGCCCGCCACTCTGGCTTATAGAAAACGACATAAAGGGTGTTCATTTTGCATTTTGGATATCGAAAATGCTCCGATTCCAGAGTTCCCTTACAATGAAGAGGTTGTTGGAGTCATTACCATGGAAGATGTTATAGAAGAGCTTCTTCAGGTAATCTAGGATTATCCGAACTCGATTGAGGATTGAAAGACTTTTTTAGATTTGTTCGCATTTAAAAACTTGCCCATTTCTCTTTATAAACCCAATGGGAATGCAAACTTAAGATCATTTATGTTTACCAGGAGGAGATCTTAGATGAAACTGATGAGTATGTGGATATCCACCACAACAGGTATCGTTTGAAAAATGCATAATATATGCTGATTTCTTTTACTGCATTTAGTTCAGTTGGTTTTACCTTGTTTTTATCGTGTGCCTGGGTGGGTGCAGGATAAAAATCAACATGCATGCATCGCCAGAGACCATCAACACAACCATATCACAACCTTCTGCAACTGCCTCATCTAAAACCTCAATTCAGACACCATCTCCGGACAAAAATGGCGGAAAATCTCCCAACTAGGCAGCTTATCTGCCGTTAACTGTGCATAAGGTGCCGCTATTTAAAACGTTATCATCTTCGAATTCAAATTAGATAGTATCCGAATGAGTTTTTGACAATTTCGGCCATGCTTTAAGAGGGAGATTTGCTGTGAATCTGGAAATGTGCTTGAAGGATGTCTCCAGTTTATTACACCTTTCTGTATGAACATTTGTTGAAATTATTAACAGTTTTGAGAACAATAACTTGGCTTGTGCTCCAAATATACCAATCTTGATCCTGATCCTGGATTTCATCTTCATATAAAGTTATTCGATAATTGAGTTAGAAGCTGGCACGCCCATTCTTGATGCTGCAGCCAGGTAATCTGCTTTTCACTGCACAAAAATGCTTTACTTTCCGACCTTCTTCCAGTTTCTTAGCTCATAAGAATACCCTTTTTCTAACCCTTTCTGATTACGTCTCATTTTTAAAGTAATTTTAAGCTTTCTTTTTTGGTCGTGACTTCGTTGAATACTTATGGATACAGCTAAGCTTCTGAAATTCAAACATGGGTTATATTAATTAATATTTGTTGCATAAATTTGCTGTGAGAACAGAGAAGGGTATTGTTTATTGATGCCACAGCCAACGTATTTCTACAAGAGTCAAGATCTAATCATGTCTGCTCAACGGTTGTTTAGACAGACTGCAATAAATTCCGAAAGGAGCACGTGTAACGGTTCACATAATTAGGCCTAATTAAGCATGATTAAATGGTTTATAATTAAGTAGGATTAGTCATGAAATTATGTGCGAAGTTCGAAAATGCCGACGTCTTATGGACGCCAAACGAAGTGTGGGTTTACTATTTCACCCCTGTCTTCCTCGATTGGCTCTCTATATTACAGGACCCCTTCACGTTCGGCTGAACTTTCATTCGACGAACTTCTGGTTCATGCGAAAACAATTCCGGCGTTCCCATTTTCACCATGCCTCCTCGAGCTGTAGCTTTCCTCTTGCTTCGTCTCTTTCTGCTCCTGAACTTTGCCTGTGAGTTTCTTTCTTCTTTTGATCAGTTGTAATGGGCTACAGTTCTTTTGGGTTTTGAACTTATGCTTGATTTTGTCGAAATCGTTATGTGAATTTTCGGGTTTTTTGAGAAAATCTTTTGTTTTTCGTTGCGTCGGAGGGGTTCTTGAAACGAAATGTTGTGTTGTCTGAAAACAACCGAAGGAAAGATGTAATTTCAAGATTTGGATATATTTCTGCTGCTTGCGAAATTGCTCTGTTTTGGCCACCATGAAATGTGATTCTCGGAGTATGCATAGTAGAGTTTAAAATGGTTGTGATTCTCTGGTTTGAATGTCGATTCCACAGGTTCTCAATCTTTCATCGGCGTTAACTACGGTCAAGTCGCCGACAATCTCCCTCCACCGTCCCTCACCGTGAAGCTTCTTCAGTCCACATTCATCGAAAAAGTCCGGCTGTACGGTGCTGATCCGGCCATAATTCAAGCCCTTGCGAATACCGGAATCGGAATTGTCATTGGCGCGGCGAACGGCGATATCCCAGCGCTTGCTTCTGATCCCAATTTCGCCATTAATTGGATCAACGCAAACGTGGTTCCTTTCTACCCGTCTAGCAAGATTATACTAATAACCGTCGGCAACGAGGTTATGACTTCCGGTGATCGGAATCTCATGACCCAGCTCCTGCCGGCAATACAAAATGTCCAAAATGCCCTCAATTCTGTATCACTGGGAACTAAAATCAAGGTATCTACGGTCCACTCTATGGCGGTGCTTAAGCAATCCGAGCCGCCATCTTCAGG
The DNA here is from genome assembly GCA_003255005.1 of Begonia fuchsioides. Classification (NCBI taxonomy): domain Eukaryota; kingdom Viridiplantae; phylum Streptophyta; class Magnoliopsida; order Cucurbitales; family Begoniaceae; genus Begonia; species Begonia fuchsioides. Next base: position 367,899 of record QAOC01021678.1, read on the forward strand.
ATCCTTCGATCCTAGCTTCGGCGATCTCTTGAAGGGGCTCTTGGAGTTCAACAGTGCCACTGGTTCGCCTTTTGCGATCAACCCATACCCGTATTTCGCTTACCGGAGCGACCCGAGACCGGAGACTCTGGCCTTCTGTCTTTTCCAACCCAACGCCGGCCGACTCGATTCGAACACCAACATCAAATACATGAACATGTTCGATGCTCAGGTGATCGGTGATCCAACCTTCGTGTAAAGTACTTTCTCCATTCCGGCTAGACTGTTTGCTCAATGTCCGATCATTTGCAGGTGGACGCCGTCAGATCAGCCTTGAACTCCGATGGGTTTAAGAACGTGGAGATAGTGGTTGCCGAGACAGGTTGGCCGTACAGTGGAGATGGCAATGAGGTTGGGCCAAGCCTCGACAATGCGAAAGCCTTTAATGGTAATTTGATTGCTCATCTCCGATCTATGGTCGGGACGCCATTGATGCCTGGGAAATCAGTGGATACATACTTCTTTGCACTCTATGACGAGAATTTAAAACCGGGACCTGGTTCTGAGCGAGCATTTGGGCTATTTAAACCTGATCTAACCATGACCTACGATGTTGGCCTTTCCAAGACCAACCAGGTGCATAGTTTTAAAAAAGTTTTCGTTCTTTTTCGCCGGCGATTGACTCCGTTTCTTTTGTTTCTTTAGAATGTGCCCAAAACGCCGGGAAATCCGTCGCCGAAGACGGCTAAGGCAGGGTGGTGTGTTCCCAAAAACGGAGTATCGGATGGTCAGTTGCAGTCAAATTTAGACTATGCTTGCGGGCAGGGGATTGATTGCAGCCCCATTCAGCTTGGCGGCGCTTGTTTTGAGCCGAACACCGTCGCCTCCCATGCCGCCTACGCCATGAATCTAATCTATCAGAGCTCCGGTCGCAATCCAGGGTGCTGTGACTTTTCGCAAACTGCCACGGTTTCCGCAAACAATCCAAGTATTTATTCTCTCTCTCTCTCTCTCTCCCTTAAACTGTTCGTTGATCAAGTTTTTATCTTTAGATTCGGAATGAATATGGTTCATGAATTTGCAGGCTATAATGGCTGCGTTTATCCCGGCGACGGATGAACTAACGACGATTGATAATCGCGAGAGAGAGAGAGAGATGTCAGAGGTCAGCAGAACATGAACACGTGCAAGCCTTTGCTTTTTTTCATGGATGTGCAGAAAGTATCAAGTGTTTCTTCTGTTGACTAATCTACAGAGCAAAGTAACCAAGAACACCATGTTTATGAGTCTAGAGTAATGCTCAGAGAAGACTCCAATTCAAATCAAATGTCAAACACCAAGCTGTTGACTTTTAAATAAATCATTGCCAAATATCTGTAATTAGTAATTACCGATTACCAATTTGTCGCAATTTTAATACTCAAGGTTATTGTTAGAGTCAAGGTGAATGGAATTCTGATCTCGTATCGTTTTTTCAAATAAACAAAAACAATATCTCAAACATAACAAACACAGAAGTCAAATAATGAAGGCCCTGAGAAATTAAACGTTAAAATTAAAGCACTAATCAAATGAAAACTAAAATCAATGGGGAGGTTTGTTTAGAATGAAAACCTTCCCCAAGTCCATGCTCCGCTTCGTCGTCTCTTCCTCTTTCTCTATCTTTTCCTCTTTCTGAGATCCTTCGCCGGCGATGGCACTCCCGGCGGAGAAAGAGGTGGCTTTGACGAATCTGCAAGCTCCAAAATCCAGCCCAGGCCGTCACCCATCGGAGCTCTACGGGGATGCTCTTGTTTTCGCTTTCTCTTTTTCGACGATAATGCAGCCGCGTTATTCGACGGTGCGGTCTTTGGTGACGGTGGCTCTTGGATCTCTCGTATAACTATGCCTCTGTTTCTGTTTCTTGGTTCACTTCTCGAAGCTTTTGGCAGAGGCGGTTTATCGGCCGTATTATTATCTGCTGCATTATTCTGTGCTAAGATTTCATGTATTCCCTCTTCCACGACCTTTAAAAGGCACTCAAATTCAGTAGAACACTGTATATCGGCCATATTAGCATCTGCAGCATCGTTCTGTGTAAAGATTTCATCTCTTCTCGCTTCCACGGCCTTTAAAAGGCACTCTAGCATCCGGTTTTTTTCAGCATTTATTTTCTCTTTCTCAAGATCTTCCTCCTCGACTGCCGGATCTTGAGCCTCCTGTTCTTGATTCTCCGAGTTATTCTCCTGCGTGAGAGAGTGAAAGATATGAACAGAGGCAAGCTTTATTTGAAAAAACAAATAAACGAGAAGATATTAAGAAGAGAATAGGGATAGTAATATTTTATGCTATTATACATAATAATCGCACGTGGAAGCTCGAAGTAAACGAAGTTCTACTCGCACGAAGGCGGAGACGCCGCCGGAAGATCGATGGAGACGAAGCTCTACTGGCACGAAGGTTCGACGGAGAACCGTCTGAGGCGATTCAAACGGCGGAAACGAAGGTGTTAAAGGAAGAGAAACGATGGGGTGATTACTCTTCTATGATTTCTGATCAAATTCTGTAGGGAACAACAGATCGCTTAAAGAAAGATTACCTGTGTTGTTTCTAGGGTTATCGTGGAAGCCATAGATGGTGATTGTTTTTCTTCATCCTTCCCATTTGAGATCGCCATTTTTTTCGGAGACAGAAATCGCAGGGTGTTTGAGATCGCCATGGAGAAGAGAGTATAAATAGAGTTTTTGAGTGATTCTAGGCCGGCACTCCTAATTCTAGTAGGACTGAACTCGTAAAGATCACTTCAATCTAATATTTGGATTGAGATTTGTGATGAATATACGAATATTTAAGATAATAGAATAATTAATAAATGATATTTTATGACTGTACGAGTATTTCAAGCTAGTAGAATAATATAGCAAAAGACATTATTACCCTCTAAAAAGCCTAATTAAATTATGAAATTTGTTTATCACAGTCTAATAAACGGCTCTCTGCATCGCCCTCCGACCATCCATGGCTGCCCACTCCGATTCCCCTTCTCATCCTAAGCTCTCCCTCGCTGCTACTCATCAGATCCCCAAAGGTGAATTTTTTCTCACCGCCATTTTCTTTCAGTTTATCAGTTTTCTCTGACTCTCTTTGTTCGCCCCTCGCCCTCTTGGTATATCCTATTTTTCAGCGCTTTAAAGAGATTAGAACTTGTTATTGTCATTGTCATTCCTGTTCCGAAGACTTTGTCGCTTATGATTGTTGGTTTTGTATCCTGTATCGCACCTAGGGTTTTCAGTCGATGGAAATTTGATCCATCTTCGTTATTGTTGTTTCTAGAGACTATGATCGAATGAATAGGTAACTTTATTATGGGTAGTGAAATTTAGGCTGCGCTGTATGCAAAAAAGTTTGTTTCCTACTTCTCTGCAACATGCAGCAGAGTGTTTGTTTGAAATGAGTCCATATGTCATTATCAAAGAAGTAGTCTTTATACGGCATCCATAACTCAATGTCACATGGTACGTAATAAATTTACGTCATATTATTTTTAAGAACTGCTGCTGCTGCTGCTCTCTATTGATGAAACGCTGTTATTAAATTCGTAAGATGAAAAATATTTGGAAGTTCCCGATATGCATTTTTAAATTTTCTGATGTAAATAATTAAATAGTTGCCTTTGTTACCTATTTTAATTTTGTGTTTATGTTCTGTGTAGATTTTCTGGGATCTGGTCATCCAATTCCACTTTAACCCCAGTGGCTGTTGCCTAAGGCAGGAGAAACTAAGGGAATGGAGGTTGGAGTATGTCATTCTTAAGATTTGAAATAATGATGATTTATTGTCTCTGTAGACCATACTTGATAATATATGTAATGATTTTCTGTAACTTTGAGTTGCTCGGTGCTTACAAAGGAATTGCCGGTCATGTTTTTGAACTTCCTTGTTGGTATCCTCAAGTAATTCTCATATATTTATTTAACAGGATAACAATTGGAACCCACAAAGGAACTGCCGGTCATGTTTTCTAAATATAGAGCTGTCAATCAGATTGCCTTCTGTTTCAATAGATTGTTCTGAAGGAAATTGAAGTAGGAAATGTTGTGAGTAGTGGTGCACCTCAAATATCAAGGGATGGAAGAAACTCATCGGACGTTGATCTGTCAAGAAACAAGCTTGGTATTGCTCCTTTATATTATCTTTTATATAATTTCAAATGCACATACATAACATTTGTACTATTATTATATCGTCTTCATTTGGAGCGTGTTGCGCTGACAGAAGTTATCCTTTTTTAGCTGTTACTACAGAAAATTTCTGTCAGGATCTCGACGAAACTAAATTGGAATGTCGTGATAGCACAAAATTTAGTCAGATGAATTTCTCAGATGGGCCTTCATATGAAAGACAAATGCTGCATCATGGATCTCAACTAAAAATGGAAACACCTCAAGACCTCAAGATTAATACTGAAAATAAGCTCAAAGCAGAAGGTAATTAACGCTATCACCTCTTAATTATAGCCAGGCCATATGATTGGCTATTAGGAGTCATCTTTTCCTCCTAATGAGCCTCTTCTTATTTAGTGTTCATGATTTGATAAGAACTTGTAAGTTAAATGGAAACCACAGAATTCTGCCAAGTAATGTTTAATTGCTAGTGTTAAGTTTCCTTTTGATATTTTTGAAAAGGTAATGCTACGTCAATCATGTAATCCTATCTTCTAATTTTAACTCCTAATATGACCTCGTGTTCATCATTAATTGATCTACTAATTTATATGATCAATAAATAATTGAAGTTAGATACTAATTACATCAATTAATGAAGGACATGTCAGGAGGTAAATGTCAAATTAAAGGATAAATCTAGCACAATTTATATGAAACTTTTGATTGGTTGGTTGTTAATTCCAGAATTTTTGAAAAAAAATTAAAAATAATTAGAGAATTCTTGGTCTGCAGGTTTCAGAGAAGATGGTAATTGCACCGATGGCATTGTGTTTCCAAGCAACTGCAAATCAAGTATTCATATACCAGTTACTGGGGCTAGACAGCAGACCTTGTCACATCCATCTATGCTTGGCTGGAGTGAAAATTCAAATGATGGAAGCTTTAGGATCTCTGAGAAGGGCTTGCTACTACCATCAACAAATCTTATTCATGAATTAGTAAATAATTTAGCAAAGCATACATACATCCAAGAGAACATGAGAAATCCAATGGATGAAGACATTATTAGAAGGCAGCTATCTGGAATCTTGGGTGAGGAATGACATTTAAGGAAACCTATACAGGTTTCTCCGGAGGATCTTAGGCTTTATTATCAAGATCCTTCTGGCGTTATTCAAGGTCCTTTTGCTGGGATAGATATTATTGAGTGGTTTGAAGCTGGATATTTTGGCCTGGACTTGCTTGTTCGTCTCGAAAGTGCTCCAAGTGACTCACCTTTTTCTTTACTTGGGGATGCCATGCCCCATTTGCGAGCCAAAGCTAGGCCCCCTCCTGGTTTTGGTGGAACCAAGCAAATTGAAAATAGAGATGTTTCTACTAACATAAGCTTCCATGGGTTTGCACAGAATCACTCTTGTTTGAGTGATGTTGAAATGGTGAGAAATGAAACAAAGCTTAAACATAACGCAGCAACAGAAGCCGAAAATAGGTTTCTGGAGTCACTGATGTTGGCTAATTTAAACAGTTCATCCACTGGGAACTTTTTGTCGGAAGGTTTGTTGGTTTTGCCTATATATATAAATTTATTTCGACTTTAGGCCTGTTTTAATTGCTTTGATTGTCCATATTACATTTGTTATTATGCTCCGGCCTCTTAACATAGATTGGCATGCTTTGGTTTTAGGTATGCAAGTACATTTTGGAACTACTTCTCATAATCTACCTGCAATTCGAGTAGATGGTAGAAATGACCTGCACTTGATGGCTCAAAGAATAGCACTTGAAAGGCAGAAGTCTTTACCTAATACACATCAGTATTGGCAAGGCAGAGATACTGCATCGATGGTGTCTAAATCCGATATTATTCAAGATTCCTTTATACCTCATTCAAAAATCCTAAATCCAATCTTGGACAATCCTCATCAGACTCCATATACCCAAAATGCTGAAAATCCATCAGTGGTTTCAACACCTGACAAATTACTTTCGTGGAATTTTCAAGATCAACATCTATTAAACATTTTGCAGCAACAACAAGTACTTTCGTCCAATTTAACACAAGATCCTAATGTTTTAAATATGTTGCAACAACAATATCTCGCCCAAATGCATTCTCAGGCACCCATTCCCACTCAGCAGATGTCTTTGTTGAATAAATTGGTGTTGCTTAATCAGAAACAGAGACGGGAGGAAGAACACCAGCTATTAAGGCAACAGCAGTTACTCTCTCAGGGACTATCGGAGCATCAATCCAACCAGTTTTTTGGAGATCCTTCTTATGGTCGAGGACTCCCTTCTCTTCTGCCAATAGTAAATTCATTTACTGATCCTTCTCAGATTCAGCTATCATTGGAGATGCTTCGAAATGGTTCACAACTTCCTGTTGTAAACATGTCAGGTGAGTATGTTAACTCCGTTAGTAACATGCCTTTGCAAGTTACCCATGATGGAACTTTTAGTGTTAATCCGGAAGATTCGTCTCCTCCACTTCCAGATCAAATACTTGGTACAATGACCCAGCAGAGGGGTATGAGTGCTGCTCATGCAGGTCAGGTGAATGATATGCTGGTGGGACCAAAAATTGTTGAGAACTCAAATTTACCAAAGCTGATGAGCAGATCAACCCAGGATGCTGGTATTTTGGAGAAGCATGTTTCTACTTCTGAAACTAATATTCCAAAAATTGTAGAGAAAGATGCAGAACAAACTAGTGATATTTACAGATCTCTATCGAGTTTGACCTCCAAGACTAGTGTAGAGTCTGAACTTCTTGAGAGTGCTGAAGTGCTTGGTTGTTTATCTTTAGAAGGAAAGAGTGAAACTCTTGGTACTGAGACTGCATGTGAGACAGAGATGAAACTGAATGCTGCGTGTGAAAGCAAGAGGCTGAGAGGGATTTTAGGGAAAATGAACCTTCAAAGCAAGAAGCAGAAAAATTTGAATTACCTGAACGAAGAAAAGTTTCTGAAAAGAAATCGAAAAGGCAAAAATCTTCAAAGATACAACCCTCTTCTGATGAAGGGAAGGAAATAGGTAAAACCCCACAGCTTCCAAAGCACCCTGAAAGTGAAAAGCAGGAGTCTGGTGACTTGAAAGTGGAGTTAGACAAAGGTGCGGGACAAACACTACTTCCACATAAATTGGGAAATGAAAACAAAAAGATTGTGTCTTTGGAGGTTGTTGATTCTCAAAAAATTCAAAGTGCAGTGTCTGAAAACCTTTCAAGAAACCTCGACGAAGCAGTTGGAATAAGCAAGCAAGTACAGATTGGACAAAGAGCGTGGAAGCCTGCTCCTGGTTTCAAAGCTAAGTCATTATTAGAAATTCAGGAGGAAGAACAGAAACAGGCACAGACTGAAGCAGGAAATTGCTACTCCCATGAGTTTGTCTTCTTCTTGGACTGGAATCGTGCGCGATGTAGGAGACGCTCCAAAAGGCTCTGGGAGTCATGAAGCTTCTCTACATTCAAAGAATAAGAAAACTCAGTTACATGACCTTTTGGCTGAAGAAGTCCCTTTGAAGTCAAGGAAAGGAGATAATGAGGTTTCTGATTTTGTTTTGAGTTCATCTCCCTAATAGTATCATCCAAGCATTCAGAATCTATAGATGGTGCAACTTTGTTGAAGCTAAAGATACAAAAAAGAACCGCAAGAAGGCTGCAAAATCTAAGGGAGTTGGAACGAAGACCACGTCATCAGCTACTTCTGTTGATATTTCTACTGGATCAAGTCCAACAGAGAAAGTGAGAAGTTCTCGTCCAATTCAGCAGGAAAAGGAAGTTACACAAGCAATTCCATCAGGGCCTTCCTTGAGTGATTTTGTTTTGTGGAAAGGAGAGTCAGTAAACTCATCCCCTACTCCAGCATGGTCTACTGAGCCTGGGAAGGTTTCTAAAGCCACCTCTTTAAGAGAAATACAAAAGGAACAGGAAAGAAGGATCTCCTCCCAGTATCCCACCCAAATGCCCATAACCCAAAAGTCTCAGCCTACTCAAATTTCACACAATAATCCCCCTCAAAGGTCTCTTTCTGCATCATCTCCATCTAAGGCTGCATCTCCAATTCTCATCAACCCTCAACCATCTTTCAAGTAAAAAATTAAAGGGGATGGCGAATTGTTTTGGGGACCAATTGATCATTCGAAGCCAGAAAAGCAGTATGTTTTTTGCCTTTCTTTAACTTGCATTTGTTTTTCTTTAATTGTGCATGAACTACTTGAATGTTTCAAGGAACCTGAAAAAAGGAATGAAACAGGGAAAAAGAAAGTCAATGACGTAACTTGTAATTGCCGAGAGGAATTTTCTGAGATATATAGACAATCTTCTTTGAACAGGGTTGTTTTTCCGCAACCTGCAACTCAGAGTAGTTGGGAAACAAGAGCTACTCCAGGAAAAGGAACTTCAGTTGGATCGTTAAACAGACAAAGATCATTAACTGCCAAAGCTTCTGAGAGCTATATGTCTACCTCAACGGCTGTTCATTCATCCTCAAGAGGAAAAACAGATGCAAGGACGAAGCATTCAGGTCTGCCGTTGTTATTTGAGTAGTTCTGTATTCTTTTGGGATTTGCAATCTCTTATTTTCGATATCTTTTTTAAAATTTAAATCTCTGTAGAAATATTCAGGTCCGCTGTTGTTATTGGAGTGGTTCTGTATTCTATATTTACCTATATCTCTTCTAATATCTAAATGTTTGAGAAATAACTATTTACCTTGGTGTGCAGAAGCCATGGACTTTAGAAATTGGTGCGAGAGTGAATGTGTTCGGCTCATTGGGTCGAAGTCAAAAGGATACTGCAACTATCTTTTCTTTGACGAATCCTACTTTTACTCTTCTGTAGATACAAGCTTTCTTGAATTTTGCTTGAAGCAATCCAGAACAGAGGCTGAGTTACTTTTGACGGAGAACCTGGGATCATACGATCCTTGGATCGACTACAAAGAGTTGCTGTCATCAGAAGTTCTTGAAATAGCGTTTTGGAATCAGAATGATTGGAGTGGCAAAGACGTGAATTCTGAATATGCAAATTCAGGTGATGTGGATGGCCAATCCACCCCAAAGGGAGGAGGTAGAAAGAAGGCTAAGAAAGGGAAGAAGGTCAGTGCAGCTATTCTGGGACTTTCAAAGTCGTCAGTAACAGAATCATGATGGGCGAGATTCAGACCGTCGAAGATTAGGCCTCGGTATTCATGCTCTGTAAATACACATCTAGGGAGAATAGCTTGTAAATATGATTTCGAATGCTACGTGCACTACAGAATGGAGTTTGGATTTGGTCGCACTTAATGTCTGTTCCGGCCGACTAAATGTTATATATGTGCTCCAAGCTCCTTGTTATGGCTAAGCGTCTTCAGCTCAAGCTTTCATTCCTTTCAGTTCTGCAGGCCCAAACGTTTCTCTACTTTCCCGGATAATCGGCCGACTGTGGTGGTTTCGTAAAGCCTACGATATCAATTATCCAACTATTCCGGCGACATTCCCGTCAACGCCGGAAATTCTCTGGGTTGCCGCTGCAAATCGGCGTCGTGTGCTCTGTACTTCTCCAACAATCTCTGCTCGGAGAAATCGTGTATTTCTTGTAAAGACGTTGAAATGCACGTCTCTTCACTGAGCGTCGAAACCAGAACTCGCGGCGGAGGTGACGGCGGAGATGAACTGCTCTCCGGGTCGCGGTTAGCGGCGGAGAGAAATAAGGGCAGAAAGAATAATAACAAGAAGGAAGCGAGAGAAAACGCGTTGTCGTCGAGTAGCCATTGGTCAGTCGGGTCCGAAGGAGACAAAGAAAGCAGAAGAAGCTTTTCGAATGATTTCCCTTCGAATTAATCGACCCGGCAAAGCCGATGATCGAGAAACCGAACGGAGGGACATTGAGTAGCAAGAAGAAGATAAAAAACACCAAGAACCTCCAGGAACTAGACGTCTCCGGCGAAGAGAGGACGGCAACGGGGATGCGGCAGATGATGCCGTGGTCCGAGAACGAGAAGGTGAGGGAGAGCTACGTGACGGTGAAGAAGACTGATCGGCCATTCGAGGACTTCCAGAGGTCGATGCTGGAGATGATACTGGAAAAAAGAGATTCTTCGAGGGGAGGAGTTGGAGGAGCTTTTGCAGTGGTTCCTCGCACCGAACTCTCCGCAGTACCATGGGATGATTGTTAAAGCTTTTTCTGAGATTTGGGAAGTGTTGTTCTGTGATTCTCTGGTTCAAATGTGAGCTCGGAGCTGGCCATCCATGGCGGTCATCATTTTATACTGACACTGTTGCATTAATTAATCCCACGGCCCGTTTTCACTGGTTTGTTTTTACATCAATTGTGAAACCGAACCTGGCAGTTTCTGTCCGGGCTGCGACGCCGGTCTGGTTCAGCCAATTCCTCCTTGAAAGGTCTGATCTCGACATGTAGTTTGAACCATTTGGTTCTGCTGGGCTTAAGCCCATTTAGTGGACTATTAAATGCTTTCCTCCCACATTTGGCGGTAAAATTTTGAACCTGCGTCCAGATTCCGTTTGAATTATGATGATATGAGGTTGCGATTTCGCGCGCTCAGTAATGTGGAAGTTGAAATATTACCGCAAATTTGTTTCTCAGTTCTTCGATGGGCTCTGTGAATGGAATCCTAGTTGTTTTGGTTGATCGCCTGGGAGATTTGTGCTGGAGAGTGACTGCGAGTTTCAGCAATTATCTACTTCACGGATTGCGTTCCTGCTCATCCCTGAATGCAAGCTGAAGCGCTTGAAGAAATCAATCAAGGTTTCAGAAGATTCTGTTGGAGTTCCATTCCAATCCGACTCGCCTTAATTGACTACCTCGAAAGTCGCAGGGGAAGATCATGCAGTTTCCGTTGTCCTAGGTTGGAGCAATGTAATCATGGAAACGAAGGCTGGAGTTAGAATTTAGTTGTATTCTATTCTTGATGGCAATCATGCGGGAAGTATAGTCATGGCTATGAGGGCCTTGAACTTTCTTTACGAGATTGAGGATATTGATACTTACGGCTATGAGGAAAATATCGAGGATTAAGAGGATGATGACATCGGAACGAAAGTGAATCTGAAAACATAACAGCGAAAGAGATAAGCGTAAACTGAAGGATCCAGGAATTTCGATTAAGGTTAATCATACTTAGGATGCGGTCAAAAAAGGAGAACAAGAAAAAGGCAGATGAAGAAAAGGGCCACCAATGCAGTAGATCGTAGGAATTGTAATCATTGACTAGAAGTTAGGTCACTCTTTGAAAATTTGTGAGAGTAAACTAAAATAGACAAGTGATTCCAATTTATTTCTCATTCCGTCATGGCACTTGTTCAACTTAGATTCTCTCAGTTTCATTTTACAGGTAGAAAATAATGCAATGATAATCTCCTTGCAAATCCCGAAGGGCCTTACGAGGTCAGCCCCTGGTTTCTATTTTATTTCTGAAATTCTAATAGTAATTGAAGCTATTAAGCCGCTGCTTGTTTCTTTACGAGGTCAGAAAGTCTAGATGCATAGTTCAAGTCTATATCAGTGGGCTGTAATGTCTATTTATTCAGTTTGGTGAGAAAAGGAAACTAGAGCTCTCTAATAAGTAATACTTATCCTTTGGCTTCTTGTCTATAAGACAGTCATTTACTTGTACATCTTTTATTGGCAGCCGAGCTGCCATTGTAGACTATTGGAAAATAGTCTGTAATAATGACAATGATGATGATGACGACCTCATGAAGAGGATGGTGGTGGAACATGATTCAGATAAGGTTGGAAGTGAAGAGGCAGCGAAGCGATGAGTAGGAAGACGATTTAAAAAAACCCAAGATTATAGATTGCAATATCCCATGCCATAGGGTGGGCAAAATTATTTTTACAGCGGATAACATCAAATTCTAATTGCATAGCCCAGTTTTTATTTTCAGTTCTGAGTTGATCATAGATTATATTACTGCATGCTAAGTTTGCAACCTTTTCGAAATGCATTAAACTCTACTACTATTTGATGGTTTTGAATTGGTTAATTTTTTGCTTTATTTAAGAGCTCTTCTGTATGAATGAATTCATTGCCTCATTCACATTTACAACGAAAGCTGTATTCTGCTTCACCTCTGTGTATCTTAGAAAGTCTTCCAAAATATGTCTGCTATAATCAGAACGCTGATTTTTCAATTACGAGTTAGTAGCTTTGAATATTTCCTTGTGAAAGTGATTTTTTTTTATCATCTGGTATTCGTAAACTTCACAATTGACTTATTTGGCTACCCTGCAGGACCATCTCCAGGATGTGGGTACCAGTTGTCTACTCAATAAGGAGCTACACATGTTGTTTTCAACTTTTTTTGGTTCAATTGATTTTGATCTTCATTTGATATGGGTAATGTCTCGGTTAGTTTTTCTTGTTTTCAATGAATTGAAATTAGTGGTGTGTTTGACTCTCCCAACACAACTTGCTTAATATTCCTGATTTGTTGAAGGTTGTAAAAGACATTGCCTGTGATAGTATTTAGGAACCCACATAGAAAACATCACACTCTTGCAATTTCAATCCATTTTGTTGTGATTTATCGGGACGGGAGCTTTGATGGAAGATAACAAGAAAATTTGTTAAGAATGTTTTGAAATATTCGGTTCCATTTTCAGTTTTCAGGATTTTATAATAATCTAAAATTGATTTTTGATTTAAGAAGTAGAAATTTTGGAATGTTTCCTCTGATTTCTCAAAGATAATGAGCCACTTTCTTAGAACTAGAAGCAGTCAATGTGTGTACTCATTGAAGGCATTGTCAAATGATTACGAAATAATAAATAATGTACAAAAAAAATAGCAACTCTCTGAAAAAGCATACGGAGAGAAAAATCCCTCCCCTCTCTAGACTAATTGAATGTGTTTTTAGTTTCATTTGCTTAGCTTCTAGCTCCTAGATTGTGAATGATGACCCAGGGCATCAATAGCTTTTAATTAGATGGCAATTGTATTTGGGTAGTGTATTTACATTTTAGTGTACTTGGTTGTAGAACTTCTCTCTTGTTTCCCTTGCGTATATCATCAATTTAATATCTGCCAAATTCAGTGGTTATTCAGATATATCTGTTTTGCTAGACATTATACATTTAGAAGTATTTCAGCCTTAGGACCAGCAACGTTCCTCTAGAAACTTTTACTCAGATTAGGCTAAGTTCAACTTACATTATTAGATTTAGAAGTAGAATATTTAGATAAAAGAGAATACTTTTGAGCTTATTCCCACTTTTGATTTTACCCCCAATGAGTTGATACTAATTGATCCATGCGGTTCGCAGGCTGACCCCAGAAAAAGCAAGGATGACAAAAAGTGTTTATAGTGTTGTAGGGATGCCTTCCAATCTGGCCCCGTTTCTCTAAAGCATGTGATCAATAATCAACCTTTTCATCATTTCTCCTCTTTTCTTTTTGACATTGAGCTTACCCTTCAACCTTGGACAGCCTACAACTCCAAAACAAACCTCATAATCATGTCTAGACAGAGTTCGGGTTGGCCTCATTTTTTTTCCAAATTTTATCTTATTCCAAGATACCAAAACTGGCCGTATTTTGGTGAATTTTGAAGGTCAATCCTTGTATGATTTGTTCTTGCATACTCCACTTTCTAACTTTTCATTCTTCTGTCTCGTTTAAGATTTTCACCTACTGGGCTACACTCAAAGTGATGATTCTAGCTGTACTGTACGCTCGTTTCCCTTTCTACAAATAATAAGTTGGAAACGAAGCGATCGAGGCCGTCCATTCTAAAGCCATCGCGTGCATCTTCTCATTTGGCCCCCACCCGAAAGAATCGAGTCTGAGCCCTGTATCATCAAAGTGGGCGCCAGTTGAGTTGAGGTTAGTAAATGACTGAAATACCCTTTTCGAGCTGTCCATGTTGGGGCATAGCTCTGCTCACAAAGAGACAAAAAAGTATCTTTACCCTCTAGAGAAAAGAACAAATACTAGGCTGAGGTCGGAACCACTGGTTTCAAATGAAACTCTCACACTGTGATTTTGATCAATATTCAACTGCAGCAGCATCGTGGATCATGAGGTGGGTGCAGGGAATCGGAGCTTGGAGCTGGGAGGGAAAGGACACGAGCACGTGTCTTCGTGCTGTTTTGGCTTCAGCGACCTTTGTCTCTCGTTGCCACTGTCACGTACAGGTAGTTACCCATCGCCGCTCTTGTTCTAAAATGTCCTTTGGTTCTTCCACTGTGACATTATTAACCAAATTGCTTGTCGGTTTCTCTCTTTCAAAAACAAAACATCTCATTTCCAGCTAAAACTGAGGCTACTCATTTGGCTTTGTGAACATATTGAAATAAATCAGCAAAATGATGTTATTTAGCCATGGGTGAATCTTAGTTTAATTACAACTTTAAATTTTAATTTACTAATTTCAAATAATTATTTCTATTAGAAATAAGAGCATGTGGGGGTACTTTTGTCTACAGAGATGTGTATATAATAAATGCTACACTACACGACAAGCACCGCCCAGTCCCGGTTCTCCCCGACATATTTTATCTGCCAGCAGATGCTGACACGTGTACGTTCTGGATTTCATCAGCGGACGGAAATACTAGCAACGAGTTGGAAAAGGAATTAGCCATTTTCTCCAACCCCGGTAAGAACTAGACAGACCATAATTAAATCAGCGCCGCTTGTTTGTATTTTTTGATTATTGTTTTCTCTTCTTTCAACACCTCTCTCTCTCTCTCTCTCTAAACAAATGTAATATTAGGACCTGAGGCTGAGGATGACGACGCCGCTTGAAGAAGGGACCTGGTTTGCCGGCCACGTCCTCGATTTGGTGTCCAAATAGGTTAGAATTTAAGGGTGCATGCATTCTACAACAATTTTAGATAAGTCGTAGAAGTGAATTTTTTTTCTTTTCTGCGAATTTTGAGATTTGGATGCGGATTCTAAAGATTGAGATACTGGGTGAAGAGTCCTGGAAACAATGGCGGAAGTAGAGAATTCTTCGTCGATTGCACTTTCTACGGCTTCTGCTGAAGCTGGGGTGTCTTCTTCAGGGTTTCAAATGGAGCCTGTGTCGGAGATTCCAACGAAGAAGAAGCGAAACCTCCCAGGAATGCCAGGTGAAAAATTAAGACCTTCATGATTGAATCTCTCAGAGTAAACTGTATGAATGTGAAATTTTCAGATCCGGATGCGGAGGTGATTGCTTTGTCTCCAAAAACACTGATGGCGACCAACCGGTTCGTGTGCCAGATCTGCAACAAAGGTTTTCAGCGGGACCAGAATCTGCAACTTCATCGGAGAGGCCACAACTTGTCGTGGAAGCTCCGGCAGCGGACGAGCAAAGAGGTTCGGAAGAGAGTATACGTATGCCCGGAGGCTTCATGCGTTCACCACAACCCGACCAGAGCCCTCGGCGATCTCACCGGAATAAAGAAGCATTTCTGCCGGAAGCACGGCGAGAAGAAGTGGAAGTGCGAGCGATGCTCGAAGAAATACGCCGTACAGTCCGATTGGAAGGCGCACATGAAAATTTGCGGGACACGAGAGTATAAATGCGATTGTGGCACTCTATTTTCTAGGTCTCCATCACTGTCCCCTCTTCGTCGTCTTCGAAAAATTATTCAATCTTTTTCTGCAAACTTCACTGATTTCTTCGTGTCTCTGAAAATCAGGAGGGACAGCTTCATCACCCACAGAGCTTTCTGCGATGCTTTAGCGGATGAAAGTTCTCAAGCCCATCAAACCCTAGCCATCTCCAACGTAGACGGAAAAGGAAACGATTCTTCTGTAAAAATGATTGTGGCTTCACCTCCTCCGCCGCCGGTAACGCCGTCTAACACGGTTGTTTCTCCGGCTTTGTCCATTCAAAGTTCTGGTAAGCTTCGTCTCCATAACTAGGTTTACGATGTTGAATGCAACCCAATTAAAATATATAAACTGGTTTTATTTTCCAACTGCCTGCATGGATGACAACCAAGCTCTTGAATCAAGGTGAAAAGGATGCCATTATTAGGGAAACTCCTCTCTTGCTTCTGCTTTCTTTTCTAGTTCAAGCCTTAGAACACAAGCATGCGAGCTTGTAGCAATGATTCGAGAAAGTTTCCTTTGAAAAAAAGTTGTCTTTTTTTCTTCTTCAGTGCAATGGGAACCTTTTTCTCCCAACTTTTTTTTTTATTCTTACATTATTGTTCCTCTTGGATTGATTGTTCTTGTTTGAATCGCAGAGTTGCCGGAGAACCCAATCGGAGTGTCGCCGTCGGCTCTGAACTCGACCGCCATTAATAATCCTATTTCAAGCGACAACTGCAGTAGTGTATTTGCATCTACCTCGACAGCTTCGATCTCTAAACAAACGAGGACTTCCCTTCCTCCTTCGTTCTCAACTCTAGTCTCCACCTTTACCGGCTCCGATATGACTCCTAATATTCCGGCAATGGCCGTTGAATCGCCCTCACTTTCTCTTGCCTCCTCTCTCTATCTCCCGACCAATAGCTTCTCTCTCTACGCTTCTTCCGAACTAGACCACCGTCCTTTCACCCCGACTGTTCAGCCGCCGGCCATGTCCGCAACGGCTTTGCTTCAAAAGGCAGCGCAGATGGGCGCCGCCGCATCTAGCTCCTCGTTGCTTCGTAGATTTGGGTTAGCAATGTCATCTCCCTCAGCTCAAGAAACTATTTCGAATCCCCATTGGAGTGGTAATACAAAGCTCGAGAGCAGCAGTGGTGGCTTTTTATCAGCTGGGTTGGGGCTAGGAATGACATCTCCAGCTTCTGGTTTAAACGATCCAACGATGATTTCGTCGTCTTCATTCGGCAATCAGTTAATGACACGCGATCTTCTAGGGCTCGGCGTCGGAGAAACTTCGGCTTCCACCAGTGGACTCTCGGCGCTGCTCACTTCCTTTACCAATGGCTTTGAAGTTGCCGCCGCTGCCACTTACGGAGGAGGAAGCGGTGGAGGAGCTGCGTCTGGAAGCCAAGAGGACCCACTTCGCCCTAATCCGCCATAATTGAGTAATCTTCGCCTGCTCGCTTGTTATATTATATACATATAATGTTGGTTAAAGAGAAAAGTTCTTTTCGAACTTAGAACGAAGACAGCCATTTTTTGTTGGAATTTGGAACAATGGAAGTCGAGAATTTCTCGTGCTGTTGTAGGTTACACGCTACACGTACATATATATACATCTTCTAGGTTTAGTTATTAGTCATGCGGGTGGTCTTTTTTGGTCAATGGAGTCCGACCACCTGGAAGTTGCCGAATCTGAGAAAGAGAGTTCCTGGTGCTCTTATTTTGACTACAGTTTTGATGCGAAAAAGAGTTAATGGAGATGGGTTTTGGTCAACGAGGTGAGGTGATCAATCAGACTGCCAATAAATGTGATGAGTTGGACACTGAACTGTGGGGCCCTCTTCTCTTTTATTGTGGATGGTGGGCCCCTTTCTTCTTCCTCTTCTCTTTCATTAAGAAACTAAAGGCTTTAATCTGGCCCACCAATCTTACCCTCGTAGAATACTAGAATTGAGATACACTGATTGATTAGTAGATGTCATTTGTTAATTACTAATTACGGCTGTCCAAATGAACTTTATCATCACTTCAGCCAGCAGCACTGAAACTTGGTCGATCCCCTCTCAAACTTTCTCTATGCATCTTCTTCTTCCTCTGCTCGGTCTTCCCATAATCATCATCCTCCGAGTCTGCGGGTGGAACCAGCTTCCGACCGGCGATAACTTGAGCGATATTGAGATTGTAAGTTGATTCTTCATCTATCAATGTCAGAAATGTTCGATCAAATTCCATTATTTCTGTTTACCAGTTGACGATGATCATCGACGAAACTCTCCGGCTCTATCCTCCTGCTGTGTGGATGACGAGGAACGTAACCAAAGCCGTTAAGCTCAGCAGCCTTGACATTCCGGCAAACACGCAACTGAATCTTCTTCTGACGGCGACGCATCACGATCCGGACATCTGGGGCGAAGACGCTAATGAATTCAAGCCTCCGCGATTCAAAGAACACGTAGCCATGTTTCTGCCGTTCTCTCTGGGTCCGAGAATCTGCGTGGGTCAGCACTCGGCCATGGCCGAAGCGAAAGTTGTTTTGGCGATGATCGTTCAACGATATTCGTTCGGGGCTCAAATTCTGTTCCGGAGGATAAACAGTGGACCACTGGACAGCTCGTACGGTCAATGAAAATCCTCGTCGTTGACCAATAATTATAAAATTTTAGGGCCGCCGAATAAATAACCATAAGTATAAGGAGGCATTGGTAATTAATTATTATTTTGGGGTCGATGATTACTGACTACTTACTGGTCAGGCTGTTTTAGCAGTTAGTAAAAACGTTTTACAGAAACGTCTGGAAGGACCGTTGCCTGAACTGTCCTCAAGAACCAAAGCAATGGGCTTGGGATTTGGGAAAATAGTTGCCCTAATTTTTGGATTAAGAATGCAATTAGGGGAATGGATTAGTGATCAGTGATTACTTGTTCAGATTCCAGGCGTCGGGGTTTTGTTGGTCTTAGCCTCCAGCGAAGAATCTCGACTGTCTCCGTTTACCCTTCCAGTCAGCGGCTACTAAAATTATTCATGAGAGTTTGATGAAGAAACGGACACGTTCCTATCTGCTACCCTGTTTGGATTTGGAGGAGGAGCGAGCTGGTTTTGTTGTTTAACTCTGTAATTTTCGTCTCTGCGCTTGGACTGTTGGAGTGTTTGAAAGTTAGTTCGCTGTTCGGGTGGTTGTTTTATTGACCTCTGCTTATCAGCTTCGTCATTTATGGTTTTTCTGTGAATCGGATTCTGATTGCCCAAGAAAGGTGACCTTTGCTGTTGTTATTTTTTCCCTTTTTGTTGGTTGCACTCTAATTTCCTTAATTATGCGCCTGGTCGCAAACGTATCTTCATGAATATACTCTTTTTTTCATTTTTGCTGATAACTCGATCTATTCCTTATGTGGAAAGCCTTCTTTAAATTTTTTTAAACTATGTCAATTGTCAGGTGTAATTTGGCGCTTGAGCTGAAGCTCAATTTACGAATCTGTGGATAAATTTGTTGGGAGGAATGAAATTTTTTTCTCTGGATAGACGTTGCTTTAGTCTTCTGTGCAATAAGAGGATTGAAGCGAAACCCTTTTCTTTAAGGGGCTAAAATGCCACCAAATTACTTATCAAGACTGAGGATTGCAGCTCAAAAATCATATCTAGAACGGGAAAGAGTGATACAGGATTTTGTGGAAGTGCTACGTAATAGGTTGTCTTTTGGAAATAACAAAGACTTTCATTCTTCATCATCTTCATCATTGGCTGAGTTTCATGTATGTTTACGACCTAGCACTGTTATTACTGCAAGATTGGACGCAGTTGATTGGAGGAGGAAAAAAGTTTCTCTTATTGGAGCACTTTCTCACACGGTTTCCGTTCCATCCATCTCAGGACCTGTCTTTCGAATATGTGGTTATCATGTTGACTGTGCTCTGGGGGAACACAAACAATCTTCAGTTGGAAAGAAGCTTGAGCTTGAAATGGCCACTTGTGGATCAAGGGCTTCGTTTGGTGAATGTGTCATCACTAATTTTTTTTCCAATCACAAGAAGTTACCAGCATCAAAAAGGAGTCCGTGTATATATTATGAGAGCATAAAATTTGAGAATTGTATAAGAGTTAGCATGCAATTGAAAAATGGAGATCAGAATAATAGTTCTGTTATTTATGGATATTTTGCATCTAAAGTTGCAAAAAGATTATGGAACTCTTACCTACAGACAAGCTCATGTGCAAAATATGTGCATAGCTCACCATCTTTATCCTCTTCTGCTGGAACTGCTTCTGATAAGTCGCCTGATAACTCTGCTTGTTTGGAACAGAATACAAAAACGGCCAATGCCTCTGAACAGTATGTTCTTTGAGACAGCTTAGTTTTGTTATCTTCATTTCTAATTTTTACCTTCGTCGATGGATAATTATTGATTCTAAATTGAGCTGCCAAATTATGTTCAATTTGCTTATTGTAACGAATAGAATTTTATTGGCTTGAACGATAGTGGATCACTTGTGGTGTGCCATGAACTGAAATCTCCTAACATTTGTTTCATAGAAAGATCATTACTGAACTAACCATAAGCAATGGTGTGATTTCTAGGCCTTTTTAGAGATAGCTATTGCTGAAATTCTTTCATCATTTGGATCCTGCATTCAACAATATCTTAGTGCTATTGGTTTTGTATGGCTAAAGTTATGATCTTATTGTAGTTCCATATCAGGGTTAATTTCATTCATTCAAATTTTAGTTCATACTTCCCCTGAAAAGTATGTCTGCATTTATTTATTTATTTATTGCAAATTACGAGGCAAATGATATTATTTCATCTGCATAACGATGATCACAGGGGGTGTCCATCAGTAAAAAGCTACCTTCCCCACCCGGATAAAGAGGAGACTGGTGGTGAGGATGCTCATTTCATTTGTGTCGATGAACATGCTATAGGGGTAGCTGATGGTGTTGGTGGATGGGCTGATTTCGGCGTAGATGCTGGACAGTATTCTCGTGAGCTTATGAGTAACTCAGTCATTGCTATTCAGGACGAGCCAAATGGTTCAATTGACCCAGCCAGGGTCTTGGAGAAAGCTCACTTAAGTACCAAAGCCAAAGGCTCCTCAACAGCTTGCATCGTTGCTCTCACAGATCAGGTATTGTACCCTTGATGGAGTAAATTTTAGCTTTTCTCCTCAAAAGAAATTAATTTTATTTTTTAGTTATTAATACAAATTAAGAGTTGGATTTTGTATAGTCATTCATGCACTGTCGAAGTTCGTTACAAATTCAGTGTTTAAATATGACCATAGACATGATTTGGAAGATTTACTCTACTGATTAAAAATTCGGCAGGGTCTTCATGCAATCAATTTAGGGGACAGTGGTTTCATGGTGGTGAGAGATGGATCCACTGTTTTCCGATCTCCTGTCCAGCAACATGACTTTAACTTCACCTATCAGCTGGAGAGTGGGTATAATGGGGACTCACCTAGTTCTGGTCAGGTAATTTCCAAACATCGATGGTTTTTATGCACGAATATCTCCACCATAATCTGCAGCCTTCTAGGCCTTGTCCACCATCAATGGTTTCTTTTTTTTTTCTGGGCTGATTAAAGTGTTTAACCAGTCTAAAAATCATCCTTTGTTGTAGGTTTTTACGGTCTCTGTAGCACCCGGTAATGTCATCATTGCAGGAACCGATGGATTGTTCGACAATTTATACAATAATGAGATAACAGCTGTGGTGGTGAATGCTGTCAGAGCCGGGTTGGGATGCCAGGTAACTGCTCAGAAACTGGCCGCTCTGGCCCGGCAAAGGGCTCTAGATAAGAACCGACAGACTCCATTTTCGACAGCCGCTCAAGAGGCTGGGTTCCGCTACCATGGAGGTAAACTCGACGACATTACGGTAGTTGTCTCCTATATTACAAGCTGTGATGACAAATGAAATGACTGACTGTATATATTACGGATGCTGGACTTTACATAGTCTTGATATAAGTAATTTTATTAATATTCATATTTTTAATATTTATATGATTTATTATAATTTTTCTAAACATTAAAAAATAAAAAATAAAAGACTAGTTTTGGGTAAAAAGCTTAAAATTCAGGTTTGAGTTTTAAAAAAAATAAAATTTAGACTCTTTGAACATTCGATACGGGCGATCTGATACTACATCAGACACATTTTGCGTTTGTATCGAACACAATGATCTTTATTCAGACGTAGTAAATTTCCATTGGACGCATCTTGTGTCCGATAAAGATGCATAGTGCCTTTAAACTCTAAAAAAATTTATAAATTAAATTATTTTTGTATTAAAAATTGTACTTTTGAAAAACAGTAACAAATTATAAGATGTGCATTTGAAAATTTTATATCTGATATGATGGTTAGTAGTTTGAGCAACTGGTGTCTAGATATGACGAAAAACGCTGACAAAATATAAGAAAATTAAGTAAATATGAATTATGGACATGAACCTAATAATTATGTGTTTTATTTTTAATTGTTTGATAATATATATATGACATAAAGATTATGGGCAAATACAATACAACGACTTTGAAAGTGTCATGTATGGCCAATTTGGGAAGTTCATTAAATCAACTGTCCCGTTCTTCAGACAGACAACCCGACACAGAGAGCTGTAGAAAGTGGTGGGATGCATTCAACGGTGGGAATCACAAAAACTGGTATTTTCCAAGACAATATGATTAAATAATGGAAGGTTGATGGGTGATGGCGACGGCGATCTCCGTGAACCAGAAGAGTTGCCGGTCGATAATGGTTTGTTTTTGTTTTCTTCGTTTGGAATTTTCTTGCTTTCCATCTTATCCACAAGACCCAGATGGCCAGATCTTCTGTACCTGCTTTTTTGTGGCTCCAAAGCCTTACTGCCTTCTCCACCATTGTCGTGTTTCTTCGTGCTTTCCATTTCACCAACTTTTTCTTCTCCATTTCTGCTTCCAACTCCGGGCTCTTCGATTCCTGCCAAAGAAGTTTCAGAGTGTGGTGTTTCCATGGAGAAATCCGTGTTTTCGAGTTGATTTATTCGACTGGTTTTGTCGAAAATGGAGAAATATTCGCGAAGGGCGAGTGTTCTTCTCGGTTTGAGTTCTCAAATTCCATTCCCGGCTTCGCCCAAATCCGTCGACAGAAATTCCGACATTGATTTCAACGATGTATTCGGCGGGCCCCCGAGGAGACGATCGTCCATTGGCGAGAGACGGTATAGCTTCAACGAACGAGCAGATTCGTTTGCGTCGAAACAAGGCGATGAACCAGTCGTTGGTCGGAATCCGTGGACTGGTTTGAGCGAGAAGCCTGTGTTTGGCGAAGAACCTGCGTATGGAAGACAACATCCGGGTAATGGTTTCTTCGACGACGTATTCAAAGGGGAGGATTATTGTGCTTCTTCTCCGAAAATGCACGATCGTGAACCCTTTTCCCCCATATTCTCGAGGATTTCGAGCCCTATTATGCCTTTGCCGCCCATGGCTGAGACCCTCGGAAGTCCGTCTCCACCTGCACGATCTAGGTTCCTAATTTTTCTCTACCCCTCACCATTTTGATTTTCTGGATATCATGTTTGCAAGGATAGAGAGAATGAAATCGATTCAATACTCTTATAATGGTTGTAATCAACAGCTTTCTGCGACGAAGATTTCTGTGTTTGTTTTTTCTTCTTTCTGTATTTGACTTGATCTCCTTCATTTCCCAGCTTACCTGCTAGAGTTCTCCGAGGAATAGACTTTTCTTCCTTCAGTTTGGCTGCTCGCAGCTCCAACAAATTCAACGATTCTGCAACCGAGGGAGGAAATCCATCATATTCTCCCTCACTGTCTAGATTCTCGAGCCTGTCAAGCCAAGCTCAGGAGGACATAAGACACGACATTCAGTCATTTTATCGGACCAGTCTGTCATCCCAGGAGTTGAATCCCAGCAGGGACAGGGACGATCGATCTGAAGGAACAAACACTGGAGACAGTTCGGAGAAATCTATGAATGGTCCAGAGGATTCAACCAATGGTAGCCAGCTTCAGTTCCATTTTTCAATCTATAAGTGGGCTAACAAGGAGGTTCCTTCAACAATGCCACCGACGAGAATGAATTCATCTAGATCCAAAGAATCTCCTAAAACTAAGAAAAGCTCGAGTTCTAATGGAACAAAGACAGCCGAGAAGAATGGTAGGGAATCGCCGACATCAACTCTGCGTAGCAATTTCGATCATCCCTCCAACAATCGTATATTCACGAGTCCCCAGTCTTTCAAATTAGGACATGGAAAAGAAGAACGTGATTTTGGTTTGGAGCAGAAAGATCAACCAACGAAAGAACCGTCTAAGATCATCGAGGAACCATGTCTTTTCAACCAAGAACATTCATCAACATCTGAGATCTCTAAACAGAAAAAGAAAGGCACTTCTGGAACAGGGATTGAAGTTGGTGATTCAACCAGAATCGACGAGAATTTGAAGAACATCGTTTCAAATGTTATGATCGACGTATGATATGGTTTAGATGATTAATTCTGAAAATTATTTGCTGGCATTTTTTGGTGATTTCGAAATGTCAAATTTGCATCTTGATAGGTGGATGAGCTTATCAAACAGCCATCAACAGAACTACCTGCCGACAAGACTAACATCGATCGGATCAACACTATATTTTCCGAACAAAACAGCCTCCCGATAAGTGGCGGTAAGATCGTCTTCAATGTAGTACAAGATTTGAGCTATAAACCTTCATAATATATAAAGTATGTAATGTTTTTCTTTTCAATTTCAGAATCTATTCCAGAAGATTCAAATTTCACAGTCATTGATGTTGATCTGGCCTTCCAGGAAGATTTTCTGGTATGCTTGTAGATGGATGAATCTTTTAATCTTAATTTGCAAAATAGTGGGTAGAAATTCAAATGAAGTGACTGTAACTTCCATTTGACAGATAAAAGAACTGCCCCAAGATGAGCTTAAACAATCACAAATGCAGAATGATCGCGAAGAACGAAAAGTAAGGCAGCACATACGAATCAATCCGAGTGCACACATATTTTGCTACAAATTTTATACTTAAAACAATGTTCGGAATATTTTCATAATTCAGGAAATCGATGCTAAAATACGACAATGGTCCAGAGGAAAAGAAGGGAATATTCGATCACTGTTATCAACCCTGCAATATGTATGCTATGTTTATACTTTGTACTTACAATAGGCTTAATAATGTGCTTCATTAGAGCTCTCATGGACTAACCTCGGGTCTTGACAGGTTCTTTGGCCGGAGAGCGGGTGGAGACCGGTCCCACTTGTTGACATCATCGACGGGAATGCAGTTAAACGATCGTATCAAAGAGCTCTACTTTGTTTACACCCTGACAAGCTTCAGCAGAGGGGCGTTACATCCCGGCAAAAATACACTGCAGAAAAAGTCTTTGATATCTTGCAGGTAATTAATATTGCATATATGTAGTATGTTCGATGATTTCTATGTAAAAAGATATAGCAGGCCTGTTTTTGAGACCAGATGAAGGTCTGAGAAAAGAAAAAGACAGGAAAACAGCCTTCAAATGCTTGAAATTACATTAATGTGTTTTTTCGGCCTAAGTGCTGTCTTTAACTCAGGTTAACATCAGAAAATCTGGGGTTGGTTACTCTTTGAATGCAGGATGCGTGGAGTCTTTTCAGCTCAGTTGGTCTATTATGAAAATCCAAATCAGCTTCGTGAAGATCAACAGATTGTGTTTTTTAGTGTGCATATATGAAATGAAATCTCATTTTCAGAGTGTTCTTCGCCATTTTACATGCAGTAAAAAGGGATTTTTGAGAAACTTTCAGGGTTTGTCAAATTAAGGATTTGTGATTTGCTGTTCTATGACCCTTCTTCTGCTTGTTTTACTGGTTTTAAACATGGAATTGGTATGCTGACTCCAAGCAAACATACACTGGTCCTGAATTCAAATGTTTGAATGTGCCCAAAAACATCATGTTAAT
Source organism: Begonia fuchsioides (assembly GCA_003255005.1). Lineage (NCBI taxonomy): Eukaryota > Viridiplantae > Streptophyta > Magnoliopsida > Cucurbitales > Begoniaceae > Begonia > Begonia fuchsioides. The sequence goes on from QAOC01021678.1 coordinate 393,525, forward strand.
ATATGATTGGTGGGTAACTAGACTTGTAATTGAATAGGTTATTCTAGCACACAGAAAATAATGGGACTCCTAAGAATGGAAGTATATTCAATGTGCAGATGCCTGTAAAATGAACATGGAAGTTGTCGGGTGATGACATTAAAAACTCAGAACAGCTTCAATGGCCCACGACCGAAAACATTTTGGTTGTATTATGCAGTCAGTGGGGCCAAATGCATGAACTTTACTGCCTAAGTATTGGAAAGAATTCAAGTTGAGAGTAACATTGTCACGTTCAAAAAGACAAATAGATGAACATAGATCACGTTCTAATTGATCTAATTAACAGAATAGTACTAAGCCATCTCATATATAGATGATAATCATGTTTCCAATCAGGCAGATACAACACATTATCTACAAAATAATGCCATTTGAGGAGATCTAATCCAATTCAGCTGGGAATATCTAATCATGGAGTAAAACAAAATGGCTTTTTTGTAAGAAATGATCAGCAGATTTCCACATATCATATCACTTCCAATTGAAAACTTGAACCATGTAAATATCGTCTAACCTAGATTTGAGTCTTACTGCTACCAAGAGTGAGCTCCAAATCGTCGAATCTTACCTCGTGAATTCTCTCACCTTCCCATGCTTTCACCTTTGAGCCAGAAAATTCGAACTCACTGACTCTTCCCTTTTCTTGGATTGAAAGATTGGGCTGAGCTTGTTGGGTTACAGGTTTGATTAGGTTAAAAGTTGGGGAGGTAGGGATTGCAGATGCATAGGCTGCATAAGCTTGGAAGCTCACCCACTGGCCTGAATCAACTGTCGAAGAATCATTGCTTTCAGGAACAGTGGCGGGTGTAAAACATTGCCGGCGAGGACTAGCTGGCGCAGAAGCAGCAAAGAAAGGGAGATTCAATGAGACAATGGATTCTTTGGCCATGGCATCCCAACAGGGTATTGGCTTCTGATTTCTTGAGGTTGGGGAAGAGACTGGAGGAGTCACTGGTGCACTATTTGAGATACGGAGAGGAGGAAGAGACATGGGAATAGCTTGATGAAGATACGGAATGAAATTTGATGTGTTATTGGGATCAAATCTAGATGGACTTGGGAAGGAAGATGAGTAGGGACTGACTTGGTAAGAAGGAATTGGACTAGGATGAGATGAAGATAAAGGACTAGGAAAAGTTGAAGTCAGAGGGCTAGGATTTTGAGAGGAGTAAGGAGTGATATTGGTGGAGGTACCTGCAATCTCAGTTGGCGGAATCTTGAATCCCTGAAAAACCATTCCCAATCCAAAGGAAACATATTTACAGAAAACAAAATAACAGAGATATCTATTCAGTGCCTTACTAGCCGAATAACACTTTCAAACTCTATTCTAGAACAGTTTTCTGATCTAATAGGCAGACAACAACGGACATTTCATCAAGGATCAAAATTTCTCGGGAATCAAAAACTGGCGATCCTACCAGCACGAGATGAAAGGTTATAGAAGAATCATTAAAACAGTTAAAAGAAAAGAGGAAGCAGAAGTTCCTAATGAGTCAGAGAAACGGTAATAGAGTTGAAGATGGAGTACCTGGCGATAGGTTGTACCGTCGTCTTCCACAATCCATCCAGCTTCTACACACAGAGCTTTGAGAACCTCATTATTATCACAGTGCTTCGGCAAATTGTAGTTCCCTTGAGCTCGAAGCCCAGCGTATATCTTCGCGGCTATAGCTCTCCTCCTCCGCTCCCTCCTTCGGTTGTTCTCTCTCTCCCTCCACGACGGCTTCCTCCTACTCGTCGTGGCAGAAGTCGCCCCGTCTGACGTCATTTCGCGGTCACTAACCCGGCGAGATCGCTGAACTTCCCTCTCCGATAGAATTAGATAGATGTTCACGAGGGGAAAGCTGGCCTTCCTCGCTGTTTGTGTAAACGAATCTCTCTAAGCCAGAGACTACAATGTTGGGAAATATTCACGTGTTTATGACTACACGAAGATGCCGCTAGTCGTTACCAGTTTTCGCGCGTTTGATAAAAAATCTGCATCATCAGACGGTGGAGGTGGGGCGTGAACTTTCACTGTAACTGTCTCTCATCTCATGGCCAAATCATGACGAAAGTGGGGCCCAGCCGTTTTCGTGGGACCCATCGAACCTTATTCACCTCCTGCTCCAACAACTACGTGCAAGACTCGATCGTCGTCGCAAGTGTGCTATTCTCCATTTTACCCTTTGGGCTCACTTGAATTAATTAATTTACATATTCCAAAAAATCAACCTTTAAATTAAAAAAATTTCAATATTTAAAAGGAGAAGTAGCCACGTGTAACTACAAAAGCTTTGGCGGGATTAAAAGTTAAAACATTAATTTTAGATTTGTTTTTTGTATTATTCACTTTTATTATAATTATCATTAATTAAATTAAAATATATTTTTATATTATAATGAAAATAATTAGGTATAATATTTATTAGTATAAAAAAATAAAATTATTATAAAATAATAAATTATAAATTAAATTATTGTGGTGGAGGATGGAGGTGGATGTGTCCAAGGAGTACGACTCCTTGGTCTCCGACTTAGCCATCATCACACATGCTCCCTCACCTTCAGTCATATTTATTTTCATAACTTTCTATATCAAAGTACCAAATTACCCTCTAAAGTTCAAAAGAAATTGGCGACAGCCAACGTTGTTGACTCCGAAAAAAGGGTAAAGCTTTGTCCTTGTAAAAAATCTGTTTTTATTTTATTTTATTTATTTATTTCTCAGCTAATCACTTGCGTGTCACTCGAAATAAATAATTTTAGATTTTTTGAGAAAAAAACGAAACGGTCTGGGTCCGATACGGCCATCATGCCGTGACTTCAGGTCTATCCATATCCACGTGGTCCAATCCTATTGGCCTGTTTTGGGTCGTCGGGATTCATAGCAAGGCACCAACAAAGAGTACCAGTCACTGTCGCTCTCTCCCTCGGTTTTTTTTCTCTCCTGTGTTTTTTGTTTCTCTCAGCAAATNTTACATATATATTTTGTTTTGGATTCTACTCGGGTTTTTACTTGATTCTGATTTGATGAACTTAAAAAATGCCGTTCTTTTAATTTGAAACATTTTTTCACAATTTTTTTGTATGATGGTTCATTCAAAAATTTTTTCAATGTTTTCTGTCCAAGATCAATAGGTGTGTTCGTAGCTTTTAGAATTTAGAGACCGATTAGTTAAATTACGGGTAATATAGAAAATTGAACACAAGGATCTGATTTATTGATTGCTTGGTTGTCTATTATAAGGTTCTTTCTCCTCGTTGAGCTTTAGTTAATGTCTTTTATGGGAGGAATCTGATGTGTTTGGTAATTTGTTTATAAATTGGAGATTATGAACTCATATTTGCTTGTCGATTGGCCCTTTTTCTCAAGATTTTGGTTACTTTTCTTATTTCCAAATTGAAAATTAATCATCAAATTGAGAATTCTCAGCCATTATTGAATCACTCGTTGTATGATCTCTGAGTTAGGCTGCTTTGTATGCAGGTTCTTACAAATGGAATAGAGGTCAAGCTACAGAGAAATGCTCTTAGTGTGATTGAAGCTCCAACTGGTAACGAGGAAGATGATGATCTTGAATTCGAAAACATACAGTGGAACGGATCAGAAATGGGTAATTTTCTTTTGAATTGTTTAATGTATAATTGCAGTTAAAATCATGTCTAATTGAGTTGAGGTTGGGACATTGGATGCTCACCTTTTACTTTTGCTTTATTTTGATATTCTTGTCTCCCCCATTCTCTTCTCCTTTTCTGGCCCCGAACACCTTTTAATTATATCTCTTCTATGCTTTGATTGGTCAGCTTCGGATGACACTCAAAAGTCACACAGATCAAGGCTCAGAATGCAGAAGTCATCGACTTATAAGCCGATGAACAGATCCTTGTATTGTGATTCACATTATAAAGGGTCAATTTCGTCTCCTCGTGGCTCAACGGTATGCAGCATTTCATTTCATTTTTCCCTGCATAATTCGAGAAAAGGGTTTTTTCGTGACGAAATTTGTTGTTCAGAAAGTCGACCTCCGGAAATTGGAGATGGCTGCACTGTGGAGATATCGGCGACACTTCAATCTTGTATGCTCTATTAACGGACAAATATTTACCGCTTTGGCCGAAATTGTTTGTTTTTACGAGTTTTATTTTTTTTAGGTCGATGCCATTCCTAATCCGTCGAAGGAGGAATTAGTCGACGTAGTTCAGAGGCATTTTATGTCACAAGTACCGAAATTTCCTCGAATTTATTCATATATTTTGCTGTCTTTATATGCACTTTCGAACGCTGAATTCTTCAAACATTACTCGCTCATCTTGTTTCAAAGCAAATGGACGAGGTGCAGGTGATAATGGGGTTCGCAAAGGCCGCAAAGAGACTCAAGATGGTCTGCAAATGACGGACCTAACCCGACCCAGAGAGCTGTAATTTCCACCGTCTTTCTGTATTCGCGCCGTAGTGGTGCCGTTGTTTAGGACCTCTTTCTGGTTGCGTAATCGCTGTAGATATGACTCTGGCTACTTGTGGTAGTAATTTATCCAGAACTGGCTGCGGTAATTAGTGCGCACGTTGTTGGGATTGTTTTTCTTCGAATTTATTATTTGCTGAAAGAGAAAGCGAGATCAAGATCTGCGAATCGTCGTGGGTCCTATGCGCGTGTAGGCCGTGCCCGTCCATACTATGAATGGCCCACCCCGTTATGAAGCTTTTGTGATCGTTCGATGGTCAAGACTTCAATCTACTTACTCTATAGATGGGAAAAAGGGTGGATTATGAATCCAACCTAGTTTTTCGGTTCTCGGTTCTTTTTTCAAAATTTGAACTACTTTATAATTATCATTATTGTCCAGCCGAGGGAATGGTCTGGTTTTTGGATAAATTAGAATCAGAATCGTAAAATATGACTTGGGTCTTCTTTGTTCAATTTAGTTTTATATTTTAAAGAATAATTTTTTAATTGTTGAGATAGGCTTTAAATGATTAGATCGAATCTAGTTTCTTTAAGAAATGAGATTCGAGCGAACCAAACTAGCAGCTCTAGCCCAGACCATTGGTCTTGGTCTGGTTTTCAAATGGTGTTGGTTCTAGTCAATTTTTAATTGGGGTAAAAGAGTGCCGTAGATTAGGGAAAGCGTCGTAAGAAACGAGCTTAGCTTACGTCTTGCTTGTGGGGGTGGGCATGGGTCGGTTTGGGTCGGGTTTTTTGTCGACCAGTACCGACCCATTTGGGCTTTGATCCCAAACTCGAAACCAAAGACTGACCCAAAATCCGATCTCTATGAGACAACCCGACCCAAACCCATTTGGGTTGGGTTGAGTTGGGTTTTTGGTCTCATACAAAAAATTATTTCAAGATAAAAAACATCTATAAAAAATAGTCATAAAACATCTATCAAAATAAAAACATTCAACATAAAATCATCCATAAAAACATTCATAAAAAAACATTCATCAAAATATCTATTTAATTTGACTTGTCTTTCATAGAAGCACACAAAGTACGATATCCTAGAAGAAATTTATAGAGCCAACTTTTGCCGAAAACAAAAAAAATGAAAAAAATAAAGCCCGAAAACATAGATTCGAGAAAACGAAAACAGAGGGAAGAGTATAAACGAAAAAAACGAAGAGAAATCAGGGTCAATAATACCTTTGTAGCTAGTCGCGGAGGAGGTTGCATCAGACGTCTGCCGCAGCGGAAGGAGGCTAGTCGCGGAGGAGGCTGGTAGCAAAACGTCTAACCCTAGCAGAAAATAAAAAAAGAAATAGATGAATAAATATTACGGGTTTTGGGTCGGGCCTGCGGGTTTTGTAAAAATAAAAGTCCGACCCAAAACCCAAACAAATAACATAAACCCGACCCAATTTTAAAAAAATCCAAATTTTACATTTTCAGCCCGACCCATAAGCTGCGGGTCGGGCTAAGACCGTGGGTCGCGCTTGGGTTGCCCACCCCTTTGCTTGCACGCAAGATTCTCCCCAACTCGTGGCCGTTTCGTGGACTCCATGTCATACTCAACTTGGCCTTAAAAACACAACAACACAGCCCTGCATCGACAAGAGTTTGATGTTTCTAAGTTAACTATGCTCCACTTCTGAGAATGATCGAACCATGTATCCAAACCCATGCGTGACGTTTCAAAACTGGTCGGAACAAGAATTTGTTCGTGCATGTGCCATGCACGTGAAAAGGTGGGTGGATGAGCCAAGACCAAGAGAATTCGATTAAGGCAAAGTAGTAAGTGTTGCTTTGATTGGTTGTGATTCTCGTTTTTTTGGTCTTTTTTCACATCACTTTTTTTTTTCTATTAATAATTAATAATTTTAATTCTTGGCGTATAGAAATTCAACGTCCAGTGAATCTCCCCCTGTTCTATTTAGATTCCTGTCTTCCTAAACCTAGGCTTTCGCGAGATTCGGATGAGCCAGCCCCTCAATTACAGGACTTCCTTCTTGGCTTAGCCTCCACTTATGGCTGTTCGGAGAGCCCTCTTGCGGTGGTCATTCAACGACTGCAGTGGAGCTAAACTCCCGGAGGCGGCGTTACGTCACTTTCCGCGATTAGTACAACCCCCCACGAGCGGGATTGCCCCTAATGGCAGAAAATCAGACTTCCATGTAGCCTGCATCCACTCGCCGGGAAACGCTGGTAGGGGGTATTTCCGGCGGCTATTCGAGCATAGAGTCTTGTATCAGTCTCCGACGAGAGTTCCGGAGTTTGCATCCTCTCCGACATCCGATATGCTGAAAGAATCTCAGTGGCAACAACATAAGAAGAAACTGCATCCTTTTCGACGTTCTCGATCCTCCGGTGTCGGAATCTCCAGTTGTTGATTCTCTATATGGAATCTCAATCGAGGATGCGAGAAAGATTCTGAAGCTTTCCCACTTGGAGAAACTCAAAAGGAAGAAGCTAAGAGATCTTCAGAAGAACTCGATTTCATACTCGGATTTCACAAAAATATGCAATCAAACATGTGAGAACGACGATCAGGGCACTGAGTTAGCCCGAATGCTGGACGAAACGGGAACCGTTATCGTTCTCGGAGATCTAGTGTTTCTCCGACCGGAACAGGTAAATCAACAACTCTAATTTCAATCCATCTTTTCATGAAAAATCTCATTTCGTGTATGGCGAATAGAATTACTGATGCCATAAAAAAACGAAAACGACCAGGTGGCAAGATCGATATCGCCGCTGTTATCGGAGTCAACATCGGCGCCGAGAAACTGAAAGAAGTAGAGAAAATGAAGAAGGAAGAAGAGAGACTAGAGGAAAAGGCGAAGGTGCTGGTGAGAGGCGAGCTGTACTGCGGGCTGGGGTACCTTATAATCCAAACGGTGGCGTTCATGAGGCTGACCTTCTGGGAGCTAAGCTGGGACGTAATGGAACCCATTTGCTTCTTCGTCACCTCAGTGTATTCCTCCGTCGGCTATTCATTCTTCATGAAAACCTCCGCCGAGCCCTCCTTCAGCGGCTACTTTCAGAGCAGGGTGGTGGCGAGGAAGAAGAAGCTAATGGCGGCGCATAAGTTCGACATTGACCAATATAATCGGCTTAAAAAAGCTTGCTTTCCTTGCAGCTGAGAAAGCAGTTTTGTTTCTCTTCTGAGTAGATTAGATTTCCCGGCAAACAAATTCACAGGTTTGTTAACTTCGACCTCCTTGTCCGGTCTTTTTCCGGCAGGGCGATTCGGAATTTGAATCCCGGCTATCGATTTTGATCTCGGGTTCGTGGATGCCATGCCACTAGCCATAATGAGTTCGACTTTTTTCTTTCGGTTTTTCCGACTTCTTTCACGGCGGCATTCCGATCGGACGCCATGATCACACCCGAGGAGGGCGACCGGATTTTTTTTCTAAAGTAGGAGTTTGTGGTATTCTTGGATTTTTCGGGCAATAGTTTAGATGGTCGGAGAATCGGAATCTTTCACGCAGGCATCCTCGTCCTGCTGTCTCCAGATTTCATGGCCGAACGGTCAAATGGTGGATTTATTATCCATTTTTTTCTTAACTATGCTAGTTTGTGGGAGAGATTAGTAATAACAGCGTCCAGCATTTCCACGTGTTACATTACATTGGACAATTACGTTGAATTTTGTGGCCCTTGTGGGCCCATGCTTGTTTCCGGTCTGATTCTGATCTAATAGTTTTCACCTCTTCTTTTTGTCTATTTTATTATAAAAAAATTAATAATATTTAGAGTCTTATTTATTTTATTATTCGAAAAATATAATTGCAGTCTCTCTCTCTCTCAGCCGAGGCCCGAGGGAAGGGAATTCGATAAAACGCCAGCAAGGTCTCTAAACTTGTTCTTCTGCAATGGGCACGATGCCTAAACTTCTTCTTTTTCTTTCTCTTGCTCTCTCCACCCTCTCCACCTCTCCCACAGCCACCGCCATCGCCACCGCGTCTAGCCAGTACAGGGAAGCGCCTAAATTCTACAACTCCCCGGACTGCCAGTCCCTCGCCGACGACGACGTCGACCCCGACGAAGTTGGCTCCCACATCTGTTCAGATCAAGCCGTTCACGTTGCCATGACCTTGGACGCTTTCTACATTAGAGGGTCCATGGCCGCTATCTTGTCGGTTCTCCAGCACTCTTCCTGCCCTGAGAACATCGTCTTCCACTTCATAGCCTCCGCCTCCTTCCTCCGCCGTACAATTTCCTCAACCTTCCCTTACCTCAATTTCCGGGTCTACAAGTTCGACGACTCGGCAGTTTCGGGTCTCATATCAACGTCGATTCGGTCGGCATTGGACTGCCCGTTGAACTATGCTCGTACCTACTTGGCTTACCTTCTCCCACTCTGCGTTCGCCGAGTTGTTTACCTCGATTCCGATCTCATTCTCATCGACGACATCGCTAAACTCGCTAGGCACCCACTCGGCGGTGACTCGGTCCTCGCTGCACCAGAGTACTGCAATGCGAATTTCACGGCGTATTTTACGCCGACGTTTTGGTCCAACCCGTCTCTCTCACTGACCTTTGCTAACCGGAAGGCCTGCTATTTTAATACCGGAGTTATGGTGATTGATCTAGATCGCTGGAGAGCTGGAGACTACACAACCAAAATCGAAGAATGGATGCAGCTTCAGAAGAGGGTGAGAATCTACGAATTAGGTTCGTTACCGCCATTTTTACTCGTCTTCGCCGGAAACATTGCCCCGGTGGATCACAGGTGGAATCAACACGGACTTGGTGGTGATAATTACCGGGGACTTTGCCGTGATCTTCACCCGGGTCCGGTGAGTCTCTTACACTGGAGTGGAAAGGGTAAGCCATGGGTTAGACTGGACGCCAACCGTCCTTGCCCTTTAGATGCTCTCTGGGTTCCATATGATCTTCTGCAAACTCCATTTTCTGTGGATTCTTGAGAGAATCCAAAGAAAGTAAATCAATCTTCATCTCTCCGACCTGGAAAAACTTTTTCTGGCGCCGCCGATTATAACAGACGAGAGTACTTGAAAGCATAGTAGTATAATCAAGCTCTGGATCTCAGCTCAGCTGTAAAGGCAAGTAAAAGCTGCAGTTTTCAGTAGGGTTTCATGTACTTTCCCGGAACTATCTTCTTCCGCCATTGGAGGAGGAAAGGATGAAGATTGTTCTGGTGAATTATATGATCAGATACTACAATTAGATTATATCAGAATCAGATAAAAATTGCTGCATACATGTAATGAAACAATAAGAGAAAAACCCAGAAGAGAAATAAGTGATCTTTTCTGGGTTTAAATCTCTTTCTGTTATATGAATATATATATGAATTATCCGACAAGAATCGGATAATCTCTGCTTCTGTTTACTGTCAGGATGCTATACAATTTTGAGTTCATAAGCTCAGTACTATTATCTTCAACTGCACGATCTCCACGTTCTCTGCGATCAAATTATGATGTCGTTAAAAGGGTCATTAAATGCTGAAGAGGGTGTTTAGGTCAAGCCATTATTGATCGAAATAATTGGCTTTGGGCGAGAAGAAGCCACATAGAATTTTATCCAAAATTTAAGTTACCCTAGTGGCGTAGCCCGTTCTTATTCCAGATGGCTGGAAGCCATTACAGCATGAAAGATAAGCTTTGAAAAAAGATTAAATGATCAGACAGTGACAGAGACAAAGAGAGTAATTCAACAGTCTTGCTATAAAAAATTTCACTCAATCTCGTAAAATTTGGCTGGATCAACGCTCGCTTATGTCAAAAGACAAGATTCTCTTGTTCCTAGTAAACACGACAGAACAATCTTTTCATTCTTCGACGACTTGCTGTAAATTTCCAAAGCTTCCCCGCGTCGGCCATGGCCACGTCGAGTATACCCAGTAATCAAAATTGATTTTATTTATTTAAATAATATTGAAATTGCAAAGTATATTAAGATCCATGGTGCTGCAAGTAGGGTTTAGGAAAACTCGATTGAACATTTTTAAAATATGCGAGAGAGAGAACGTTGAGAGGGGGAAGTGTCGGTAGAAAGAAGAGAAGAGAGAGAGAGAAGGGTGGGTCCTACCTCCTTCTTACGTCGTTTGGTCAACACTAATGATTGCATTACGACTTTTTTTGCGCTGATGATGTCAGCCATTTCTCTTCTTCTCAAGTTCAGATCAGATGTCGGTGAAATGATCCTACGGCTTAGCTAATTTCGAAAATAAATAGGTGTGATCACATCAAACATTAATATAAACATATTTATATATATAAATATACACGTTTTTATAAGAAAATAGATAATAGATAATATTATTAAATAATTGTATTCAATGGTTTCACAACTAAGAGGGAAGAGGGAAGAGGGAAGAGGGAAGAGGGAAGAGGGAAAGATAAATAAGAGATTTAAATAATTAAAAAATGAAAAATTTAAGTTCATCTTCGACAAGATGTACGGCCGGAAGGTTCCTCGGAGGTGCAATCTGGTTTAAAGTCATATCAGTGGTCTCTTCTACTTTGGGCAAAGCTAGGTTGGAGACTGTAAAAAAGGCGATTTTAACTGTTTGGTTGGAAACCATGTAAAAATGGCTAAACTTGACACGCACTCTGTCGACACTCGACGGCCAAAAATGGGGCCCTGGTTCATCAGCTGCACAAAACTACGAGTCTGACGAGTAAATAAGTTAAACCACGAGTCACTTTGGACGAGTGTTCGTCATTTGACTGCGTAATAATTACTCTACCAGAGCTTGGAACTAGAGTTTTTCGAGGTACCTGTACAGAAGATTGGCAAATTCGAAGATCAGGAGGATTATCTACCACTCCATCTCAGTTTCTTCATATGGAAGTCATCATGGTTCCAAACTAAAAGATCAAAACTTCATAAGATAAGTAAGTGTCTTTTGCCCTAATCTTATGATACGACTCTTTCTCATACTTTACCCGAGACGCTTCATTCGGAATCTCATTAGAGGGGAGTCTATATCACTCAGCAACAAGATTAGGTCCCTAATAATTTTATTATTGGGAGATTCGAACCATGCACTTTGTACCTTAGGGAGACAAGTCATTTAATTAAGTGGCAACTTTTATAATACGACATTCCTTCATTCTCGTACTTCACTCGGAGAGCTTCACTCGGGCTTTCTCCCAGTCACCCTTCTTCTCTGGTCAGAAACCTCGGGCAGGGAGGAATCGTATCAGATGGTGACCCAAACTACTCGACAACTAGATTCGGTTTCCAATAATTTTACTATGGAGGATTCGAACCCTGCACCTGTACCCCTCTCGACCCGAGGGTTCTGGCCGGAGAAGGAGGCTGACAGGGAGAAGACTCGAGTAAAACACCACGAGTGAAATACAAGAGTGGGAGAGAGTCGTATCATCTTCTCGCATAATCAAGCTTCCCAGCTTTGCACAGGCCATAAATAGCAATGTAGAAGATAACTTCGTTTGGAAAATCAATCTATGGAAATTTTGAACACTAGAACCAGCAATTTTGCAAGTTTCTAAATTTTTAATGTCATCAAAATGGAAATCTCCTATACGGACGACATCTAATTCATCGCAGAAGTTCACCATTTTCTATAGAATCAGGTCTGCTTCATTTAGAGCTCCGTCAATTCCTTTAATTTCAGAGCTCCGTCGAGGCCTCCAACTTTGCAATATCCGTCGATTAGAGTTCTATACAATATATCATCAAAGCTTCACGTGTATAACCTCGGCTGCAATAGCCATTAACAAGAGTGGAATAAGTATAAGAATCTGGCTGCAAATTCTAGTCTCTAGTACCCTTTAAAACCTCACCAGCTTCGTGAAGTTGGCCGAGTTTACAATACCCATAAATTAACGAGTTTGAAACAACATTATTCATCTTCAACCCGGTTTTTAAAATCATATCCACAAACCTAAGAGCATCACCCATTCTAACAACTGTACAATACATGTGTATGATTGTGCCATAAACATGTTCATCCAGATCGATCGACTCCTTCTCACCTTCTCTGCCTCTTCATCGTCTCCTAGATTTACATACCCATCAATCAAACAATTGTAAGTCACAGTATTCAATTCCAAGCCCCCATTTTCCATTTCCTTAACAAATTCAAAAGCTTTCCAAACTAGGAAGGGAACCATACTTGACCATTTTGTCAGACACATTGAGAGCATATTTCGTCATCCCTTTCTCAGCATAAGCCTTCAGCAGCATGTCAAATACCCTGGGCGAGAACGTGGATTCCAGATAAACGCGTACCAGATCATCCCAAATTACAAAGGAGGCGTAGTTATTCCTGGACAGACTCACCGATTCATTCAAATATGCTCCAGCTTCATCGTGCGATCGAGCTCGAGATGAAATGTGGACAATCTTACAATGGGACTTCGCATTAGGCCGAAATTTTTGTTGTTTGGCGGCAAATTTGAATAAACCCAAGCAAGCACTGGGGTTTAGCCGGAGCTTGCGAAGAACGCAGTCTAAGAGGTCGTCGGAAAACAGAGCCTGGCGAGAGCATCGAATCGTCCGAGGACAAGGCCGCCGCAGCGCAGTTGCCCTTCCCAGCTGACTTAGAAAAGACCAAAATACCCTCATCAGCCCTCTTTATTAACAATAACAGGTTCTCTCTCTCTCTCGCGTCGATGGAGATGAAAAGCTTCGTTACGAAGCTTCTTCCTAACTCATCTGGTCAAGAAGTCGTCTTCAGTAATTCTTATACAGTTCATCATCTGTCAAGGCTTAGCATTTTTCATGAGCAGTGTGGTGACCGCCTTCAAACTCATTCTTGGTAGCTTCGATCGATATTAGGGGTTTTGATCCGTAGACGTGAAATTCGGTTTTCAGGTAATGTTTATTGATGATTTCTCGTCAGCTTCTGTTGTTATCTGAAATATCTGAAGCATAGGAAAAGATTCGGAGGGTTTTTGGTATTCGGAGATGGATGTTGATACGATTAGTGGCTTGCCAGGGCATGTTTTGGATCATATTCTGTCTAAACTGCCGATTAGAGATGCTGTTAGAACGAGCATATTATCGAGAAATTGGAGGTTCAAATGGTCGACCATTCCTCGTCTAATATTTGACAGACACTGCGTGTCTATCTCTTCACGCGATCAAGATCAAACACCGCATAATGCACTTGTGAGTATCGTCGACCACGTTCTCTTGCTCCACAATGCCCCAATTCAAGAGTTCAAACTCTCTCACAAAGATCTTACTGGTATTAGCGACGTTGACAAGTGGATTCGTCACCTTTCGAGAAATGGTATCAGGGAATTAGTTCTTGAAATTTGGAAAGGGAATAGATATCTGATCCCGTCCTCTTTATTTGATTGCCAGTTTTTGGAGAACTTGGAGCTGTATAACTGTCTCATAAAACCTCCATTTTTGCTTAAGAATCTCAGGAGCTTGAAGAGGCTTAATCTTCAACAGGTGACTTTAGCCCGAGATGATTTTGAGAAATTGATTGCTAGCTGCCCTCTGCTTGAGAGGTTGACATTGATGGGCTTTGACGGTTTCACTCGTCTCAATATAGATTCGTCAAGTCTTCAATTTTTATGCGTCGGAGGTGTTTTTCAGGACATCAATTTGGAGAATGCTTTGAATTTGGTTGAAGTTTCTGTGGGTTTTTATGCAAATATTGAGCATGACTTGAACCGGGCTTATGGTAAATCTGGCATTTTGTGGAGATTTTTGTCTAATCTTCCAGGTGTTCAAAAATTGGAGGTTCATGGTCATTTTTTGAAGGTGATTGTTGGAATTCCTATCCTTCCAAGTGCTGTGTTTTTCCATTGTTTTAAAATTCTATCTCTCTGTTTTTCACACTGCCCGAGTTTTTTTCTTTTCTGAACATGATATTCGATGATCAGTTTTTCTTGCAATCTAGAAATTTTTGCCAAACGTGATTTTTTAAATGTAACATACTGGAAAAGAAAGTATAAAATCAATGAAAACTTTGATTTTTTTCATCTGCATTGTGTTTCCAGCATTTGGCTTTTGGTATGATTCACTCGAAGCTGCCAAATCTTAGTGTTCATCTGACCTATCTTTCTCTGCACATAAACTTCAACAACGGGGATGAGGTTTTAACTTCTTTATGCATCTTAAGAAGCTCTCCAAATCTACAAGTGTTACAAGTACTGGTAAGCAACCTTATCTGTTTGCTCTAGCTTCTAATTCTGTTTCTGAAAATTTCTTTTCGATTTGTATAATTGTTGCAGTCTAGCTCAAATGAAAATGTATTCATAGACGAAGATCACTGTGGGGACTTAAGTTCCCAATTCAGTTACTTACGGCTAGTGAAAGTTTTTGGCATCTCGGGTCAAGTATCCGAAATGAGTTTCATCAGTTTTCTGCTTTTAGCGTGCCCCGCCCTCGAGAAGATGACTATTGAGCCTTCTTATTTTGCCTCGAAAGGATCGGAACTGATTAAAGAACTGCTTCGATACAGAAGGACCTCCGTTAAAGCAGAGATCATTTATTCAGATCAATAGCTAGAGTTTCAGTTGGCTACCAAGGCAGGTATACCCTTTTATAATTTGAGTTTTGCTTGGCTGGTTCCTCTACTTTTGGCTGCAAAAAGACACGTTATTTATGATAATCAGACATCATTAATTTCTTCAGATTTCATTGCATGGTTGTGACATCTCGAATGCATATGATTGTAAATGTCATGTTGTATCAGCCGTTAAAGTTGCTTGGAGGAAGCAAGTCCCCTTCTATGCTTGTTATTTTGTATTTTTATTTACTCGTTTTAATCAATCGTTCTTCGTTTCCATTTGATTGATTTTTTTTCTTATTCGAGAGAGTAAGTGATGCTTGCTAACGTTGTTCTTGTTCGTGTCAATGATTGGTTGTTTGGCCTGCCTATAAAGTTACAAATTATGATTTGTTGATGTCTTAGATTTCTTAATTACGTCCAACTAATTATTTATTAAATTAATACGATAAATTGACTATTTATAATGAGTAGTAGTATGAATGCACTAGAATTTATTATGGCGAAATATGGTATTTTCTGTATTTTCTGTCAATTTAGTCGCAATTTTCATTCATTAATGAAAATAAAAAAATATTATAAATTTTTAATGAATATATTAACAAATGTATGATCTTTGTGTTCAAAAAAGGCTAAATTAATTTCAATTTTGCAATAAGATCTAACCCAACAACTGAAAGGTAAGGTTTTGAATGATCGCGAGTACACCAGTACGGGGTTTAGGGTTCCCGCGTCGTCGCCGTACTCGACGCCCGACGGCAAGAGCTTTCCGGTGTTTTTCGACGTCTCCAAGGTTGAAAAGTAAAACCTCTTCACCGGCGCGTTCATGCCCTCCACTAAATTAACCGGAGGTTACTCAGTTCTTTCCTATCTCGACCCATCGGAGCCATAATATTCTCTTCGCCACCTGTTTCAATTCATTCGGTGGAGTGAAAATCTTCTTCCCCAGTATACTGAAATGGGTCGGAAAGGCGGACCTGCCGTGCATAGTAAGCTCGCCGGTGAAATCCAGTCGGTCGTCAAATCAAACGCCGGGAAGTTAACGATGGGCGGCGATGGAAGAGATGCCGCTGTTGAAATCCGTCGTCTACGAAGTCTTCCGAATCGACCTGCCGGTACCTTTTCAGTACGGTAAATCCAAACGTGATCTAGTAATCGAAAGCCACGAGTCGTCGTTTGAAATCAAGAAGGGGGAGATGATCTTCGGGTACCAGCCGTTTCCGACAAAAGATCCGAAAATATTCGACAAACTCGAAGAGTTCGTGGCGGATCGTTTTGTCGGGGATAGGGAGAATTACTAAAACACGTGCTCTGGTCGAACGAGCCGGAGACGGAGAACTCCACCGCCGGGAACTAGCAGTGCTCCGGCGAAGACTTCGTGGTGATGGAGTCGAAGTGGTTCTTAGTGGAGCTGTTTCTCCGGTAAGACTCCTTTGAGGTTAACGTCAGCAAGTTAAATAATCTAGGAACCCAATAATGTCATTTCACTTTCTTCTCCCTCATAACCAAAGCACGTTGACCATGACGCTACCATAACCACGACCGAGCCTCTTGCTCTAAATTTAACGCAATACAATCGTTGTTCGCCGTGTTTTCCTCGTTTATTTTTGGAAATTAATGGAGTCTTCCCCGTTTGTTTCTCTGTCTTCCATGTTTTCCTCTTCACCGTCAATGGGACTTACTGCTTCACCTTTTTCTTCGTCTTCTCATTCCAACCTTTGCTCTTCCGGGGCCTTTATTGGTGTTCTGGATTTGATTTTCTAGTCTTCTAGAAAAGGGCGAAAATGAGAGATGAAGGAGTTGATGGGCCGATGTTCGGAGCGCCGAACAGCATTCCGCGGCCCAAGTTCGTCAACGTTCTGCATTCTGATCCCAACATTTCGTCGGCGGCCATGGATGACGATTTCCTGATGAGAAAGAGCAGCGCTTCAGCCAGCAACCACGGCTTTTACGACTCGTCCCAAATGACCGGCGATTGCTCTCCGATGACCATGTCCCCGTGGAACCAGACGTCCATGTTCGCACAATCTTCGTGGTCACAGTTCGAAGAAACCTTGCCCCAGAATCGTATTATAGGCTCTCTGTTACGTGAAGAAGGTCATATTTACTCGCTAGCCGCCTCCGGCGGGCTCTTATACACCGGTTCCGACAGCAAGAACATTCGAGTATGGAAGGACCTGAAAGAATTCACCGGCTTTAAATCAAACAGCGGCTTGGTCAAGGCAATTATAATCTCCGGCGACAAAATCTTCACCGGCCATCAAGACGGCAAGGTTCGGGTTTGGACTGTTTCTCCGAAAAATCCTGTTATTCATAAACGCACAGGCACTTTACCCACTTTAAAAGACATTTTCAAGAGCTCCATTAATCCAAATAATTACGTCGAAGGTCGACGTCACCGGCGAGTTTTGTGGATAAAACACTCCGACGCCGTCTCCGGCCTAACCTTGAGCGAAGATAAGGTGTATTTATATTCAGCTTCGTGGGATAGAACACTGAAAGTTTGGAGAGTATCGGACTCCAAATGCCTCGAGTCTGTCAAAGTTCACGACGACGCCGTTAACTCAGTGGTGACAGCCGGCGATGGGCTGGTCTTCACCGGTTCAGCGGACGGTACGGTGAAGGTCTGGAGGAGAGAGCAGAAAGGGAAAGCGACGAGACACACGTTGGTTCAAACTCTGTTGAAACAAGACTGCGCCGTCACGGCCCTGGCCGTTGACTCCTCCCGTGCGGTGGTTTACAGTGCGTCCTCCGACGGCGTGGTCAACTTTTGGGAGGTCAACAATCAACTTTCTCACGGCGGCGTCCTCAAGGGACACAAGGTGGCGGTTCTCTGCCTCGAGTCCGCCGGGAGTCTACTCTACAGCGGCTCCGCTGATAACACGATTTGTGTGTGGAAAAGGGACGGCGTGATCCACACGTGCCTGTCTGTGTTGACCGGGCATACTGGGCCGGTGAAGTGCCTGGCGGTGGAGGAGGATCCGGAGTCGTCCAAAGACGGTGGCCGGCGGTGGATATTGTACAGTGGGAGCCTGGATAAGTCGGTGAAGGTGTGGAGTGTGTCGGAGATGAGCCATGATTCGAATCGTATAGCTATGATGCAACAGCCCGACATGGTTTCCGATGCCGACTCGCTTCCGTCCGACGGCAGCGTCTCTTCCGCCGGCAGAGGTAGCCAAAACAAGACCCACTAATCATCACAAGATTCGAGGTTTATTTCTGGGTACTTCCAACTTTTTTTAATGCGTAAAATTGTGTTTGAAATAATATAATCAAAATGATTAAGACCAATCATAGAACAGAACCATGTCACGTTCAAATTGTGAAACATCAAATGTACAAAACACAAACCACTAGAAACTTGTAAAACGTCGTCGTATGAAGGACAAAAGTAAATCATCTTCAGTGGGACAGCTTGCGAGAATGGCTTCTTTTGGTTTCAATTAACTTAGAGGAGGGGAGGCCTCTCAAATGCCCACTTCTGCATCCAACTGAATCGAAGTCTAAACCAAGAGCCATAGTTGAATCTCCTCCTTCCAAAACTCTGAGAATCTGTTCAGGAAAACACTACATTACTCAAAAACTGCTCTTAAAAACTGCTTATTTCCTGTTTTTGAAAACAAATGTACAAATGCAAACCTTGGACATGGGTGGTCTCAACTCTGGATCTTGTCGTAAACACATGGAAGCAGCTTGGGTCATGGCCTGGAGCTGATGAGGGAAATCAGGGGGCTGGTCGGAGATCAAGTTCGAATCCAGAAATTGGTAACCATTTCCGAGTAAGTCGTCCATTGGTGTAGCAGATAGAGGGTGATAGCAATCGTATGTGAAGAGCTTTCCCTCCATACTTTTAAGCTCACTGATTCTTCGGCCCGTTATTAGTTCTAATAAAACTACTCCGAATGCGTACACGTCAACTTTGGGTGAAATCATTCCACCATTGATGTACTCTGGAGCAAGATATCTGGTTCCACGTTTAATCAGCTCAATCATATGAAATTATGCAATTTTATGCTTGATTTCTAAAAAAATCATCGAAAAAAAGAGCAAGTAGTATTACCCTGACGTTCCAATCACTCGATCATCTTCATTCATGGACCATTCAGAGTGCTGTCTTGCTAGCCCAAAATCAGTAATCTGATGACCAAAAAAGGGGTAAATGTAAGTGATAAATATGACTAAAATATGAAATTTCGTTAAATTTACTATTTTTTCCTTAACTGTAATTAGTTAAAATGAATATACCAGCGGTTCGAAATCGTGTGTCAGGAGTATATTCTTGGGTCGCAAGTCTTTGTGCACAATACAACCCACTCTACAATCTTCATGAAGATATCTTAAGCCACGAGCCGTGCCGATTGCAATCCTAACCCGTGACTGCCAATCTAAACTGGTTCTTGATTCTGCTAGTTAAGATATTCAAAAAGACCAAATTAGTACATCTAAAAGGCAATTGTTATTTGTTATGAGGTCCATAAGAATAGAGTGGATTCTACGCGCATGAAAAATTGAAATGGCCATCATTTCTAAGGGAAGGATCAAATCGTACCATGTAAATGGAAGTCCAAGGAATGATTGCATATGTACTCATATACCAATAGTCTTGTAGTGCTTTCAATGCAAAAACCAATTAGCAAGACCACATTTCTATGTTGCGCACAGCTTAAAACTCGTACTTCCCTACAGAAATCAGTTTCTGCCTGAAAACCTTCACACCTCAATTGCTTCACTGCCACAACCTGGCCATCTCTCAATACCCCTCTGTACACGATGCCAAAACCACCTTTGGCCAAGAAATTCAAGTTTGAGAACCCGTCTGTAGCTAGCATTAGCTCGCTGTAAGTGAATTTTCTTGGAGGTTTACCAAAAGCAGGAGTTTTGTGCTGACATATAGAGCATAAAGGAGGGGGTATTGAGGATATTTTACCCAAGGAGACAGCATCCCTGATGTTGGAGTTCATTTCATCTTTCCCACTGGGATGTTCGAGAAAAACACCTTCATTACTCTCGGATATATGTTGACCTTGTGAAGCCTTAGCAATCAAAGATATTGTTGTTTGAGAATTTCTTTTGTCTTGGTACGCTTGGCAGTTTCCATTGATAATATGGTTCTGAGGAATATAATAAGCACTTTTCTGGACAGTAGATATGATTGGTGTGGGGGCAGCAGAGAGGGAGATCACTTTTTCACCAATTGAGTCCAGTGGGTTTAGTGACCTACTTGTATCTTCGTATTTCGCAAGGGCTAAGTATTTTCGTCCGAAAGGTCCTTCAAACAGAGGATTTTCCTCATAGAGGAGGTAAGGAGAATTAATTGTGTCGAAGCTTGACAAAGAACCTTCCCTTGAGGTTCTTGTATCTGAAGTACTAGGTTCATCTGGGCTGCTTGCAGGTGTAGGCTGCTTCATCCTCTGTGATGGTATCTTTCCTATATCCATACCTGGCGAAGAAAGAGCAGAGAAGAAGGGAGTCGATGGTTCATTTGAGCATCCCAAATTAAGCCTTAATATTTGTGGTTCAGATCCCTTCATTGTAACAATATTGCAGCTTAGATCTTCAATGCAGTACTTCACCTCCTGCTTGAGTTTTCTGTTAAGAGTCATCCAGACCAGGGTGTGATGCATGTGAAGAGAATTCTAACCAAGATTGAAGTATCACGAAAAAGGCAATATTAAGTATTATCCTACAAAAAGTTGAAATGTCAGAATTGAATTTTAGTGGCTACACAGAATCTTCAAAATTTCCCACTCCTATCAACAGACCCTATCGTAGTGTGAAGATTTAAACAGCTATAGCATGTTCCAAATTACTAGTCCTAGAGAGATGCAAAAACGTTGGGAGGCATTCTGTAAAGGTGTCGCGGGAATCTTCTTGGCCAAAAGCATATATAGCTTAACCCCTCAAAGCAATGTGACAGTTTAAAGCCACCCAATTTGATCTTCTTTATCATTTATGGCATGGACAAAGTTGGAATGAGTGGAACAAAAAACTATAGCTGAAACAAGAAATAATACTTTTATGTTAAATTACTTGTCCAGTACGACCCAGTTGACTTTGTTGGCCTTTGCTTCAGCTGCAACAGCTCCCCTGCATGAACTTGATACGACCTTAATCCTCACTTTGATCTGCAATTAGAACAAGCCCAAATTTTAAAAGGCTATAACTTTGCTAATTCAAAAATCTGAAGTCTGAAAGAAATGCTAAAGCTGTTGTTGCGTTTAGTCGTTTCTTTCAAGAGAAAGGGAGACAGTAGGGGATCATTTCCTGACAAACAAAAATTGCGTGACTTTTGTGGCCTCAGTTTACTAGACACGCAAAATTAGAAAAATACAAATATGAGAATCAACTCTTCACTTCGCTCGTAAATAAGTTCAAAATTATTTGGTCCTGCAATCATTCTTTGGTGAATGAAGCAACAATCTAAAAGTGAATTAAGGGAGGATATGAATATACTTTTTGTACAAATCCAGAAGTCCAAGATTAAAAAAATAGGAAGTACACTTTTTAAATATTTTTTCCTCTCGCTTATTAAAATCATCAGCTTATTGCAGGTTGAATTCCTTAAATGAACCATTATGCGACGATGATTGTGTCAAATGAAAATTTTCCACACACCGGAGTAGAAATTTTCCGGGAAGCTCAATGGACGGCGTATGATTTTTAGAGAAATCTGGAACGATGTCATCCAGAGGTCGAGATGAAGCCGCCCAAAGTAGTTTCGTTTTGGTAGAGTTAAAATAATTACCTCTACTTGGCGACTGAACTGAAGCACCATCTGCGAACAGGATTCTGAGATCTCGCAAATCCGATCCGGCAGCTCCTCCGGCCCGCCGCTTCCACAATCTCCAGACCATAAAGGAAAGTTTAAGAATCTCCTCCCTGTAATCAGAATTACGAATACCTTAACCCATAGTGAACGACAAACGTACCAAACACGCCAATGGACAATTGAGGAATGAAACAAAAACTGAACTCGAACTACAAGAAACCTCACTAGAATTACCAGTTTTATCTATGGAGAACACAGCGAGAAAAATAACAGAATCTCCGGGACGAACAACGTGAGCGAGCGCCCAAGCGAGTGCCGTTTTGGACATCGCTCTCTCAGCTTTCACGGCGACAATAACCTTTTCCGACGCCGTTTTGGCGGCATGAAATCTCCTAAAACTAGCACCTAATTCGTACGGCATCTTCCCGTCTCCGAGCAGAACTCCGGCGAAAACCAGAATTCCTCAGAACCTCTGAAACTGTAAGAACGTCAGTATTTAACGACTTCACGCGGCTCAGCCGTCACCCTCTAAAACTAACACAGAGGACAGACCCAGAGCAAGGCTAAAATTGTAATTTACAAAAGTATTGTACACTCAATTTCAAATTAAAGTGACAGATTTTTCCTCATTCGATAACCTTTTTCCGTCAAAAGTGTTATTTTTCAAATATCTAGTGTTACCCCGGTTTCCAAATTGATTTCAAATGGGGAAAACACTTTGAATTTACTCGTCAAATTGTAAAATGCACGGGTGACGAATACGTGATCAAATTAAACGAGGGTTAGTGACAAAATATACAAAAAATAATTGATGGGGCAGACCAAGTGGGTACGAATTTAAAGCTGTATAATTGATTGAAATCCAACCATATAATATAATAATATGTGAATAAATAAATAAATTGATTTTACTAAATAATTAATTTGGTAGTGGTTATGACTTATGGAGTTGGAAAAGAGGGAGAGAACTATGGCATTATTGGCAATCACAAATCACGTGCGCGTCATGTGATCGTAATTATGATCTAATCAATGTGATCCTCTCTTGGAATGGACCGCTCCAGCCACCACCCTCTGCCCTTCTCTTCATTTCGCTGTCAATTATTAGCGGTGAAATTTTCAATCATTAAATTTATTTATTTAAGAAAAGAAATAAAAAGGGTTCTTTTTTAATTAGCTTAAAAAATAGGTAATTTAAGTCATGAATAAGGATTAAATAAATAAATAATTAAATAAACGATGTAGGGCGCGGCGCCCACAAAATTCAAAAATTAAAATTTGAGAAAAGGGAAGAGGGAACAAAAAGAAAGAAATAAAGCTGTAAAAAGACAAATTATTCCTCTTTTTGACTTGCTATGCTTCCATGTTGGGCTTTTTGTCGGCCCATGACCCAACATTTCTATTTTATTATCTTATTTTTCACAATTTAATAACATTCTTTAAATTGAATCTTATTCCTTTTTTTTCAATCTTACAGAGGAAAAATTAGGTCAAAACAAGGAAAGCAATGGGTAGGTGAAGGTCATAAACTTATATTTTAATAGAATTATTTATTTTAATATAATAAATAATTATTTATATTTTAATATATTAATTATATTTTAATCAGATCAATCAATATTTGATATTTCAGAATACATTATTTTGCTCTAGATAAAATTAATCAAAGTTAATAGTATCAATCGCAAGTATAGAAAAAATTGAAATATCAACTACAAATTCATCCGTAATTCAATGGACATGGCATTTTAAGCCAGATCGCTAATGAAAGCAATAAAACTAAAAACTAGGGGTTAGCACGAGCCGATGCAAATTTGCTCCATCTCATATCAAGATTTAGATTATGTTTTGAAGTGGGTTTGGTCATAGATTGTGATCAACTAAATTTTAGTAAATTTCTTTAAACACTAATAGTGATAGGTTGGGGTGGGACCCTAGGCTTAGAACTTATCCAATGCTAATTAAAAATTAAAAACTTTTCATAATTAAAATATAATAATGATGGTTCCGTACTTGAAAG
>QAOC01021690.1:10425-27925 GCA_003255005.1 Begonia fuchsioides
GGGCCTTAAACTTCGTCTTTTCGTGACTTGGGCTTGCTCTTCTTACTCTTCTAAGTCTCTAATTGCTGAAAGGAAATGTGGCGCTCGGCCACTTATTGAAGGGGGCCGAGCCCCTTAATGGAACTCGGCATGGGCCGCGTCGGCTGGCCCGTGGGGCGCTGTCTGGGCACGGTCTGTGTCGTCGCGCGCCGCGGCCGGCCCGATGTGGGCGACCTTGGCGCGATCTGCTGGCCCGATGTGGGCGATCTTGGCGCGGTCTTTGGTGTCCGACTCGGGGTGCCACATGATGCATGTCCTCGGTTGGCTTTGATCAAGCTCCGAGGGTTTCTCCATGATAATGTTCCCTACAAAATGAGCAACCAAGTTAGTATAAAACTCTCGGTCCGTTGGGCTCGAGTCTCGTGGCACATCAGGCTCTCCATTTAGGTCTTTGCTCTCCCTTGCTTTCTTCTCGGGTTTTCCGGGGTGGTCATTCTGGCTTGTAGATTTCCCCCTGGCCCGGGCTCTTGGCTTGACTCCATTGTTTCTATTTTTGCTTTAATATATTTACCTTAAACAAAAAAAAAAGTCTTTGGGTTCCGGGGGGAGTATGGTCGCAAGGCTGAAACTTAAAGGAATTGACGGAAGGGCACCACCAGGAGTCGAGCCTACGGCTTAATTTGACTCAACAAGGGGAAACTTACCAGGTCCAGACATAGTAAGGATTGACAGACTTAGAGCTCTTTCTTTTTTTGATAAGTATGTTTAAATAAAAGAAAAGGATGAACAAAGACATGCGGCCGCGGCCAGGGGGCGGTCCCACATGTAGACGGGCCAGCCCACAGGCCACAACCGAGCGCGAGCCGGACCTATTGGTACCGGAAGTACAAAAGACTTTGGCTTATCAGGCCAAAGGATGCTCGAGATTCTCCGCAAAGTGTTGGGAAAATTTGGAAAAGGATCTTGAAAACCTTCCTCTCAATGGATGTCACGAGTTGGCTAGGTGATTGGAAAGTCTTGTCAAAATAGCGTGCGTTGCGTGCCGACCAAAGGTGATTGGTTGTGCATGCCAGGCCAGTCTTGTAAATGTTGCCGCAAAGTTTGTCCCTTCGGCCAGTTTTGGTCGTCCATTTGAGAGCAGCAGCAATGGTAGTCAACTGCCGCTGGATGCAAAAATGCTCTTTAATGATGGTCCAGACTTCGGATGAGAAGTTGCATTGGAAATAGATGTGCCTGGTTTATTCTGGATGGGTTCCACATAAGGCACACATGCCATCTGATTCAATTAAAGGCAGGTTGTCCTTAGTGGAAAGCCGGTCGTGAGAAGCAAGCCACAATGGGATGGCGAGCTTAGGAACATGGTTATGTTTCCAGATTGCCTTGAAGTCGGGCTTGGGTGGTGCCGAGGGCCGGAAGAAGTTGTAAATTACGGACAACTTCATGGAAGTAGCCCAAAGAGCAAGTTGGTCATCAACTTTACTTTTGGATCCGGCTGTGTCCAGGATGGCCGAACGGATGCTAAGTAGCTTTTTGATGAGCGGCGAGCCCCGGTATCTGGAGGACTAGGACAAGAATGTTGCGTCCTTGATGTAGAAATGATGGATCCAGCGGACCCATAGAGAATCTTTTTTCTGATGTATGCCCGACAAGACTTTGGCAAGTAGGGCCATGTTCCATGAATGGATGTCTTTGAAGCCAAGACCGCCCTCATCTTTGGGCAAGGAGCAAGTTGGCCAAGCAATATTAGCAAATCGCTTCCCCCATAGGAAGGATCTAGATATTTTGGTGAGCATGGCACGTACAGCTGTTGGGAGTGCAAAAATGGAGAGCCAGAAGCACTTGACTCCTTGGAAGATCGATCTGATGAGTTCAATTCTTCCTGCAAAGGAGAGGCTCTTGACGTTCCAGATTTGGAGGTATAGCCTCATTTTTTTCAATCAAGGGGTCATAATCTGGCACCCCGAGACATTTCGGCCCAAGAGGTATGGCGAGAAAGGGGGGATGTGGGGAAGATGAAATGGGTGGTTTTAAGCTAAAGGATGTAGAGGATGGGGAGATATGAGATGTAGAACTTCGGGGGTGGGAGTTCCGGCGAGGTGAAAGTGAGCCAAAAGGGAGGGATGAATGGGATCGGGGAGGTGAGGGGAAGACGAAATAGGTGGAGTTAGGCCGAAGGATGAGGCGGATGAAGAGATATTTAGTGTAGAACTTCAGGAGAAAATATTGGGATGATTTGGAGCCCAAACCCGACGTTGAAAAAAGTTTACTTTGTGACCAAGTAATCAATATGCCTTCCTATTACTTTGTCATTTCCATGTCTTCACATAGCGACCGAAGTTTCCGATGGTTATTTTTTCTTATTTGTTTCCCCTCATACATACACTTGACATCGAAGGACGAAGATTGGATCCTCTCAGAACTCGAAACAAGTCCATTTAGTCAAGTAACCTCCATAAATTTCGAGGCTGAGACTTCTATAAAGATCAACCAGAGTGCCACGAATGAGGTGTGCTAGAATTAGAGAACAAGCTTGCGATCAAGCCCGGGTGTAAATCCGAGGAAGAGGTCGGTGACGGCGATGACGATGGCGAGGGAACGGGGCTGTGTGAACATCGGTTTCCGACGGCGATGACCAAAATTCTCTCCCTTTGCTTTTCTTTTTAACTTTAATTGATTTTACAATTCTTGACAACATAAGTTATTGAGTTGTTTAGTTTAATCAAAGTTTGAATTTTTTGTATGTTGATTTGCTTAAGTCAATCATAGTTAATTCTTTCCGAAGTTAATTTTAATTCTCAATTCGACTACCAACTTTTTTTTATGCACTTTATTTTTTGCAATTTACTTTCTTGCATATTATATTAGATAAAAACCAATCACATGATGAAAAACCTATTCTTTATTCTTTAATTCTTTTTGTGAATATTTAAAGTTACGATTTTTATTTTATTTCTTTTACTTTGCAATTTATTCTCTGAATCGAAAGTTGACTTGTCCTTGTGGGATTGATATTTTTATTACTACGTTACGACACGTGCACTTGCGTTAATTTGCGATTACATTTTCAAGCAACACTCGAAACCCGGAACGGGTGCATTCAGACAAGTAACTAGCCCCTAAAATTGGTGCAAAAAAATGTCTTTTTTCCCTCTTTCTCTTAATTGTACTCATTTTAACACCAGATGCGTGCGTAAAAGCACCAACCACTCTTCTTATAACTTTTTTATGTTGCAATTAAACTTTTGGGATGATTTTGAGCCCGAACTCGATGTTGAAAAAAGTTTATTTGGTGACCAACTAATCAAAATGTCTCGCTATTACTTTGTCATTCCCACGTCTTCACATAGCGACCGAGTTTCCGATGGTTATTTTTTCTTACTAGTTTCTCCTTATACATACACTTGACATCGGAGGACGAAGATTGGATCCTCTCGGAACCCGAAATGGGTGCATTCGGACAAGTAACTATACCCTAAAATTAGTGCAAAAAAATGCCTTTTTTTTCGCTCTTTCTCTTATTTGTACTCGTTTTAACACCAAATGCGTGTGTAAAAGCACCAACCACTCTTGTTATAACTTTTTTATGTTGCAATTTAACTTTTAGGAAGATTTGGCTCCCGAACTCGACGTTGAAAAAAGTTTACTTTGTGACCAAGTAATCAAAATGCCTTGCTATTAACTTGTCATTCCCATGACTTCACATAACGACCGAAGTTTCCGATGGTTATTTTTTCTTACTTGTTTCCCCTCATACATACACTTGACATCGGAGGACGAAGATTGGATCCTCTCAGAACTCGGAACGGGTCCATTCAGACAAGTAACTAGACCCTAAAATTCGGCAAAAAATGCCTTTTTTCCCTATTTCTCTTATTTGTACTCGTTTTAACAATAGACGCGTGCGTCAAAGCACCAGCCACTCTCGTTATAACATTTTTATGTTGCAATTAAACTTTTGGGACGATTTTGAGGCCGAACCTGACGTTGAAAAAAGTTTACTTGGTGATCAAGTAATCAAAATGCCTTGCTATTACCTTGTAAGTCCCACGTCTTCACATAGCGACCGAAGTTTTCGATGGTTATTTTTTATTTCTTGTTTCCCCTCTTACATACACTTGACATCGGAAGACGAAGATTGGCTCCTCTCGGAACCCAGAACTGGTCCATTCAGACAAGTAATAGACCCTAAAATTAGGCAAAAAATGCCTTTTTTCCCTATTTCTCTTATTTGTACTCATTTTAACAATAGACGCGTGCGGCAAAGCACCAGCCACTCTCGTTATAACATTTTTATGTTGCGATTAAACTTTTGGGACGATTTTGAGGCCGAACCTGACGTTGAAAAAAGTTTACTTGGTGACCAAGTAATGAAAATGCCTTGCTATTACCTTGTCATTCCCACGTCTTCACATAGCGCCCGAAGTTTCCGATGGTTACTTTTTCTTACTTGTTTCCCCTCATACATACACTTGACATCGGAAGATGAAGATTGGATTCTCTTGGAACTCAAAACGAGTCCATTTAGACAACTAACCAGCCCCTGAAATTAGTGAGAAAAAATGTTTTTTTTTCCTTCTTTCTCTTATCTGTACTCGTTTTAACACTAGATGCGTGCGTAACAACATCAACCACGCTTGTTATAACTTTTTTATGTTGCAATTAAACTTTTGGTACGATTTGGAGCACGTACCTGATGTTGAAATAAGTTTACTTGGTGACCAAGTAATCAAAATGCCTTGCTATTACCACATCTTTACATAGCGACCGAAGTTTTTGATTGTTATTTTTTCTTATTTGTTTCCCTTCATACATACACTTGACATCGGAGGACGAAGATTGGCTCCTCTTGGAACCCGGAGCGGGTCCATTAGGACAAGTTAAACTAGTGCCAAAAAATGCCTTTTTTTTCCTTCTTTCTATTATTTGTACTCGTTTTAACACTAGATGCGTGCGTAACAGCACTAACCTTTTTTGTTATAACTTTTTTATGTTGAAATTAAACTTATGATTTGGAGCTCGAACCAGAAGCTGAAAAAAGTTTACTTGGTGACCAAGTAATTAATATGCCTTGCTATTACTTTGTCATTCCCCTGTCTTCAGATAGAGACCAAAGTTTTTTATAGTTATTTTTTCTTACTTGTTTCCTCTTATACATACCCTTGACATCGGAGGATGAAGATTCGATCCTCTTGGAACTCGGAACGGGTCCATTTAGACAAGTAACTAGCCCCTGAAATTAGTGAGAAAAAATGCCTTTTTCCCTCTATCTCTTATCTGTACTCGTTTTAACACCAGATACGTGCGTCAAAGCACCAACAACTCTTGTTATAACTTTTTTATGTTGCAATTGGGATGATTTTGAGCATAAAACCGACGTTGAAAAAAGTTTACTTGGTGACCAAGTATTCAAAATGCCTTGTTATTACCTTGTTATTCCCACGTCTTCACATAGAGCTCGAAGTTTTCGATGGTTATTTTTTCTTACTTGTTTCCCTTCATATAAACACTTGACATTGGAGGACGAAGATTCGCTCCTCTCCAAACCCGGAATAGGTCCATTCAGACAAGTAACCAGCCCCTAAAATTAGTGCAAAAAAATTCCTTTTTTCCCTCTTTCTCTTATCTGTACTCGTTTTAACACCAGATACGTTTGTAATAGCCCCAACCTCTCTTCTTATAACTTTTTTATGTTGCAATTAAACTTTTGGGACGCTTTGGAGCACGAACCGACGTTGAAAAAAGTTTATTTTGTGACGAAGTAATCAAAATGCCTTGCTATTACGTTGTCATTCCCACGTCTTCACATAGCGACCGAAGTTGCCGATGGTTATTTTTTCTTACTTGTTTCCCCTCATACAGACACTTGACATCAGAAGACGAAGATTGGCTCCTCTTGGAACCCGGAACGGGTCCATTAGGACAAGTAACTAGCCCCTCATATTATTGCCAAAAAATGCCTTTTTTTCATGTTTCTCTTATTTGTACTCGTTTTAACACCATAAGCTTGCGTAAAAGCACCAACTACTCTTGTTATAACTTTTTTATGTTGCAATTAAACTTTTGAGACAATTTGGAGCCTCAACCAAACGTTGAAAAAAGTTTACTTGGTGACCAACTAATCAAAATGCCTTGCTATTATTACCTTGTCATTTCCACGTCTTCACATAGCGACCGAAGTTTTCGATGGTTATTTTTTCTTTCTTGATTCCCCTCATGAATACCATTAACATTAGAGGACGAAGATTGGCTCCTCTAGTGCAAAAAAATGCTTTATTTCTATCTTTCTCTTATTTGTACTAATTTAACACAAGATTCATGCATAAAAGCACCAACCACTCTTGTTATAACTTTTTTATTTTGCAATAAAACTTTTTGGACAATTTGGAGCCTGAACCTGATGTTGAAATAAGTTTATTTGGTGACCAAGTAATCAAAATGCCTTGCTATTACCTTGTCATTCCCACATCTTCACATAGCGACCGAAGTTTCCAATGGTTATTTTTTCTTACTTGTTTACCCTCATGGATACACTTGACATCGGAGGATGAAAATTGGCTCATCTAGTGCAAAAAAATCCCTTTTTTCCCTCTTTTTAATTTTTGTACTCGTTTTAACACCAGATGCATGCGTAAAATACCAACCACTCTTGTTATAACTTTTTTATGTTGCAAATAAACTTTTGGGACGATTTGGAGCCCAAAATCGACGTTGAAAAAAGTTTACTTGGTGATCAAGTAATTAAAATGCCTTGCTATTACCTTGTTATTTCCACGTCTTCACATAGCGACTGAAGTTTTCGATGGTTATTTTTTCTTACTTGTTTCCCCATATACATACACTTGACATTTGAGGACGAAGAATGGCTCTTCTCGGAACGGGTCTATTCAGACAAGTAACTAGGCCCTAAAATTAGCGCAAAAATGCTTTTTTTTCCTCTTTCTCTTATTTGTACTCATTTTAACACCAGATACGTGCATTAAAGCACCAACCACTCTTGTTATAACTTTTTTATGTTGCAATTAAACTTTTGGGATAATTTGGAGCCCCAACCCGACGTTGAAAAAAGTTTACTTGGTGACCAAGTAATAAAACAACCTTGTTATTACCTTGTCATTCTCACGTCTTCACATAGTGAGTGACCGAAGTGTCCGATGGTTTTTGTTTCTTACTTGTTTCCTGTCATATATACACTAGACATCAGAGGTCGAAGATTGACTCCTCTCGGTACCCTGAACGGGTCCATTCAGCAAGTAACAAGCCCCTAAAATTAGTGCAAAAAAATGTTTTTTTTTTCCTCTTTCTCTTATTTGTACTCGTCTTAACACCAAATATGTGCGTAAAAGCTCCAACCACTCTTGTTATAACTTTTATATGTTGCAATTAAACTTTTTGGATTATTTGTAGCCCGAACGCGACGTTAAAAAAAGTTTACTTTGTGACCAAGTAATCAAAATGCCTTGCTATTACCTTGTCATTCCCACGTCTTCATATAGCGACCGTTGTTTCTGATGGTTATTTTTTGTTACTTGTTTCCCCTCAAACATACACTTGACATCCGATGACAAAGATTGGCTTCTCTCGGAACCTAGAACGGGTCCATTAGGACAAGTAATTAACCCCTAAAATTGGTGCAAAAAAATGAATTTTTGCCCTCTTTCTCTTATCTGTCCTAGTTTTAACACTAGATACATGCGTAAAAGTACCAACTACTCTTGTTATAACTTTTTTATGTTGCAATTAAAGTAGCGACCGAAGTGTCCGATGGTTATTTTTTCGTACTTGTTTCCCCTCATACATACACTTGACATCCGAGGACGAAGATTGGCTCTAGTCGGAACCCGGAACGGGTCCATTCAGACAAGTAACTAGCCCCTAAAATAAGTGCAAACAAATGCCTTTTTTCCCTATTTCTCTTATATGTACTTGTTTTAACACCAGATGCGTCCGTAAAAGCACCAACAACTCTTGTTATAACTCTTTTTTGTTGCAACAAAACTTTTGGGAAGATTTTTCACCCGAACCCGCGGTTGGAAAAAGTTTACCTGGTGACCAAGAAATCAAAAGGTCTGACTATTACTTTGTCATTCTCACGTCTTCACATAGCAACCAAAGTATACGATGGTTATTTTTTCTTACTTGTTTCCCCTCATACATACACTTGACATCGGAGGACAAAAATTGGCTTCTCTCGGAACCCGGAACGGGTCCATTCAGACTAGTAACCAGCCCCTAAAATTAGTGCAAAAAAATGCCTTTTTTCCCTCTTTCTCTTATCTTTACTCGTTTTAACACCAGATACGTGCGTAAAAGCACCAACCACTCTTGTTATAACTTTTTTATTTTGCCATTAAACTTTTGGGACGATTTGGAGCACGAACCGACGTTGAAAAAAGTTTACTTTGTGACCAATTAATCAAAATGCCTTGCTATTACCTTGTCATTCCCAAGTCTTAACATAACGACCGAAGTTTTCGGTGGTTATTTTTTCTTACTTGTTTCCCATCATACATACACTTGACATCCGAGGACGAAGATTGGCTCCTCGCCAAACCCAGAAGGGGTCCATTCAGATAACTAATTAGCACATAAAATTAGTGCAAAAAATACCTTTTTCCCTCTTTCTCTTATATGTACTCGTTTTGACACTAGATACGTTTGTAAAAGCACCAACAACTCTTGTTATAACTTTTTTACGTTACAATTAAACTTTTGAGACGATTTGGAGGATGAACCCGATGTTGAAAAAAGTTTACATTGCGACGAAGTAATTAAAATGACTTTGTATTACCTTGTCATTCCCACGTCTTCACATAGCGACCGAAGATTGCCAATGATTATTTTTTCTTACTTGTTTCCCCTTATACATACACTTGAAATCGGAAGACGAAGATTGGATCCTCCTGGAACTCGGAACGGGTCCATTCAGACAAGTAACAAGCCCCTAAAATTAGTGCGAAAAAATGCTTTCTCTTATCTGTACTCGTTTTAACACCAGATACCTGCGTAAAAGCACCAACCTATCTTGTTATAAGCTTTATATTTTGCAATTAAACTTTTGGGATGATTTGGAGCACGAACTAGACGTTGAAAAAAGTTTACTTGGTGACTAAGTAATCAAAATGTCTTGCTATTACCTTGTCATTCCTACGCCTTTACATAGCGACCAAAGTTTTCGTTAGTTATTTTTTCTTACTTGATTCCCCTCATACATACACTTGATATCTGAGGACAAAGATTGGCTCCTCTAAGAACTTGTAATGGATCCATTCAGACAAGTAACTAGCTCCTAAAATTAGTGCAAAAATGCCTTTTTTCCCTCCTTTTCTAATCTGTACTCGTTTTAACACCAGATACGTCCGTAAAAGCACCAACCAACAACTGTTTTATGTTGCGATTAAACTTTTGGGACGATTTGGAGCAAGAAGTCGACGTTGAAAAAAGTTTAATTGGTGACCAGGTATTCAAAATGCGTTGCTATTATCTTGTTATTCTCACGCCTTCACATAGCGATCGAAGTTTCCGATGGTTAGTTTTTCTTACTTGTTTTCCCTCATACATACACTTGACATCAGAGGACGAAGATTGGCTCCACTCGGAACTCGGAACGGGTCCATTAAGACAAGTAATGAGCCCCTAAAATTAGTGCAAAAAAATGCCTTTTCTTTCCTCTTTATGTTATTTGTACTCGTTTCAATACCAGATGCGTGCGTAAAAGCGCCAACCACTCTTGTTATATTTTTTTTATGTTGCAATTAAACTTTTGGGATGATTTGGAGCCCGAACCCGACGTTGAAAAAAGTTTACTTGGTGACGAAGTAATCAAAATTCCTTGCTATTACCTTTTAATTCCCACGTCTTCACATAGCAACCGAAGTTTTCGATGGTTATTTTTTTTACTGTTTCCCCAGATACATTCACCTGACATTGGAGGACAAAGATTGGATCCTCTCGGACGAAGATTGGATCCTCTCGGAACCCAGAACGGGTCCATTGAGACAAGAAACTACTCCCTAAAATTAGTGCAAAAAATGACTTTTTTCCCTCTTTCTCTAATCTGTACTTGTTTTAACAACATATACGTTTGTAAAAGCACCAACCACTCTTGTTATAAATTTTTTATGTTGCAATTAAACTTTTGGGATGATTTAGAGCACGAACCCGACGTTGAAAAAAGTTTACTTGGTGACCAAGTAATCAAAATGCCTTGCTATTACCTTGTCATTCTCACGTCTTCACATAGCGACCGAAGTTTCCTATGGTTATTTTTTCTTATTTGTTTCCCCTTACACATACACTTGACATCCGAGGACGAAGATTGCCTCCTCTCAAAACCCGGAAATGGTCCATTCAAATAAGTCATCAGCTCCTGAAATTAGTGCGAAAAAATGTCTTTTTTCCCTCTTTCTCTTATCTGTACTCGTTTTAACACCAGATACGTTTGTAATAGCCCCAACCTCTCTTCTTATAACTTTTTTATGTTGCAATTAAACTTTTGGGACGCTTTGGAGCACGAACCCGACGTTGAAAAAAGTTTACTTTGTGACGAAGTAATCAAAATGCCTTGCTATTACGTTGTCATTCCCACGTCTTCACATAGCGACCGAAGTTGCCGATAGTTATTTTTTCTTACTTGTTTTCCCTCATACATACACTTGAATCCGGAGGACGAAGATTGGCTCATGTCAGAACCCGAAACGTGTCCATTCAGACAAGAAACTAGTCCCTAAAATTAGTGCAAAAAAATGACTTTTTTCCCTCTTTCTATTTTTAACACCAGATACGTGCGTAAAAGCACCAACCATTATTGTTATAACTTTTTTTATGTTGAAATTAAACTTTTGGGATGTTTTGAAGCCCGAACGCGACGTTGAAAAATGTTGACTTGGTGACCAAGTAATCAAAATTCATTTCTATTACCTTGTCATTCCCACGCCATCACATAGCGACCGAAGTTTCAGATGGTTATTTTTTCTTACTTGTTCCCCTCATACATACACTTGACATCGGAGGACGAAGATTGGCTCCACTCGAAACCCGGAATGAGATCATTTAGACAAGTAACTAGCCCCTAAAATTAGTGCAAAAAAATGCATTTTCTTTCCTCTTTCTCTTATCTGTACTCGTTTAACACCAGATACGTTCTTAAAAGCACCAACACTCTTGTTATAACTTTTTTATGTTGCCATTAAACTTTTGGGATGTTTTGAAGCCCGAACGCGACACTGAAAAATGTTTACTTGGTGACCAAGTAATCAAAATGTCTTGCTATTACTTTGTCATTCCAACGCCTTCACATAACGACCGAAGTTTCTGATGATTATTTTTTCTTACTTGTTTCCCCTCATACATACACTTGACATCGGAGGACGAAGATTGGCTTCACTCGAAACCCGGAATGGGATCATTTAGACAGTAACTAGCCCCTAAAATTAGTCCAAAAAAATACATTTTCTTTCCTCTTTCTCTTATTTGTACTCGTTTTAACACCGAATACGTTCTTAAAAGCACCAACCACTCTTGTTATAACTTTTTTATGTTTCCATTAAAATTTTGGGATGTTTTGAAGCCCGAACGCGACATTGAAAATTGTTTACTTGGTGACCAAATAATTCCAACGCCTTCACATAGCGACCGAAGTTTCCGATGGTTATTTTTTCTTACTTGTTTCCCCTCATACGTACAGTTGACATCAGAGGTCGAAGATGGCTCCTATCGGAACCCGGAACGGGTCCATAAAGACTAGAAACTAACCCTTAAAATTAGTGCAAAAAAATACCATTACTTTCCTCTTTCTATTATCTGTACTCGTTTTAACACCATATACGTGCGTAAAAGCACCAACCACTCTTGTTAAAACTTTTTTATGTTGCAATTAAACTTTTGGGATGTTTTGGAGCTCGAACACGACGTTGAAAAAAGTTTACTTGGTGACCAAGTAATCAAAATGTCTTGCTATTACCTTGTCATTCCCACGTCTTAACATAGCGACCGAAGTTTCTGATGGTTATTTTTTCTCACTTGTTTCCACTTATACATAATTTGACATCTGAGGACGAAGATTGGCTCCTCTCAAAACCCGAAATAGTTCCATTCAGAAAAGTAATTAGCCCCTAAAATTAGTGCAAAAAATGCCTTTTTTCCATCTTTCACTTATCTGTACTCGTTTTAACACCAAAGACGTTCGTAAAAGCACCAACCAATCTTGTTATAACTTTTTTATGTTGCAATTAAACTTTTGGGACGATTTGAAGCACGAACCCGATGTTGAAAAATGTTTCCTTGGTGACCAAGTAATCAAAATGCCTTGCTATTACCTTGTCATTCTCACGTCTTCACATAGCGACCGAAGTTTCTGATGATTATTTTTTCTTACTTGTTTCCCCTCATACATACACTTGACATCGTAGGACGAAGATTGGATCCAATTTGAACTCAGAACAGGTCCGTTGAGACAAGTAACTAGGCCCTAAAATTAGCCTAAAAATGCTTTTTTTTTCTCTTTCTCTTATTTGTACTCTTTTTAACACCAGATACGTGCGTAAAAGAACCAACCACTCTTGTTATAAATTTTTTATATTGCAAATCAACTTTTGGGATGATTTGGAGCCCGAACACGACGGTGAAAAAAGTTTACTTGCTGACCAAGTAATCAAAATGCCTTGCTATTACCTTGTCATTCCCACGTTTTCACATAGCGACCGAAGTTTCCTATGGTTATTTTTTCTTATTTGTTTCCCCTTACACATACACTTGACATCCAAGGACGAAGATTGCCTCCTCTCAAAACCCGGAAAGGGTCCATTCAAATAAGTCATCAGCTCCTGAAATTAGTGCGAAAAAATGCCTTTTTTCCCTCTTTCTCTTATCTGTACTCGTTTTAACACCAGATACGTTTGTAATAGCCCCAACCTCTCTTCTTATAACTTTTTTATGTTGCAATTAAACTTTTGGGAAGATTTGGAGCACAAAGCCGACGTTGACAAAAGTTTACTTGGTGACCAAGTAATCAAAATGCATTGCTATTATCTTTTCATTCCCACGCCTTCACATAGCGACCGAAGTTTCAGATGATTATTTTTTCTTACTTGTTTCCCATCATACATACATTTGACATCGGAGGACTAAGAGTGGCTCCACTCGGAACTAGGAACGGGTCCATTCAGACAAGTAACTAGCCCCTAACAGTAGTGCAAAAAAATGCTTTTTTTTCTCTTTCTCTTATTTGTACTCATTTTAACACCATATGCGTGCGTAAAAGCATTAACCACTCTTCTTATAACTTTTTTATGTTGCAATTAAACCTTTGCGAGAATTGGATCCCGAACCCGACGTTGAAAAAAGTTTACTTGGTGACCAAGTAATCAAAATGTCTTGTTATTACCTTGTCATTCACACGTCTTAACATAGCGACCGGAGTTTTTGATGGTTATTTTTTCTTACTTGTTTCCCCTAATTCATACAGTTGCATCCAAGGACGAAGATTGGCTCCTCTCGAAACCCGGAACGGGTCTATTCAAACAAGTAACCAGGCCCTAAAATTAGTGCAAAAAATGTTTTTTTTCCCTCTTTCTTTTATCTATACTCGTTTTAACACCATATGTGTGCGTAAAAGCACCATCCACTCTTGTTATAACTTTTTATGTTGCAATTAAACTTTTGGGATGATTTGGAGCACGAACCTGACATTGAAAAAAGTTTACTTGGTGACTAAGTAATTAAAATATCTTGCTATTACCTTGTCATTCCCACGTCTCCACATAGCAACCAAAGTTTTCGATCGTTATTTTTTCTTTTTTTGTTTCCCCTCATACATACACTTGACATTGGAGGACAAAGATTAGCTCCTCTCGAAACCC
Organism: Begonia fuchsioides; assembly: GCA_003255005.1. Classification (NCBI taxonomy): domain Eukaryota; kingdom Viridiplantae; phylum Streptophyta; class Magnoliopsida; order Cucurbitales; family Begoniaceae; genus Begonia; species Begonia fuchsioides. The sequence goes on from QAOC01021690.1 coordinate 24,261, forward strand.
GAAACGGGTCCATTCAGACAAGTAACATGCCCCTAAAATTAGTGAGAAAAAATCCATTTTTTCCCTCTTTCTCTTATCTGCACTCGTTTTAACACCAATACGTCTGTAAAAGCACCAAATACTCTTGTTATAACAATTTTAGGTTGCAAATAAACTTTTGGGACGATTTGGAGCCTGAACCCAACCTTGAAAGAAATTTACTTGGTGACCAAGTAATCAAAATGTCTTGTCATTACCTTGTCATTCCCACATCTTTACATAGCGACCGAAGTGTCCAATGGTTATTTGTTCTTACTTGTTTCCCCTAATACATACACTTGACATCCGAGGACGAATATTAGCTCCTCTTGAAACCCGGAACTGGCTCATTCAGACAAGTAATCAGCCCAAAAAATTAGCTAGAAAAAATGCTTTTTTTCCCTCTTTCTCTTATTTGTACTCGTTTTAACGCCAGATACTTTCGTAAAAGCACCAACCACTCTTGTTATAACTTTTTTATGTTGCAATTTAACTTTTGGGACGATTTGGAGGATGGACCCGACGTTGAAAAAAGTTGACTTTGTGACCAAGTAATAAAAATGCCTTGCTATTACCTTGCCATTCCCACGTCTTCAAATAGCGACCGAAGTTTATGATGGTTATTTTTTCTTACTTGTTTGCCCTCATACATACACTTGAAATCGGAAGACGAAGATTGCCTCCTGTCGGAACCCGGAACGTGTCCATTCAGAAAAGTAACTAGCCCCTAAAATTATTGCAAAATAATATGTTTTTTTTCCTCTTTCTCCTATCCGTACTCGTTTTAACACCAGATACGTGCGTAAAAAGGATATTGTTCCTAAACCGATTGAAGATGTTAACAAGCCACGGTCAAGAGAGATAAAGTGTTTTAAATGTCTTGGATTAGGACATATTGCTGCTCAATGTCCTAATAAGAGAGTGATGGTGCTTATGCCGAGCACAAGAGGGCCCCCTCCTAATGGTGATTCGAAGAACACTCACTACGAATGGCCAACCAGATTCTATACAAAGAGAGAACATATTTCACAGCCGGTGCTTAATCAAAGATAAAGTTTGCTCCTTAATCATTGATGGTGGAAGTTGTACAAATGTAGCCTCCACCGAGCTTGTAGAAAAATTGAGGCTTAAAACCGAGGATCATCCCACTCCTTATAGGCTCCGATGGTTGAATGATGAAGGAGACCTTAAGGTGACTAGGCGCACAAGAGTGGAGTTCTCAATTGGAAGTTACAAGGATGCTGTGTTTTGTGATATATTGCCTATGGATGCAAGCCACATTCTTCTCGAGAGACCATGGCAATTTGATCGGCACGCCATGCATGATGGTTTATCCAATGAGTATTCATTGAAGTGGGAAAACCAGAACATCAAGCTTGCACCACTAGCACCGGAAGACATTGCTAGGGATGAGAGGTTGAGAAGGGAGAAATCTTCCAAGAAAGTTTTGTTCACTACCAAAAGGGAGCTATCTCGGGTGGTGCTCCAAGAAGAACCGGTTGTATTGATCCTATTCCGGGAAAGAATGGAAGAAATAGGAGGAGCTCCAGAGGAAGTTTTAGCACTCATTGAGGAATATGGAGATGTGTTCCCCGAGGAGCTACCGATTGGCTTACCTCCTATCCGGGGGATTGAGCATCGGATTAGGGTAGTGCTTCCAAACCGGCCAGCATATAAGATGATTCCTGAAGAAGCCAAGGAGCTTAACCAGCAAGTATAAGAGCTCTTAGAGAAGGGCTATATCCGGGAGTCACTCAGCCCTTGTGCGGTGCCGACTCTTTTGGTACCAAAGAAGGATGGTTCATCCCGAATGTGTGTTGACAGCCGAGCAATCAACCACATTACTATCAAGTACCGGTTTCAAATACCACGGCTTGAGGACCTTTTGGATGAACTTAGTGGGGCAGCTTTCTTTTCAAAGATTGATTTAAAAAGTGGCTATCATCAAATGTGGATGCATGAAGGGGATGACTAGAAAATGATTTTCAAAACCAAGTATGGCTTATATGAATGGTTAGTCATGCCATTTGGGCTATCTAATGCCCTGATGTGCAACCGGAGCCAATCATGGACGTAGCTCCAACAAGCCCAACAAGCCCGGACGAGTTTTCTAACTTAGTTGCTCGTTTTGCAGGTAACTTGGCTTCGGAAACACCTTCCGAGCATGATCGAGAACGGCCGAAGTTCTCGATCACTTGGTGTCTAAACGCTCCTAGCCCCGACGCATCCACCAACCCACCTCCCGACCACCCCATGGCGGCCAATGAGCAACAGGTCATGGACGTGGCCGAAATCCCACTGGAAATAAGTGCCCGACGTGAGAGAACGCACGGTCCAATTCCCATGGATCCCGCGTTCTCCTTTGAAGACCTAGTCCTCGGCCCACCCAACCCGAGCACGGCCACATTAGTTTATTTCAGCAAATAAAACCTTGGAGAAGGAGGAAAACAGCCCAGAAGAAGGAACGCACGAAGGCCCGCAAAGGAACGCCGTAACCAAGCCATGGTCAACCTTCGGTCAAGCCACGGTCAAGCCGCGGTCTCCCTTAGGTCAACAAGGAGATTTTGACTAAATTCCATCGGACATGTTGCTTAAATATTTAAGTAATCCGATTATTTTGTCAAAGAAAGGACAAGGCTCGAGATGGACACGCGTAGATTTATCGGTGTCCGAGACATAGACAACCGGGATGCGCTCCTCAAGACATCAACGGACCAATGAGGCTTTGCATCAGAAATGCCTATGCCTTTGTTCATTTTTGGACAGCCTAGGAGTGTCTGAAGTCACAAATTCAAAATGGCACGGACATACCCCGTGATGTTTGGAGAAAAGATCAGCTGGCAGCATTTGAAAGCACCCCCGCGTGCACACAAACCACCTTTGGAGCCATCAGCGGATCACCGGGGATTCTAATTCAAAAAGAGACCAGGTTCATGCTAATCAGATCAAGGGAGGAGCGTCCAAAAATCTCATTTCAAAATGGCCCACGCAGATCCCTAAAATGTTCGAAATAAGGTCAACGCCGGGTCGCCATTTTGAATCAGCTGCGCACACCTCCGAGCCATAATTTCATCACTCATTCAGGCTAGATTCATCCAAGAGCCTAAATTCAACATGACCCGCGCGGATCCGGTGATGTCCGAGATTTGGTCAACCTGGTCAGCTGCGCGCGCATTCCCTCGGTCAACTGTAAGTCTTCCACGGTCCACCTTTGTCTTCGATTCGAATTCAGCCGCACATATCTTTTTAGTTTAGATTTTTAGCTGAAGAGAAGAGCATCTGAACCCTCCATTTCAAAATGGCACGCAGCAAATCCCATGATAATTTCTATGATTTATCATAATTTTTATGATTTATTGTAATTTTTCAATTGACGGAAACTGAATAATTTACCAAAAATTGGTACATTATCCAACATTTCTAAAAAATTGAGGATAGGCCCCTCTTTGGTGCCCCTTTAAAAATGCAAAATTGGTTTGGGAAAGAAAGCTCGAAATCTTGAGTTTATGAAAAAAGTGACACTGCTGCCAGGGCCAATGTGGCCCAGATTGCTCTTTAGGGGGGAAGGTATACTGAGGTATGGCCGGGTAAGGGCGCCCACGTGCATCGATGGGTAAGGCATGGGCCCAACTAACAAAGGGCGATGG
>QAOC01021690.1:32925-60425 GCA_003255005.1 Begonia fuchsioides
ATGACGGCACTTGATAGGTCTGGCCCAACAATGTTCCAGGCGGACTTGAAAAATTTGGATGAGTAGCCATCCGGTATGGGATCTTTATCATTAGCGATTGATTCCAACGCATCTTTGATTTTCTGCAGGGTGATGTTTCTTGTGAGACCCGCACTGGCAGCATCCAAAAGGCACAGGCTAGCTGATACGGCCGCAACGTCAATGGGGACGGAGAGCTGCTGGCCGCCGAGAAGCTTGTGGAAATAATTAACAAATTCTGATTGGATCTCATCAGGGCTGGATGAGATCGATCCATCGTCCTTTGTGACCGACCCAATGAAGTTCTTTTTTGCATTCTTTTTTATAAGGGCATTGAAGAACCTAGTGGGCTTATCTGCATGAATGAGATAATTGGACTTTGCCCGCTGCTAGAGAAAGGATTTCTTGGCCTTGTTTTTGAGTGAAGCAAGCTCGCCAAAATCTGGAAGGGGTCATCCTTAGAAAGGATTTCTTCCGCGATGTCAACCATTTCGGATTGAAGGAGCTGGAAACCTTTAGAACAGTGATGTTGTGCGAGAACATGGCCTTCTTCTTAATCCCTGTTATTCTTAAGAATATCTGCAAAGGAGCGGGGTGGTCCTCTTGGTTGGAGATCTTCAAAGCCAACTGGGGATTCCGTGGTGCTGGGCACGCCGGAGATTGAGCGGACAATATTTGGCCGGCAGAGGAGACCGGGAATTAGCGTTGGGCATGGGGAAGGCAGGCAACCAGTACGGATGAAGGTACGTGGGTAGGTGAGGACAAGACTGCTTTGCAGGAGGGGAATATAAATAGTATTTCTAGTGGACTCTTAGGGTATGGCAGGCAGAATATGGGGAGGCCGGCTGCAGGTGAGGGGCCAAATGAGGAAATGGTCGGTCAGCGGCCTGGCGTCAGGCATTGCCAGGCCAGCAGGGGGCCGGCTGGTTGGGATATTGGGAGGAGCAGAGTCGTCGGTCAGCGGCCTGGCGGCAGGCTTTGTCAGGCTGGCAGGGGGAGGATGTACGGCGGTAGGGGGTGCGCTAGACAACAGAAATGGTAGGTGAGCGTCTGAATTCTTGGGGATGAAGCAGGGGAGCACCAATGGGTTTCCGCCGACGATTTGATGGATTCCGGCTAGGTGAAAAATTGACAAACTAGATTCGAGCTAAAAGGATGGTATGGGCGTGAAGGGGGGTGTAGGGAAGATGAAAGTGTATAACTTCGGGGGTGGGATTTCAGGCGAGGTGAATTTGGCAAATTCGAGCCAAAAGGGGGGGATTATTGGGGACGGGGAAGTGAGGGGAAGATGAAATGGGTTGATTTAGGCTGAAGGATGAGGCGGATGAAGAGATATTGAGTCTAGAACTTTGGGAGAACTTCAGGGGAAATGAGGGAAATGGGCGAAGAAAAACGGGGATATCGTCGAGAAATATATCCCCGAGGTCAAACCCCTATGAGAGAAAGGAGATTGCACTTACGTTAACGCTCCGGGAGGGATGATCCTTGAAAACTTTCCACGAGATCGGGAGTGAGAGCCCGAGGAAAACACCTTCCTGGGAAGGGGGAAGGGGTTTTGGTTGAACCAAAAACACCTTCCCGGGAGAAAATCTGAACTTCCGGTGTCAAAGTGAAGCGTAAAACCGAAACGATAAAACACGAAATGCCACACCGTGAGAGCGAATCACTTGTAGTTTCGTAAATGAATCTCACCGGACAACTCCCGCGGTAGAAGAAATGACCAAGGAGAGGATCCGAACTTCCAGCTTAAACAAAAACTCCCATCCAAGAGATAGACCAAAGCTTCCAGCTACTTGGAGAGTTCAAAGCCAAGAACTTCCGGGAAAATAAAACAAAATACTACTCAGTGAAAGCAAATCTTGTGCGGTTTCGTGGATGAATCTCGTCGGACAACTCCCGCGGTTGATGAAATGACCGAGGAGGAGAGGATCAGGTGGTGGTTTGCAAGAGAATCTGAGAGGAGAGCCCGTGAGAGGAAGCACCGGAATTGGGATTTTGGTGGAACCAAAAATCGCCTTTCTAGGGAGAGAATCCTAACTTCCTTAAAACTCAGGACGGGTAAACTTTTTATACTAGCCAACCCCACAGCAAGCGGCCCCACCTCAAGAAAACCCCACCTCCGGCTTGGCCCTACAGGTTAGTATACACTGCTCGGCTCGTCGTTCGTCGGACATGAACGACGAGCAGACGTTATCGAAGTGACCCCAGGTCAGGCGGGATTACCCGCTGAGTTTAAGCATATCAATAAGTGGAGGAAAAGAAACTTACAAGGATTCCCTTAGTAACGGCGAGCGAACCGGGAAATGCCTAGCTTGAGAATCGGGAGCCTACGGTGTCCAAATTGTAGTATGGAGAAGCGTCCTCAGCGGCGGACCAAGCTCAAGTCCCCTGGAAGGGGGTTTCGGAGAGGGTGAGAGCCCCGTCGCACTCGGATCCTGTCGCACCACGAGGCGCTGTCGTAAGCCCGGGCCTTTGTTGTGCTTGCAGAGACGTCGTCGCCCCGATTGTAGTTGGCAGCGCGTGCCCTTGGCGTGCTCAGGCATCAACGCGCTCCAGACGTCGGCCTGCAGGCTCCCCATTCGGCCAGTCTTGAAACACAGACCAAGGAGTCTGACATGTGTGCGAGTCAACGAGCAAGAAAACCCGTGAGGCGCAAGGAAGCTGAGTGGCGGGATCCCCTTGAGGGTTGCACCGCCGACCGACCTTGATCTTCTTAGAAGGGTTCGAGTGTGAGCATGTCTGTCGGGACCCGAAAGATGGTGAACTATGCCTAAGCGGGGCAAAGCCAGAGGAAACTCTGGTGCAGGCCCGCAGCGATACTAACGTGCAAATCGTTCGTCTGACTTGGGTATAGGGGCGAAAGACTAATCAAACTGTCTAGTAGCTGGTTCCCTCCGAAGTTTCCCTCAGGATAGCTTGAGCCCATGGGCGAGTTCTATCGGGTAAAGCCAATGATTAGAGGCATCGGGGGCGCAACTCCCTTGACCTATTCTCAAACTTTAAATAGGTAGGATGGCGCGGCTGCTTTGTTGAGCTGCGCCACGAAATCGAGAGCTCCAAGTGGGCCATTTTTGGTAAGCAGAACTTGCGATGTGGGATGAACCAAAAGCCCGCTAACCTAGAACCCACAAAGGGTGTTGGTCGATTAAGACAGTAGATTCGACCTTCTCCTTGGTGGTTGGTTCGGAGTAGTCCTCAAAGAAGGAGAAATGTGCTCCAACTTTTGTAACACCGTATAAAATCTTTTATTGAGCTCAACAATTTGTCCTTGAAGGCTGGATTCTGGAAGATTTGGATTTGGATGTGGATGAGATGGGCTAACCGGGCGGCTAGGATCAATCGGATCCCGGTTTGGTTTGTAATGGGAACCACTCCTTGTGGTCTTCCTAAAACTTAAAATCACACAAAAACAGAGGTAAAGATTTTAGGAAGGTGGGGTGGGATTTATGCCTTTGATACCAAATGATACGGAAAGGAGGGTGTTTAGATTTTAGGAAGTGGGAGAATCGGGTTAGGTTAAATGGAAAACGATAATTCCATAATTCCATAATTCCATAATCGGGACTGGAATTGGGACGACAATAACTCAACGATGAGATAGAATTTATTGCTGAAATTTTGATTGGAACTCTAGAAAGAAGATAGTGATAGTCCTCCAAAAATGAAGGAAATCACGAGGATGGATCGGTCGGAATGTAGTGGAACAGTAACAGAGTTTTTGGTGGTGGCCGGAAATCTGCCGGCAGAAAGAACTAAAACCAAACGAAAAATATTGATGGAAGGAAGAGTTTGTGACCTTCAATCTCACCCTAAAGTCCTTGAAGAAGGCTGGAGTATTGAAGCACCAAGAAATCTCCAGCTCGGAGGGAGGATTCCTTTGAGATAACCTACGGTGGCCGGAGGTGTGCCGGCTGCCGATTTGAAGTTGGAAATGCCCGTGAGAGGGAGATGCTCAAAGCAACTTTAATTCAAATTCCAAATTGAAAATTACAAGAAATGATTGGGAGAGGTTTTATCAACTGAAAAGAGAGGAAAAATGAGGGAACATTATGAGCCAAAGTCATGCAACATGAAGCTGAAAATGAAAATAATGGAGAGAAAATTGGACTAATGAGAATGCAAGAATGTGATGACCACGTGATCTTGCACCCCTTCAGCCAATTGGCCCTTCTTTCTTGGCCCAAAATACCCTTCTTTCACCCAAGAATCCCTCATGCAAAACCCCATGCAAAAGCATGCAAATATCTAAAATGTATCTAGCTGAGAAATCCTCTCGGGCTCTCCTAAAATGTAACGTAAAAATTAACGTAAAATGATATTAAAAAATGCAATAAAATTCCTTCACTCCATTTAAGTGTTGATGAGTTGAGTCGTGGGACATTTGGTCATGTTTGCATGTGACTTTAACTCACCATGCAACGTGAACTTCAAACGAGTTCATGTGCGGGCTTGATTCCGGGAGGCTCGGTTCTTGGTTGTAAGTCCACCTTTTCTCCATGCCAATTAATCACGTGTTTTGGCCTTGTTTGATCCTCTAAAGTTAGCTTAGAAATGTTTAGTTCATCAATTAATTTTCCTGCAAAATTAACAACTATGTTAGAAATTCTCGAGCTCGGGCTCGGGTGATTGCTCCATTTAGTATGCTAATTCGTGGCATGTCAGAAAGTCTTGTCAAAACAGCGCAACGCGCGCCGACAAAAGGTGGTAGGTTGTGCATGCCAGGGCGGTCTTGTAAATGTTGCCGCAAAATTTGTTCCTTCGGCCAGATTTGGTCATCCATATGAAAGCGGCAGCAATGGTAGTCAACTACGGTTGGATGCCAAAACGCGCTTTAATGATGGTCCAGACTTCGGTTGAGAAGCTGCATTGGAAGTAGATGTGGCTGGTTGATTCTGGATGGCTTCCACATAAGGCACGCATGCCATCTGATTCAATGAAAGGCAGGTTGTCCTTAGTGGAAAGCCGGTCGTGAGAAGCAAGCCACAATGGGAATGCAAGCATGTGAACATGGTTTTGTTTCCATATTGCCTTGAAGCCAGGCTTGGGTAGGGCCGAGGGCCGGAAGAAGTCATAAATTACAGACAAATTCATGGAAGTAGCCCAAAGAACAAGCTGGTCATTGGCTTTACCTTCGGATCCAGCTTTGTCCAGGATGGCCGATCGGATGCTAGGCAGCTTTTTGATGAGCGGCGAGCCCCGGTATCTGGAGGACCAGGACAAGAATGTGGCATCCTTGATGTAGAAATGATGGATCTAGCGGACCCATAGGGAATTCTTTTTTTGATGTGCCCCACAAATTTTTGGCAAGTAGAGCCATGTTCCACGAATGGATGTCTTTGAAGCCAAGACTGCCCTCATCTTTGGGCAAGCAGCAAGTTGGCCAAGCAATATTAGCAAATCGCCTCCCCCATAGGAAGGATCTGCATATTTTGGTGAGCATCGCACGAATAGCAGCCGAGAGTGCAAAAATGGAGAGCCAGAAGCACTCGACTCCTTGGAAGATCGATTTGATGAGTTCGATTCTTCCTGCAAAGGAGAGGCTCTTGACGTTCCAGATTTGGAGGTATAGTCTCATTTTTTCAATCAAGGGGTTATAATCTGGCACCCCGAGACATTTCGGCCCAAAAGGTATGCCGAGAAATCTAGTTTCGAAAGACCCGGCAGCCAATGGTATGGCTCATTTTATGCTTTCAAGATCCTGATTAAGGATCCCGGCAGCAAAGAAAGATGACTTGTCCGAGTTCATATAGAGGCCTGACGAGGCGCTGAACTCGCTTAAGCAATCGAGGATGCTCTTGATCGAGACTAGATCACCCCTGGCAAAGAGGATCAAGTCATCGGCATAGGCGAGGTGCGAGATCCCAAGTAGTTGGCACAAGGGATGGTGGATATAGCCCGCGCAAGGGAGGCCAGCGCGGATGAGCTTCGAGAGGTATTCCATCGAGACAACAAAGATATACGGCGAGAGCGGGTCCCCTTGCCGGATGCCTTTGGTGTAACAACCCTCGTTTTTTTTTATTCTCTTTTAAGGATTTGTGACTTTAAGACGAAAGCGATTAAAACCTTTTTATGAAAGTTGCTTAAATGTTAGAGTATTAAAGTATTGTGGATATTAGTAAATTAGCAAGCTGAAAGTGATGAAGAAAATAATGTTTAAGAAGTATATGGATGATGTTATTCAGAAAGGTTGGAAAATTATATAGCTTCGGTCGACACAATTTGCAGTCGGTCGACATAGAATAGCTTTCGGGAGTTTATTCGGTCGACCATATGGTCAAGCGGTCGACACCTTCAAGTTCGGTCAACACAATAGACGAGCGGTCGACATAGCATAACTTTCGGGAATTCATTATGTCGACATAAGTTGACTTATGTCGACATAAGTTGAAAAGTCAGCAAAATCAACAGAATTTTATTGGTGCACATAAAAGGAATATTGATTTTATTTAATAAAGGGGCATTAAGTGGGTCTTGTATGACATTCTCCCTCCCAACCAAGATCTCCTTCCCCCTCTTTCTCCCTAGGTTTCGTGGTCTAAATCAAAGGAGGGTGAGATTGAGATAGAGAAAGAGTTTTGTGATGAAAAAAAGAGTGAGAAAGTGAATGCGTCAAGAGAAGTGAAGTGAAGAGCTTTGATATTTCGTGGAGGCTGAAGGTCAAGGTATTTTCATATCCTTTAAAGTCCTTGTAGGTTCAATAATGATAAAAGGATGATGTTGGTTGGATTGATGGATAAAAATGAAGGATTTCAAGTAGAATGTTAGAAAATCAGTTGATTGTATGCAAGGTTAGGGTTTTTGAGATTCGGTCATATTGTAGCACGAATTGGAGTTTATAACCTTCATAAGAGTTAAAGTAGGCTTTTAGAGAAATTTATAGCCATTTGAATCACTCAAATTGGAGCTTTGTAGACAAAGTTATGAATGTTACAAGTTAGTAGATGGAAACTGGGATAGCACCGGTCGACATATTATCAACCGGTCGACACAAAAAAAACTCTCTGTAAATGATTCGGTCGACCGCATGAATAAGCAATCGACACATTATGCTAAGTTATGTCGACACATATAGGTTTATGTCGACCTAATCACTGTTCAAACAGTGAATGCCTTCTATTTTGTCCACGTAAGTCAACATATGTTAGTTTTCTGAATTTGGTGTCTTCTAAGAAGTTATAGTAGACTCNTGAAATGTGCATGATTTTATTAACAGCATAGCATACTCATGCATTGCATTTTATAGTTATGCTATTTACTGAGCTTTAGGCTCATAGTTTAGGCTTTGCAATGTAGGGAATATAATGGAGGAAAGTGAGCAAATGACTGAGCAAGAAGTTAGAACAGAGGGGTGTCCAAATGATACCGTTTATTGAGCAATGACCGACGGGGAGTGATGTATCACACACACAAGTTGTTTTGTAAAAATGTTTTGAATGTTTTGAGATGTAATTAAGATGTGTACCCTTATTTTCGTGTGATGAATTTCAAAGCTTTTAAGATGAATGCATTTTAAGTAGAACTATAGTCTTCCGCTGTAAGTTTATGTTAGGTGGAATTCGAATGTATGTTTTTATCACTGACGATTTTCTTGTAAACTATTTTACGAACTAAAGGTAATAGTTTTTAGAAATTAAAGTAAACGATTCTTCCACCAAAGTAATGTAAGTAAGTAAGTTAAGAAAAGTAACGGACCGGTTCTCGGGCTGCCCGCGAGTAAGCAAAGTAAAGTAAAGTAAAGTAAGTAAGCAAGTGAGGTAAGGCAGAAAGCGGCGGCACGGGAATCGGGTCGTTACATTTGGAGCCTTTGAAAAATCCGTGAAGTCGGCCATTGATTGCGGATTTCCGGATCAGCTCCTGCATCAAGTGAATATTATCACTCATTGATCGCCCTTTGATGAACGCCGACTGTGCTTGATCAGTTATGGTCGGGAGGGTGGTCGAGAGCCTATTTGCCAAGATTTTTTATATTATCTTGTATGTTGTGTCGCAGCACGAGATGGGCCTGTAGTCAGATGTTTTGGTTGCATGTAGTGACTTTGGGAGGGTGGCCGAGAGCCTATTTGCAATGTAGGCATGATTCCACTGGCTGAGTAGAAGGCCAGAGGAGAAAAACTCCATGACGGCACTTGATAAGTCCGGCCCAACAATGTTCCAGGCGGACTTGAAAAATTTGGATGAGTAGCCATCCGCCCGGGAGCTTTATCATTGGCGATTGATTTCAAGGCATCTTTGATTTCTTGCGGGGTGATGTTTCTGGTGAGACCCACACAGACAACGTCCGAAAGGCACGGGCCTGCTGATACGGCTGCGGCACCAATTGGGGTGGAGAGCTGCTGGCCGCCGAGAAGCTGGCGGAAATAGTTAACGAATTCTGATTGGATCTCATCATGGCTGGATGATATCGATCCATCATCCTTGGTGACCGACCCAATGAAGTTCTTCTTGCATTCTTTTTGATAAGGGCATGGAAGAACCTGTCTCACGACGATCTAAACCCAGCTCACATTCCCTATTGGTGGGTTAACAATCCAACACTTGGTGAATTCTGCTTCACAATAATAGGAAGAGCCGACGTCAAAGGATCAAAAAGCAACGTTGCTATGAACGCTTGGCTGCCACAAGCCAGTTATCCCTGTGGTAACTTTTCTGACACCTCTAGCTTCAAATTCCGAAGGTCTAAAGGATCGATAGGCCACGCTTTCACGGTCCGTATTCGTACTGGAAATCAGAATCAAACAAGCTTTTACTCTTTTGTTCCACACGAGATTTCCGTTCTCGTTGAGCTCATCTTAGGACACCTGCGTTATCTTTTAACAGATGTGTCGCCCAAGCCAAACTCCTGACACGCCCAAGAGCCATGACATGCCGAAGGCTCTCACCAACCAGAGGGTGTGATGACCCGTAGCCGAGGAAGGAGTTTTACTAACATGTTTGTTGATTGTGCAGGGATAACACTGCCACCCGTGTATCTCTTAGATGCTCCCACCCCGGTTGACAAGGAGCACCCTAAGCATTACATTCGGTGGGAGTTTGGAGAGGAGGAGAAGGCAGCCGATGTCCAAGGCCTTATGTGCCAAGAAAGCCTACCCGAGCTTCGGCCTTGCCAAATTCCAAAGGGAGGGGAGGGCGTTTCATATGAGTCCAGCAATGGAGGAGAGAATATACAAGCATGGTCCAAAAAAGGGAGCCAATGACTCTATCCATTTACCCTTGGGTTACCCACAAAAGGATGAACTGAACCTAACCCTTCCTCAATTTGGGCACGGTTTGGAGCCCAATTAGTCAAGCCCAAGAAATTCCCCAATGAAAGTTTGCTAGTCTCACGTGAAGATTTTTGTTTAGTTAAAATGCTTGTAACGATGTAATAGTTGTAGTACTTGAAGTTGGTTGGGGAAAATGGTTCGGGTTGAACCATTCTTTCTTGAAGTGGTTCGATTTTGAACCTCCCCCCCCCCCCCCCTTTTGCTGGAGTTTTGGGAGAGTCTTCTCTTCCAAACTCCTTAGTGTCTTCTTTAGNCTCTTCCAAACTCCTTTGTGTCTTCTTTAGTTTGGTTTGGACGTGAGTTAGGGTTTTGGTTGGCTTGCAAGTGGGTGGTGGGTCCCTTTTCTCACCTAACACCTATTTTTTAGCTAATCATTACCCTAATTTAGGATTATTTTTGTTTTATTTTATTTGGTGTATATTTTTGAAAGGGTATGAAGCCCTCTCCCACGTCTTTTGTAAGGTAGAAAAATTGGATAAACTTTGAAGAAGCTTTGAGCTCTCAAGCCCCTCTTTTCTCACGACAATCCAAGGCTTAGGTGAGTAATATCCTTAGTCTTCTTTTGTCATTGGTGTTGGTGTCTTGCTAGAGTCACTAAGCCCTAGTTCAGGTTCCCTCCACCTCCGTTGGACCAAGGAAAGTCTGAACATCCCATAGCCTTCATCCATAATCAGCCTTTTAGCCATTTGTGCTTTGTGTTCGAAAACTGCCCACCCGAAAACTCTCAAGGTCCTCAATTTGTTTCCCCGTGCCAAGTTGTGATTTCCGTGTGCTAATTTTATGAAATTTGGTTCATAAACCCCTCATTCACGTCTGGAAATATTTTCTTTGTCATGTAACTCCCAGATTTCATCGATTAGAAATTATGCACGTTCCTTCCTCCAGCTTTTCTATTGGAGCACTCTTTTCGGACCCATTCTGTCGACCTATCTCCAAACTTTCATAACTTATAATCCTGCCTTGTGTTTTCCTTCCAAGCCCTACCATTCTCTTCCTCTTTCATTGAAGTTATCTTCTGCAAATTTTAGGCTTCCCAGATTACTCACATCGAAAGTTGTGCAGAGGTCTTCCCTTACCACTATTCTGTCAAAACTGATTTTGTCTGTTTGTGTGGTAGAAAGTAGGCCCGTGTCATCTTAAGTTATACACGTGCTATCAGTCCGAATTTTGGACCAAACCTTGCCCTACCTTTGAAGTTTAAGTCCACAAAATATTAGCCCAAACGCACGTGTAATTTTGGAGCCTTAGCCAGCTTTCTCCCCTGTTTCTGCCAGTCCCTCCTCTTGTTCGTGGCAGATTGTTTATTTCCCTTTTGTCTTCTATCTTCCCGTCACCTCTCCTATCCACGAGCGTGTCAACTCCCCACTTGACAATGTCTTCTGCCCTGATCGACCCGTCGAGGCGGTGCTGACCCACTTCCGATTCATGGAATAAGTAAAATAACGTTAAAAGTAGTGGTATTTCACTTTCGCCGTTTCCGGCTCCCACTTATCCTACACCTCTCAAGTCATTTCACAGAGTCGGACTAGAGTCAAGCTCAACAGGGTCTTCTTTCCCCGCTGATTCTGCCAAGCCTGTTCCCTTGGCTGTGGTTTCGCTGGATAATAGACAGGGACATGGGGAATCTCGTTTATCCATTCATGCGCGTCACTAATTAGATGACGAGGCATTTGGCTACCTTAAGAGAGTCATAGTTACTCCCGCTGTTTACCCGCGCTTGGTTGAATTTCTTCACTTTGACATTCAGAGCACTGAGCAAAAATCACATTGCGTGAGCATCCGCAAGAACCATCGCAATGCTTTGTTTTAATTAAACAGTCGGATTCCCCTTGTCCGTACCAGTTCTGAGTCGACTGTTCGATGCAAAGGGAAGGCCCCCGAAGGAGCCGTTTCTAGTTCGTCCCCCGGCCGGCACGCGATGACCCGTTCTCGCCGTGAGAGCATCTCGACAATCAACAGCTGACGAATTTGGGACGGGGACCCCCGTGCCTAGCCCTCAGAGCCAATTCTTTTCCAAGGGTTACGGATCCATTTTGCCAACTTCCCTTACCTACATTGTTCCATCGACAAGAGGCTGATCACCTTGGAGACCTGATGCGGTTATGAGTACGACCGGGCGTGGGTGGCACTCGGTCCTCCAAATTTTCAAGGGCCGTTGAGGACGTACCAGACACCGCGCGACGTGCGGTGCCCTTACAGCCACTGGACCCTACCTCCGGCTGAGCTGTTTCCAGGGTGGGTATGCTGTTAAACAGAAAAGATAACTCTTTCCCAGGTCCAAGGCGACGTCTCCGGTGCCGTCTGCCGCCACGTCCCAGTTTAGGAATTTTAACTCGATTCCCTTTCGATGCTCGTGCGCTGGGCGCTGCCAGACAGGATTGCCCTGTCTCTTAGGATCGACTAACTCATATGCAAGTGTTGTTTACATGGAACCTTTACCCTCTTCGGCCTTCATAGTTCTCATTTGAATATTTGCTACTACCGCCAAGATTTACACCGACAGCCGCTCCGCCTGGGCTCGCGCTCCAGGTTTTGCAGCAACCGCCGCGCCCTCCTACTCATTGGGGCCTGGTACTTGCCCCGACGGCCAGGTATAGGTCGCACGCTTCAGCGCCATCCATTTTCGGGGCTAGTTCATTTGGAAGGTGAGTTGTTACACATTCCTTAGCGGATTTCGACTTCCATGACCACCGTCCTGCTGTCTTAATCGACCAACACCGTTTGTGGGTTCTAGGTTAGCGTGTAGTTGGGCACCGTAACCCGGCTTTCGGTTCATCCCGCATCGCCAGTTCTGCTTACCAAAAATGCCCACTTGGAGCTCTCAATTCCGTGGCGCGGCTCAACAAAGCAGCCGCACCATCCTACCTATTTAAAGTTTGAGAATAGGTCGAGGGCGTTGCGCCCCTGATGCCTCTAATCATTGGCTTTACCCGATAGAACTCGCCCAAGGGCTCCAGCTTCCCTGAGGGAAACTTCGGAGGGAACCAGCTACTATATCAAAGTCAGACGAACAATTTGCACGTCAGTATCGCTGCGGGCCTCCACAAGAGTTTCCTCTGGCTTCGCCCCGCTCAGGCATAGTTCACCATCTTTCGGGTCCCGACAGGCATGCTCACACTCGAACCCTTCTCAGAAGATCAAGGTCGGTCGGCGGTGCAACCCTCAAGGGGATCCCGCCACTCAGCTCCTTGCGCCTCACGGGTTTTCTGGCCCGTTGACTCACACACATGTCAGACTCCTTGGTCCGTGTTTCAAGAAGGGCTGAATGTGTAACATCCTGTTCTTTAATAATAGCGTAAAATATTTTTATTGTTTTTTTTAAATCTCGTTCAAAACTCTTGATTTAAAATCGTAGCGGAAGCTTAAAACATTAAAAACTATTAAAAATGTGATCTCATCTTACTTATAAAACACGTCATAGAATATATATATATATCAAATTATCATATACATGTCATGGATAGGCAATAGTACAAAACATTTAAGTGTTGCCCATCGAATTACTTAACATAAGTTCTGAGTAAAATATTTAAAACTTCTTTCTTCTTTCACCCACGGGTCATCACTCGGCTTCGTAAACATCCCGCTTCAAAGTAGCTCCATTCACGTATCATGGCACGTGATGAGGACTAAATTCCTCATCCCGAGCTTCGTCACCTACATCACAAAGCTTAACTAGTGAGCCTAAGGCTCAGTAAGAAATGATAATATCCTACGTGCCTAGTATGCTCATAATATGCTTAAAACATGTTATTTTCGTAAAACGTGTCTTTTTCAAATCATTTTGGGGTGAGGATCCGTGTCCCATACCACGACCATCCTCAAAACATCATTTTATTTTTAGAGTGAAGATCCGTGTCCCATACCACGACCGTCCTCAAAACTTAGCTTGATACATGTTGTCATTACATCGCATAAAGGGGAAATTCATCATTCAGATAACTTGATAGAGAGTTAGCACCTACGGGGTCCTCTCATAATATAATAGCTTGATAGAGAGTTAGCACCTATGGGGTCCTCTCATAACTTGATACTTGATAACTTGATCTTCATGCGATGAGTGGTGACATTTTGAATGCATGCTTGATAAACATTTTTCTTGAAATATAATGCATGAATGAGATGACAAGCAAGACTTGACAACTTGACTTAATTCATGCAATCTTAATAACTTAAGAAATCATGCTTTGCTTAACATAACATAAATCACACATAAACACATACGTCTCCCAAATGCACTTAAACTTTATTTCTTAACATACTTTTCATACTTTACGTATTTAGGCGTTACTTATAGCATACACATCATAATTCAATGGCATACAAACACCAATCAAGCCCATATTTTTGGTTTGGTGCACGGTGCGGTACACCCCAAGCAGAATTCAATACATACTTAATGTAACATATTTATTTCATACTTGATTTAATTAACATCTAAGCATACAACCTTAATCCTACTCTTTGTGATGCAGTCCCAAAAGGGGCTAAACACATGCATAATTACTTACCTTAGGTTCTTTGCTTTAATGAACCGAATTGATCAACCACCGTTCTCCAATTGACAACCCTAATAAAGAATTACCAAATTAGATTTTAGATATTCTGCCCTGATTTTACAGCCTAGTGTAAAGACCATTAATCACACGATACTGATCTAATTTACTCAAACTATGTGCCATAATCTTTGTTTAGGTGTCAATTTCATTTCATTAGAAGACATAAAAATCAATTGATCACCCGAACATCATGCAAAACACAGAACTACAAAACTGCTCCAAAAATTCCAGAATAGACATCTTTATCTTTACAGCCACTTACAAATTTCATAACTTTGTCTTTACATATTCTGTTACAGTACTTAAAGTGGGTACCGATTTAATATGATGTCTGTTACATTTTGTCAGAAGACATAAACTCAAATAAACAAACAGAACATTCCCAAAACAATTCAACTACAAAACTGGGTAGAAGAACATTTTCGGATAACTGTTTCTGTTCAAAGAGTAACTTCCAAATTAGATAACTTAATCTGTGCAGCTCCAATTTTAGTAAATTGAAAGCTATTATCTTTGTTTACTTGTCTACTACAACTTTGTAAAAGGCAATAAACTCAGAAAACTATCACAACAATTCGGAATTTCCAAAACCCTAGAACCTGTCCAGATTCTCGATTTTTTCCAAATAACTTTGCATAAGATTAAAACAATACACAATTCCAAATCTTATTCTGCTATGAATTGAAATTACATCTTCTAGGGCTAAAGTCAATACCTCAGGATGTGTAGAATTTTGATAGAACTCTTTTCCTTGCTGGGTTTTTCTCTTCTTCTTTACCGATTACTAGAGATAGTGCACAAAACACTCATTTGTTTTGCACATGTGGTGCCAATTCTTCCAATTCACCCCTTGAGCTCTTTGAATGAGAGAAAACCAGAGGAGAAGAAGAGGGTTTCGTGGTCTCCTTATCAGGTAAAGCTCTCTTTCATAATAAACAAAAGAGAGAGAAAGAAGGTGGTGGTGTGAAGCTTAAAAAAAGCACGAGGTGTCAAGCATGATGTGTCACCATCCAAGCTAACCATCTCTTAATCCATGTGCCACTTTCCTATTGGTCCATCCTTAATTAATCATATGTTAACTTTCTTAAAAATTCAATTGAAAATTCAACATTTCAGTAATAAAGTGTCGACCTCTCATTCAAGGGGTCACCCTTAACCAGCCTAAGAGTTCAAAGTGTTGACCTTTAATCGTTTCAAAACTTTTTCTCCACAACTCTGATTTTCATAATTCAAAAACCCATAGTTGCCTCATTGAGTTGACTTTAAGTTTGTAGAAGACGTAAACTTCAAAATAATAGTTAAACATAATCAAATATACAAAAGACCGAGCATCGCTTAAAAAAAGGCCATAACTCTATAGTCCAGATTTCTTTTACCAAATTCAAATGAACTTCCTAGATAATGATCCATTTCTCATAATTAAGGTGTCCAATTGTTCCTTACAAAGTCCACTATAACTTCTTAGAAGACACCAAATTCAGAAAACTAACGTGTGTTAACCAAAAAGACAGTGCAACGTGCAAAAAGTGTCGACCCATCCAAATTGTGTCGACCCAAAAGACATTGTGTCGACCCAAAAGACATGTGTCAACCCTTCACTTTCCAGAGACGGATCTTTCAAAGTTATGTCAACCCAACACAAAGTTGTGTCGACCCCTCACTTTCCAGATTTCCATTTACTAATTTGCAACATCCATAACTTTGTATGCATAGCTCCGAATTGAGTTGTTCAACCTATCAATCTTTTCAAAAATCAATTAATCTTAACAGTAAACTTAGGTTAACTTTGCTCATTATTCTACGTTCATAAAATTTAAGATATATGGAAAAAGTTTGGTGTTACAGAATGGGGAGCCCGCAGGCCGACGCTTGGAGCGCGCTGATGCCTGAGCACGCCAAGGGCACGTACTGCCAACAATGATCAGGGCGACGACGTCTCCGCAAGCACAACAAAGGCCCGAGCATGCGACGCCCCCCTAATCCATGTCGGTCCACGCCCCGAGTCGATTGGCAGACCGGCTCATGGCCGTTCCACATCCGACGGGGACGCACCGCCGCCCCCATCCGCTTTCCTCCCGACAATTTCAAGTACTCTTTGACTCTTTTCTCAAAGTCCTTTTCATCTTTCCCTCGTGGTACTTGTTTGCTATCGATCTCTTCCCAATATTTAGCCTTGGACGGAATTTACCGCCCGATTTGGGCTGCATTCCCAAACCCGACTCGTAGACAGCGCCTCGTGGTGCGACAGGGTCTGAGCGCCTCACCCTCTCCAGCACCCCCTTCCAGGGGACTTGAGCTTGGTCCGCCGCTGAGGACGCTTCTCCTGACTACAATTCGGACGTCGTAGGCTCCCGATTCTCAAGCTGGGCATTTCCCAGTTCGCCAGCCATTACTAAGGGAATCCTTGTTAGTTTCTTTTCCTCCGCTTATTGATATGCTTAAACTCAGCCGGTAATCCCGCCTGACCTGGGGTTCCTTCGATAACGTCTGCTTGTCGTTCGTGTCTGACTCGCCGACGCACTAGGGTCATCAAGAGTTCTCCAAACTGCACCTTGTGAGCGCAATGTATTCGTCGAGGGCATGTCAACCACTATCGATAGCGCCGCGAGATGCCAAGGACTCCGTTTCAGACCAACCGCGATGATTTTGCACGGGAGGCCAATGTTTGCGTCCCGACCACCTCTCCCAACCAGCCCGACCAAAGCAGCAACACAAGTCTACTTTGATGCATGCAATTGACATGGTTTTTCTTTTGGTGCGGGGGCTACGACGTGTGACGCCCAGGCAGGCGTGCCCTCGGCCAGCAGGCTTTGGGCGCAACTTGTGTTCAAAAACTCGATGGTTCACGGGATTCTGCAATTCACACCAAATATCGCATTTCACTACGTTCTCATCGATGCGAGAGCCGAGATATCCATTGTCGAGAGTCGTTCGATCTTTTTCTCAAGTTCACAAGTACCCCTGCATCCCAACATCGGGATGAGGGTAAGCGTTCTGATGAGGACATCACGAAGAGCAAAGGAAAAGAATTAAATGTAACCGGAGCAAGCATGGACGGAAAGATGACAGAAGATCGAGCAAAGAAGTTCGGTGAAAAACTAAACATATATATCCAAGAACTTCTCAATTGTGACGGCGTTATTGTTCCCGACAATATCAAAGTTAAATGCATGACATGCATTCAAGTGCACATGGGACAAGATGACATTATTATAGATTAGCTATTATCTACTTATCATCTATG
Source organism: Begonia fuchsioides (assembly GCA_003255005.1). Lineage (NCBI taxonomy): Eukaryota > Viridiplantae > Streptophyta > Magnoliopsida > Cucurbitales > Begoniaceae > Begonia > Begonia fuchsioides. The sequence goes on from QAOC01021690.1 coordinate 50,010, forward strand.
TTGCATGTCATATAAAAAGTAGGTGAAAAGTAGGTAGAAAAGTTGGTAAGAAAGTGGGTGAGAAAGTGGTTGATGTTGGAAGAAGAGAAATTAGGTGAGAAATGAGTCCTATAAATATGTACTAGATTTATCATTTGAGGGGAACTTGAGTTTTGTGAATCATATTGTGAGAGACTTCTCCTTTTCAACTTGTTGTTCGGTCTTTCATTGCAAGTCCAGCAACGTCGTTTCTGACTTATCAAACGGAATCCCTTCGTTTGTGGCGTCTTTCCTATCCAAGGTTCCTAGTCGCGTTATTGTTTCGGGTCTTAAGCTCTTTCTAAGCTAAGGTTCAAACGTCCGTCGACTTCGGGTCAAGGTTCCATTTCTATCTTTATTTTCTTTTATATTCCGCATTCGATCACTGATCAATCTATATCAGTTAAGATCATATCATTTGGTATCAGAGCCGCTTGGCTACCTTGTTTCAAAAAAAAAAAAAAAGGGCCTCCTTATTGGATTTAAACCGAATCTAACTTTGAGTATTCGGGAAGCAAAAAAAAAAAAAAAAAACTCTTATTGGGTATAAACCGGAGCCATCTTCTAGTATTCGGTTTGAAAAAAAAAAAAAAAAAAAAAAAAAATATAGAGAGGCTAGCTATTTGCATTACATCTGAAACCACAACATTTATTTATCATTTGATCCTAGCTTATTTTTTTTCTACTATCTTTGTCGTGTCTTATTGGTTAATCTGTGTTCATCTTTGTTCAATTCAATTATCGATATCCTTCACATTTCTTTTTTTCTTCCAATTGATAATTTGGTTTTGACGTGAAAAGACTCTTTGTTAGGTCGTTCAACTCTTGACATAATTGGAGCAAGTGAGGGAAAAAAGGCAAGAGAGGTGAGATTATTAGAGGATAAAAGCCAATTGACAAGTGTGAAACACGAGTGACAAATTAGAGTGAAAAACTTATCCGAGTGAAACACGTGAGGGAGTGTAGTGAGGTCCATCTTATTACATTTTTTTTCTCTAACATTTTCTTTCAGGTTTAACTTCTTACAAATGTCAAACTCGGACAACGGTGCCGCACCACAATGCAATGACAGCCTTCAATTTAACGTCTTGATGGGTGAAGTAAGAAAATTAATGAAAGACCAGTTTGACCGTCTCAATGAGCGGTTGAATAACGTTGAAAATGCTCAACAACAACATCGACAACAAAACAATCGAAATAGAAATTTCCCCCGAAGAGGAAGGTATGACTCTGTAGATAATATTCTTGATAGTGAAAATGACGTTTCGGATTATGATATTCGGAGGAATCAAAGAAATTCTAGAGAAGCTCCTAACCGGACGGATGATAACTTGAACAACATCAAGATGCAAATCCCTTCTTTCAAGGGAAAGAATGATCCGGATACATATTTTGAGTGGGAAAAGAAGGTTGAATTAATCTTTGATTGCCACAACTATTCAGAAGCAAAAAAGGTAAAACTCGCTGCTATTGAGTTTTCTGATTATGCTATTACTTGGTGGGATCAATTAACCTTAAGCAGGAGAAGAAATGGGGAGAGAGCTATTGATACGTGGGACGATATGAAATCTGTCATGAGGAGAAGATTTGTACCAAGCAGATATTATCGAGATCTATGGCAACGTCTACATAAACTTAAACAAGGTACAAAAAGCGTAGAAGAATACTTCCAAGAAATGGAGATAACCATGATTAGAGCAAATATAGAAGAAGACAGAGAAGCCACCATGGCTCGATTTTTGGAAGGACTCAATCCAGAAATACAAGATAAGATCGAGCTACAACATTACGTGGAGTTGGAAGATATGTTGCACATGGCAATTAAAATAGAACAACAACTGAAACGAAAGAGTGGCAACCGTTCTTCTAGTTGGAAGCCTAATTACACAAAAAGAGAAGACAAACAGATTGCCAAAACAAGTCAAGATCACAAAGTGGGAACACCTAGTCCGGGAACCCAAGGTAAATTTGATCCATCTACATCTCGAAATCGTGATATCAAATGTTTTAAATGTCAGGGAAGGGGTCACATATCTAGCCAATGCCCTAACAAGAGGGTTATGGTAATACGAGATACTGGAGAAATCGAGACAGATGGTGATTCTGAAGTTGATAGCATTGACGAATTTGAAGAGGAATATGCTGTAGAAGGAGAGTTACTAGTTACACGAAGAGCTTTAAATGCTCAACCAAAAATAGTTGATGATGGAGTGCAACGAGAGAACCTATTTCACACTAGATGCCATGTTCAAAATAAGGTATGTAGTATGATAATTGATGGAGGAAGTTGTACTAATGTTGCAAGTATTATTTTGGTGGACAAATTAGGCTTATCCACAATGAAGCATCCACGACCGTATAAGTTACAATGGTTCAACCAAAGTGGAGAAGTTAAAGTCAACAAACAAGTGTTTATCACTTTTTGTATAGGCAAGTACGAGGATGAAGTATTATGTGACGTGGTACCTATGGAAGCTGGCCACATTCTACTTGGGCGTCCCTGGCAATATGATCGACGAGTGACGCATGACGGGTACACAAATAAGTACTCATTTATATTCAACAAGAGGCCAATTAACCTTGTTCCAATGTCGCCAAGGGAAGTATATGAAGATCAGCTCAGACTTCAACAAAGTTATCAACAAAAGAAATCAAGCGAAAAAGAACAAAAGAGAGAAAAAGAGAGTGAAAAAAATGAGATTGAGAGAGAAGAAGAAGAGAAGAAAGAAAGAGAGCAAAAGAAGAAAAAAGAAAAAGAAAAGAAAGAAGAAAAAACAAGAGAGATTGAAAAAAGAAATTTCTTTATAAAAGGGAGTAAAGTGAGTAGAGCGCACTCCGAGGGACAGTTCATGATACTCTTATTGCACAAATGCACTACGATGTTTACTAACACTTCTAATCATGTTGTACCTAGTGTTGTCCAATCTCTTTTGCAGGATTTTCAAGACATCGTAACAGAAGAAATACCAAAAGAAATACCACCGATTCGTGGCATCGAACATCAAATCGACTTGGTACCAGGAGCTACGTTGCCCAACCGACCTGCTTATCGTAGTAGCCCCGAAGAGACGAAAGAGCTACAACGACAAGTAGACGAACTTTTGGCTAAAGGCTACATTAGGGAGAGCCTCAGCCCTTGTGCAGTACCTGTTTTGCTAGTCCCAAAGAAAGGAGGAGAATCAAGGATGTGCGTTGATAGTAGAGCTATCAATAATATCACGGTAAAATATCGTTTCCCTATTCCTCGTTTAGATGATATGCTAGATGAATTGCATGGTGCATGCTTATTTTCAAAAATTGACTTGAAAAGTGGTTATCACCAAATTCGAATGAAAGAAGGCGATGAGTGGAAAACTGCATTCAAAACAAAACATGGATTATACGAGTGGTTAGTTATGCCATTTGGCTTGACAAACGCTCCTAGTACTTTCATGAGGTTGATGACTCATGTCTTACGTCCATTCATAGGTAAATTTGTTGTAGTATATTTTGATGATATATTAATTTACAGCAAGAGTATAAATGATCATATCTTACACTTGGAAGAAGTATTTTTAGTCATGAGGAAAGAAAAATTATATGCTAACAAGAACAAGTGCACTTTTTGCACAGATCATGTGGTGTTTTTGGGTTTTGTTGTTAGTCACCAAGGAGTACAGGTTGATCAAGAGAAAGTTTTGGCGATTCAAGAGTGGCCGACGCCAACAAATGCCAACCAAGTCCGTAGCTTTCATGGACTTGCGAGTTTTTATCGTCGTTTTGTTAAAGATTTCAGCACCATTGCTGCACCACTCACCGAGGTGATAAAAAAGAATGTGGTGTTTAAGTGGACAAAAGTGCAGGAAGAAGCATTCCAAAAGATTAAGGAGAGGCTAACAAATCCACCGTTATTGGCTTTACCTAATTTTGAGAAACCGTTTGAAGTTGAGTGTGATGCTTCAGGTGTAGGGATTGGAGCTGTTCTAATGCAAGATCACCGTCCAATTGCATATTTCAGTGAGAAGTTGGGAGGAGCGACGCTCAACTATCCCACATACGACAAGGAACTCTACGCATTGGTTAGAGCATTGGAAACATGGCAACATTACTTATTGGCACGAGAGTTCATCATTCGCACAGATCACGAGTCCCTCAAGTTTCTTAAAAATCAACACAAGCTCAACAAACGACATGCCAGATGGATGGAATTTATAGAGCCGTTTCCCTATGTCATCCATTACAAAAAAGGTAAGGAGAATGTGGTCGCTGATGCCCTTTCTCGTAGGTATGTTCTTATCTCCTCCTTAGGAGCTAAACTAATTGGATTTGAGTTTATAAAAGATGCATACCCTAATGATAATGATTTTGGAGAACTATATAGGGTTTGTGAAAAAACTAATTCTGGGGAATACTACAAGCATGATGGTTTTCTTTTCAAGAAAGATAAATTATGTGTTCCTAATTGTTCGATTAGAGAACTTTTAATGAGGGAAGCACATGGAGGAGGTCTTATGGGGCATTTTGGGATAGCAAAGACCTTAGGTGTCATCCAAGAGCACTTTTACTGGCCACGTATAAAAAGGGATGTCGAAAGGATTTGTAACAAATGTGTTACGTGTAAACAAGCAAAGTCTAGAATCCAACCCAATGGCTTGTACATGCCGCTACCCATCCCTAATGCTCCCTGGATAGATATTTCAATGGATTTCGTACTAGGTTTGCCTCGAAGTAAGAGAGGTAATGATTCAATTTTTGTTGTGGTGGATAGATTTTCTAAAATGACACATTTTATTCCGTGCCACAAATCTGATGATGCAACCCATGTTGCTGATTTGTTTTTTCGAGAAATTGTTAGGATGCATGGGATTCCTAAAACCATCGTATCTGATAGAGATGCAAAATTTTTGAGTTATTTCTGGAAAACATTATGGGGTAAATTAGGCACCAAACTTCTATTCTCCACCACTTGTCACCCACAAACTGATGGACAAACAGAAGTTGTCAATAGGACCTTATCAGCATTACTACGATCTATCATAAAGACAAACATTAAGAGTTGGGAAGAGTGTTTACCACATGCTGAATTTGCTTATAATCGCTCAGTTCATTCATCTACTAAGTTTTCACCTTTTGAAATCGTATATGGTTTTAATCCACTAACTCCTCTAGATTTATCTCCTTTACCTGTTTCTCAGCGTGTTTGTTTAGATGGGAACAGGAAGGCAGAACTTGTTAAAAAGCTTCATGAGACTGTAAGGCGCAATATTGAGAAACGAACTGAACAATACGTGAAACACGCCAACAAGGGACGACGAAGTGTCACTTTTGAACCAGGAGATTGGGTGTGGCTACATTTTCGCAAGGAACGATTTCCAACCAAAAGAAAATCTAAACTACTACCACGTGGCGATGGCCCTTTTCAAATTGTCGAGCGCATTAATGATAACGCTTACCGTTTAGATCTTCCAGGTGAGTATAATGTTAGCGCCACATTTAATGTTTCTGATTTATCTCCTTTTGATGCAGAAGATTTTAAGACAAATCTTTTTAAAGAAGGAGGGAATGATGAGGACATCACGAAGAGCAAAGGAAAAGAATTAAATGTAACCGGAGCAAGCATGGACGGAAAGATGACAGAAGATCGAGCAAAGAAGTTCGGTGAAAAACTAAACATATATATCCAAGAACTTCTCAATTGTGACGGCGTTATTGTTCCCGACAATATCAAAGTTAAATGCATGACATGCATTCAAGTGCACATGGGACAAGATGACATTATTATAGATTAGCTATTATCTACTTATCATCTATGTTGCATGTCATATAAAAAGTAGGTGAAAAGTAGGTAGAAAAGTTGGTAAGAAAGTGGGTGAGAAAGTGGTTGATGTTGGAAGAAGAGAAATTAGGTGAGAAATGAGTCCTATAAATATGTACTAGATTTATCATTTGAGGGGAACTTGAGTTTTGTGAATCATATTGTGAGAGACTTCTCCTTTTCAACTTGTTGTTCGGTCTTTCATTGCAAGTCCAGCAACGTCGTTTCTGACTTATCAAACGGAATCCCTTCGTTTGTGGCGTCTTTCCTATCCAAGGTTCCTAGTCGCGTTATTGTTTCGGGTCTTAAGCTCTTTCTAAGCTAAGGTTCAAACGTCCGTCGACTTCGGGTCAAGGTTCCATTTCTATCTTTATTTTCTTTTATATTCCGCATTCGATCACTGATCAATCTATATCAGTTAAGATCATATCACGTTCTATGTTACACATTCCTTGACGCAACTCGCGCCGGGGTTCTTAGGGAGGGAGAGGCGTGCAAGGCAGGGCCGCACAAAAGCGGCCACCACCTCCGACATGCCCCGCACCGTCCCGCACAGTGCAGGAATTCGACAAACTAGTTCGCTGGTTGCTCTGCAGTTTGCAGGAATCGGCAATGATCATTCCGCAGGTTCACCTACGGAAACCTTGTTACCGGTGCGTTAATAGTAAGTTCAATCTCCTTTCTCTCATAGGGGTTTTGACCTTGGGGATCTATTTCACGACGGTATCCCCATTTTTCTTCCCCCATTTCCCCCATTTCTCCCGAAGTTTTCCCGAAGTTCTATTTTCCCACGAAGCTCTACACTCAATATCTCTTCATCCGCCCCATCCTTCAGCCTAAATCCACCCATTTTTTCTTCTCCTCACTTCCCAGCCCCAAGCCATCCCCCCTTTTTGGCTCGAACTCGCCATCCTCTAGCTTACAACCTCCCATTTCCTATTCCCCACACCCCCCCTTCATGTCCATACCATCCGTTTAGCTCGAATCTACTTTGCCAATTTTTCACCTAGCCGGAATCCATTTATGTGGTCTAGCTCACCCCCCTGCAGCAAACCAAACGGCGCTCCCCTGCTTCATCCCCAAGATTTCAGACGCTCACCGACCATTTATGTGGTCTAGCTCACCCCCCTGCAGCAGTACATCCTGCCCCCCTACCGGCCTGACAAAGCCTGCCGCCAGGCCGCTGACCGACGACTCTGCTCGTCCCAATATCCCGCCCAGCCGCCAACCTGCCGGCCTGGCAAAGCCTGCCGCCAGGCCACTGACCGACCGCCAGGCCGCTGACCGACGACCCTGCTCATCCCAATATCCCACGCAGCCGACCATTTCCTCATTTGTCCCATCACCTGCAGCCGGCCTCCCCATATTCTGCCTGCCATACCCTAAGTGTCCACTAGAAATACTATTTCTATTCCCCTCCTGCAGAGCAGCCGTGTCCTCACCTACCCACGTACCTCCATCTGTATTGGTTGCCTGCCTTCCCCCTGCCCAACGCCAATTCCTGGTCTCCTCTGCTGTCCAACCTCCCCCATCATTTTCCACCCGTCCTGCTGCCTGGCGCACCCGTTCCATCCCGGCTCTATTCACCCGGCTGCCGAATGGACAAAAAACCATCCTCCAAACCAGGTCCGGACCAAAAGAGGAAAACCAAAAGGGAATCCTCCAAGTCCCATGCCCTCCCGGCCTAACCAAGTATTTTCCAGCTAAGTCCGTGGTCTCCCTCCCCTTCCACCCATGCCACCCCTTTCTCCTCCTCTTGCCCCGACATCCCCTCCTTACCCCCATCCCCCACTCCGAGTAGCCTGCTCGGGAAATACAACCCTCCAGCAGCTGGGCCAAATATCGCCCGCTCAATCTTTGGCGTGCCCAGTGCCCCAGAATCCCTAGTTAACTTCGAAGATCTCCAACCAAGAGGACCACCCTGCTCCTTTACAGATATTCTTAAGAACAACAGGCATCGAGAAGAAGGCCATGCTCTCGCACAACATCATTGTTCTAACGGTTTCCAGCTCCTTCAATCCGATATGGTTGACATCGCGAAAGAAGTTGGACACACGTTAGTGGGGTTCTTCCCCTTGAGACACCAGGGGAAAATAGCCCTCCTAAAGCTTACTGCTCGATGGAAATATAAAGTTAAAATCATCCCCAGCACCAAGGGATGGACTTCATTTGTCTTCCACTCGGCCTAGGATAGCCGCCATGTTCTAATGGAGGCCCCTTTCTCCATCTATAGTAAGACACTTCTCTTAAAGGAACGACCGCAATACTTTACTTTTGGTGATGCAGATTTTCAAATTGTCCCTGTGTTGATCACCCTCTCGGAGCTCCCCCTAGAATGTTGGAGCCCTACCGCCTTTAGCAAAATCTGCTCATAGTTGGAAGGCCCATCTCGACGAACCTCCTTACCAAAAATTTCAGAAGAATGGGGCACTCTCGGGCTCTCGTGGAGGTTGATCTTTCTAAAGACCTCATCCGGGAGGTTCATTTCCATGGCTCGATGGGCAAGGAATTCAGACAGTGAATCGTCTATGAAGCCGACCACCTCTTTTGCACCAAATGTCTATCCTTTGATCACAACACATCGATGTGCAAGGAAGCTCCTCCCCCCATACGCCGAGGGGGAGGATGGGGGGAGGGGACTTCGGTCGTTGCTGACCCAGGTATGCCTTCCCCTGTTCCCCATCCCCCTCATATTGAACCCCCCCTCTCGAGCCCTCCCCCCTCAAAGGCGCCGAAAGGGCCATCAATCCCTTCTCGGCAGATCCCTCCCAAACGACCGAAGTCCCCTCCCCCCTGTCTTCCCCTCCTCTCCTCTTCATCCGGCCATTTCCCCTACCCCTCAAACCCAAAATTCAACAATCCTCCATTGATATTTTGGCCATGGACCAGCAAGACCCACCTTTCACACTTGTTGCCAAGATGAAAATACCCAAAACAAAGACTAAAAAGTCTTCATCTCAACCCTTGCTTTCGTTGCCTGGGTTCAGCTCGAAACACAAGCATAAGTCGGGAGGCTTTCCTCCCCCCTCAGCTTAATGATAGTAGCCGCCTGGAATGTGAGGGGCTTTGCATCCCCCCTCAAGCAAGATGAGTTATCCCTCCTCATCTCCAGCTTACACATTGATGTTTTGAGGGGGGCTTTGCATCCCCCCGGAGGCTTTGGCTGCTTTTGTGGCTAGGAAGCTCCCAAGGAGGAGTTTTATAACTAACTTTGATCTTCATCCTTCTAGCAGGATTGCGGTACTTTGGAACACTGACAAAGTGTCCCTTCATCATCTCGGCTCCCACCCTCAAGTCATGCACACCAAGATGTTCTGTAATATCAGTAGATTAGATATTTACATTTCTTTTGTATATGGCTTACATTCTGTCTCAGCCAGAATCCCTCTATGGGCTGCCCTTGAATCTTTTGGTTGTAATCTCACTTCCCCGAGTACTTTGGCCAACATGAAATTTGTGGTTGGTAGTAAAATACCGATTTTGTTGTTGCCTCAGGATGGAATCTTAGGCCAAATGTCACCTGCCAGTTCATCCTTTCTGCCAAGCTCCAGGCCCTCAAGAATGTCTTCCTTGAATTCAACTCAAGGTATTTTTCCAACATCACAAGCCGTGCCAAGAAAGCCCGTCAAAATTGGAAGGCCTGCCAGTCAGCATCCCTTTCTAAGGATGGCCCCAACCCGGATTTTGGCGAGCTTGCTTCGCTAAAAAACAAGGCTTAGGTTCTTCCATGCCCTTATAAAAAAATGCAAAGAAGAACTTCATTGGGTCGGTCACCAAGGATGATGGATCAATCTCATCCAGGCCTGATGAGATCCAATCAGAATTAGTTAATTATTTCAGGCGCTGCATGTGCGGGTCTCACCAGAAACATCACCCCGTAGGAAATCAAAGATGCCTTGGAATCAATCGCTAACGATAAAGCTCCTAGACCGCATGGCTACTCATCAAAAATTTTCAAGTCCGCCTGGAACATTGTTGGGCCAAACCTATCAAGTGCTGTCAAGGAGTTTTTCTCCTCGGGCCGTCTACTCCGCTAGTGGAATCACGCCTACATTGCCTTAATCCCAAAGTCACCACATGCAAGCGAAACATCTGACTACAGGCCCATCCGTGCTGCAATACCACATACAAGATAATATCAAAAATCTTGGCAAACAGACTCTCGGCCACCCTCTCAGATATAATTGATCAAGCATAGTCGGCATTCATCGAGGGCGATCAATGAGTGATAACATTCACTTGATACAAGAGCTGATCAGGAAATACAATTCCAAGAAATCCTCACTACGGTGCTTCATCAAAGTGGACCTACGAAAAGCATTAGACTCGGTATCCTGGGACTTCATCAAAAGGATGCTGGCAGCTCTTGGCTTCCCTGCCATCTTCATCAAATGGGCCATGTAATGCATCTCGACCGCCTCCTACTCGGTCGCAATCAATGGCCGACTTCACGGATTTTTCAAAGCCTCCAAAGGCATTCGGTAAGGGGACCCGCTCTCGCCGTATATTTTTGTTATCGCGATGGAATACCTCTCGAGGCTCGCCTCCCTTCCGCGGGGTATAACCACCATCCTTTGTGCCAACCACTTGGGATCTCGCACCTC
>QAOC01021690.1:65425-70425 GCA_003255005.1 Begonia fuchsioides
CCAATCATCCATGGCAAGCGGCTTAGCATGGATTTTGTGCTAGGACTACCACATACTAACCGAGGTAAGGATGCAATTATGGTGGTAGTCGACCAGTTTTCAAAAATGCCCCATTTTGTGCCTTGTTCAAAGACCGCCGATGCACCGGTCATTGCGGACCTATTCTTCAAGGAAGTGGTCCGGCTACATGGAATACCACATTCCATTATGTCCGACCGAGACTCCAAATTTCTTAGCACATTTTGGAGGACATTGTGGGCACGGCTCAGAACAAAATATATGTTTAGCACTGCATTTCACCGTCAAACCGACGGACAAACCAAAGTGGTCAACCGGTCACTAGGTGCCTTATGACGGAGTGTAGTGGACCATAAGATCACGGCATGTGACACTAAGCTCTCTTACACTGAGTTTGCCTACAACCGATGTCGACACATCACCATGGGCATGACACCTTTTCAAGCGGCATACAGATTTAATCCAAATACACCAATGCATTTGCTACCCCTTCCGAGCTAAGAACTTGCAGACCCCGACGGCCATAATAAGGCCGAAACAGTCCAAAAATTGCACGAGTCAATTAAGAGGACCATTGAGAAGAAAAACAAAAAGTATGCCACGGCCGCAAACCATGGCCGAAAAGAGAAGATCTTCCATGTAGGAGAATTGGTTTGGCTAAAGCTACGTTATTTGAAACATAAGCACGCCAAGTTATTGCCAAGGGCCGAGGGTCCCTTCTGGGTGGCCGAGAGGGTCAATCCAAATGCTTACAAAATTGAACTACCGGGCGAGCATGGCGTGACAACCACCGTCAATGTCCAAGATTTATCACCTTACTTAGACGGTGAGGATGTAGAAGAGGATGAAGAAGGGATAGATTTGAGGGCAAATTCTCAAGTACCCTGGGAGGATGATGTGCAACCGGAGCACATCACGGACATAGTCTCAGAACTACCGTCCGAACATGATCGAGAAAAACCTAAGTTCTAGATCACATGTTGTCCGACAACTCTCGGTCTCGACCCATCCGAAGCGCCCGACCATGACACATGTGGAGCTCCCGGCCACGACACGCCCATTACACCGGGCCGTGACACGCCCATTACACCGGGCCGTGACACGCCTGGGGCTCTCGACCTAGACACACCTGGCGCCCAACGAGCGCCCCACGATCATGACCGGACGACCAAAGGAGACACGGTTGTCGGCCTTGCCGAAGTCAATTAGGGCTTCGGCCCAATGGAATAAGTGACCAACATGGGAGAACGCTCTATCCATATCCCCACGGATCAAGTGTTCACGATGGGCCATATTTTCGGTCACACTTAGTTTTATTTATTTTAGCCAACAATTAGCTTTAGAGAAGGAAAAAAAGACAGCCCAAGAAGAGGAACGCACGATCCATAGGCAAAGGCCCACGAAGGACCACCTCGGCCAAACATTGACCAACCCACGGTCAAGCCTCGGCCCACCTTCGGTCACACCCCATAAAAATTTTCTTAAAAATAATCGTGGTAAAATTTTTCTTTCTTTAAAAATTTTCTCCTTGAATTTTTTTCGTGAAAACACAGCGGAAGACTTTAATTAAAAACTGTAGTAAACCCGACATTTTCTTGAAATAAGACATTGTTAATAAAATTATTCATCAAATAAAATACCGCAAAGCTCATATAATTAATTTAATCAAAACGTGTAATATACATAATAAACATTTTTACACAGCATTATTTAACAAAATTAAACTTTTTAAAACACAAGATTGTTTAAAGTAAACATTTCAAAATACTTCAAAACATCTCTTGACATCCCCACCGGTTGGCACTTAACGATTCAAGTTCCCGCACCGGATTCGCCTCCTCCACGTCATGATTGTCACATCAAACAGGGAGGGCTAAGGCCCTCACCTTCATCTGCTTCACCTACATTACAAAGCATAACCTATGAGCCTAAAGCTCAGTAAGAAATCTCATGAACTTACATGCCTAACATGCTCGTGCTTTCATAAAAACATACACAATCATTTCGTTCTTTATCTTTATCTTGACTTAACTTGACATGTGTGGACGCCACATCCTATGAAGGTGAATAGGCACCATATGGCCTCCATGAGGCAGCCAATTCAACCTTGTCCCATAACTTGATCTTGACTCTACATACATTTATGCATTGGATGATGAATGTGTCTCATACCACCTTCATCATCTGTTGGGTGACATTTTAAAAACATGCATGAGAAAATATTTTTGTATCTTTCATAAAACAAGATGCATGGACATGATTCATACATATGCATGACATAGTAACATAATTTAAGTACAAGCAACATATTATATCAAACATCTCCCAAATTAATCGTAATAAACATTCCTAGTAAACTTGACTTAACTTAACTACTGACTTATGATAATACATTAACATCAAACAATATCAATCAAGCACCAATCAAATCCAAAGCACTTGGGTCGGTGTACATTAATAACGTTATCATAAAAATAAACTCATAAGACATTCTTACATAATGGATATCTAAGTAATCAAACACATCATCCTTTTGTCATATCCTTTGTGATGTAGTCCCACAAAGGGTACTTACCTTAGGTTCTTTGCTTCAATGAACCGAATTGATCAACCACCGTTGTCCAATTGACAACCCTAATAAAGAATTACCAAATTAGATTTTAGATATTCTGCTCTGATCTTACAACCTAGTGTAAAGACCACTACTCACACGATACTGATCTAATGAACTCAAACTATGTGCCATAATCTCCGTTTAGGTGTTAGTTGCATTTCATTAGAAGACAAAAAAATCCATTGATCATCCGAACATCATGCAAAATGCAAAACTACAAAACTGCTCCAAACATTCAAGAATTGAAATCTTTATCTTTACAGCAACTTACAAATTTCATAAATTTTTCTTTACCATTCCATTACAGTACTTAAAGTGGCTCCCTCTTTATTAGGATGACTGTTACATTTTTTCAAAAGACATAAACTCAAATAAACCAACAGAACATTCCCAAAACAATGAAACTATAAAACTGGGCAGAAGAACATTTTCAGATAATTGTTTCTGTTCAAAGAGTAACTTCCAAATTAGATAACTTAATCTCTAATGCTCCAATTTTAGTAACTAGAACGGTATAATCTTTGTTTACTTGTCTAATACAACTTTGTAGGGGGCAATAAACTCAGAAAACTATCACAACAATTTGGAATTTCCAAAACCCTAGAACCTGTCCAGATTCTCAATTGTTTCCGAATAACTTTGCATTAGATTAAAACAATACACAATTCCAAATCTTATTCTGCTCCGAATTGAAATTACATCTTCTAGGGCTAAATTAAATACCTTAGGATGTGTAGAATTTTGATAGAACTCTTTTCCTTGCTGGGTTTTTTTTTTCTTCTTTACCGATTACTAGAGATAGTGCACAAAACACTCATTTGTTTTGCACAAGTGGTGCCAATTCTTCCAATTCACCCCTTGAGCTCTTTGAATGAGAGAAAACCCGAGGAGAAGAAGAGGGTTTTTTGGTTTCCTTATCAGGTAAAGCTCTCTTTCATAATAAACAAAAGAGAGAGAAAGAAGGTGGTGGTGTGAAGCTTAAAAAAAGCATGAGGTGTCACCATCCAAGCTAACCATCTCTTAATCCACGTGGAACTTTCCTATTGGTTTATCCTTAATTAATCATAGATTAACTTCCTTAAAATTCAATTGAAAATTCAACATTTCAGTAATAAAGCGTCAACCTCTCATTCAAGGTGTCACCCTTAACCAGCCTGAGAGTTCAAGGTGTTAACCTTTTAATTGTTTCCTAACTTTTGCTCAATAACTCTGATTTTCATAATTCAAAACTCATAGTTTCCTAATTGATTTGACTTTAACTTTGTAGAAGACATAAACTTCAACATAATAGTTTAACATAATCAAATATACAAAAGACCGAACATCGCTCAAAAGTCCATAACTCCATAGTCTAGATTTTCTTTACCAATTTCAAATGAGCATAACGTTCTCTAAACAACTTCAATATAGTGGGTTTACCTATCAGTCCTCTTAACTAGATGTCTAATACAACTTTTTAGAGAAACCTTTGCCAATTAGGCTCTTCTATGGCATGATATGATTCAAACACAGAAACTGTTCCGTTACAAAATTATAACCTAAAATTTGTTACCAATTCTTGGGTTCTAAGATTCATAAATTTCTTGATATGTTTACAATTTAAGATATTCTTGTTTTTGTAATTTCATTTTTTAATCTATTAAATTCCATTAGAAGAAACTAACTCCCTCGGAATTAGGTAAATACCAAAAATGTTTACGATTCGTCAATTCATTACTTTCAATGTGTAATTTCGTCTTCATATTCATCTTTTCTTAGCTCATTTTATTCTTTACCCATAAAACATTATATATTCGCATAATGTTATTGTACATAAAAAAGTTGGGTGTTACAATCTACCCTCCTTATTTAAAATTTTTTCCTCAAAATTTACATGCCAAATAACTCGGGATAATTCCTTTCTATGTCTTCTTGTCGTTCCCAAGTAGCTTCCTCCATCAAGTGGTTCTTCCATAGTACCTTAACCAAAGGAATTTTCTTGTTTCTTAGTTCCTTGATCCTTGCATCAAGTATCCTTGTTGGTCTTTCATCATAAGTTAAGATTGGCTTAATCTCAATGCTACTCGGTCCGACCAATTGCTCGGGATCCCGCATGCACTTTCTTAACATGGATACATGAATCACAATGTGGATTCCATGCATAGTTAGCGGCAAATCCAGCTCATAAGCCCTCATCCCAATCCTCTTCATTATCTTAAAGGGGCCAACGAATCTTGAAGCAAGTTTTCCTTTCTTACCGAACCGTTTAACACCCTTAAATGGTGAAACTTTGAGAAAAACTTCATCTCCTACATCAAATTGAAGTTCCCTTCTTCTTTGATCTGCATAGCTCTTTTGTCGGCTTTGAGCTATCTTGATTCTTTCTCGG